>OU696696.1:122493850-122998550 GCA_916050605.2 Platycheirus albimanus
TGTGTGTGTGTGTGTGTGTGTGTGTGTGTGTGTGTGTGTGTGTGTGTGTGTGTGTGTGTGTGTGTGTGTGTGTGTGTGTGTGTGTGTGTGTGTGTGTGTGTGTGTGTGTGTGTGTGTGTGTGTGTGTGTGTGTGTGTGTGTGTGTGTGTGTGTGTGTGTGTGTGTGTGTGTGTGTGTGTGTGTGTGTGTGTGTGTGTGTGTGTGTGTGTGTGTGTGTGTGTGTGTGTGTGTGTGTGTGTGTGTGTGTGTGTGTGTGTGTGTGTGTGTGTGTGTGTGTGTGTGTGTGTGTGTGTGTGTGTGTGTGTGTGTGTGTGTGTGTGTGTGTGTGTGTGTGTGTGTGTGTGTGTGTGTGTGTGTGTGTGTGTGTGTGTGTGTGTGTGTGTGTGTGTGTGTGTGTGTGTGTGTGTGTGTGTGTGTGTGTGTGTGTGTGTGTGTGTGTGTGTGTGTGTGTGTGTGTGTGTGTGTGTGTGTGTGTGTGTGTGTGTGTGTGTGTGTGTGTGTGTGTGTGTGTGTGTGTGTGTGTGTGTGTGTGTGTGTGTGTGTGTGTGTGTGTGTGTGTGTGTGTGTGTGTGTGTGTGTGTGTGTGTGTGTGTGTGTGTGTGTGTGTGTGTGTGTGTGTGTGTGTGTGTGTGTGTGTGTGTGTGTGTGTGTGTGTGTGTGTGTGTGTGTGTGTGTGTGTGTGTGTGTGTGTGTGTGTGTGTGTGTGTGTGTGTGTGTGTGTGTGTGTGTGTGTGTGTGTGTGTGTGTGTGTGTGTGTGTGTGTGTGTGTGTGTGTGTGTGTGTGTGTGTGTGTGTGTGTGTGTGTGTGTGTGTGTGTGTGTGTGTGTGTGTGTGTGTGTGTGTGTGTGTGTGTGTGTGTGTGTGTGTGTGTGTGTGTGTGTGTGTGTGTGTGTGTGTGTGTGTGTGTGTGTGTGTGTGTGTGTGTGTGTGTGTGTGTGTGTGTGTGTGTGTGTGTGTGTGTGTGTGTGTGTGTGTGTGTGTGTGTGTGTGTGTGTGTGTGTGTGTGTGTGTGTGTGTGTGTGTGTGTGTGTGTGTGTGTGTGTGTGTGTGTGTGTGTGTGTGTGTGTGTGTGTGTGTGTGTGTGTGTGTGTGTGTGTGTGTGTGTGTGTGTGTGTGTGTGTGTGTGTGTGTGTGTGTGTGTGTGTGTGTGTGTGTGTGTGTGTGTGTGTGTGTGTGTGTGTGTGTGTGTGTGTGTGTGTGTGTGTGTGTGTGTGTGTGTGTGTGTGTGTGTGTGTGTGTGTGTGTGTGTGTGTGTGTGTGTGTGTGTGTGTGTGTGTGTGTGTGTGTGTGTGTGTGTGTGTGTGTGTGTGTGTGTGTGTGTGTGTGTGTGTGTGTGTGTGTGTGTGTGTGTGTGTGTGTGTGTGTGTGTGTGTGTGTGTGTGTGTGTGTGTGTGTGTGTGTGTGTGTGTGTGTGTGTGTGTGTGTGTGTGTGTGTGTGTGTGTGTGTGTGTGTGTGTGTGTGTGTGTGTGTGTGTGTGTGTGTGTGTGTGTGTGTGTGTGTGTGTGTGTGTGTGTGTGTGTGTGTGTGTGTGTGTGTGTGTGTGTGTGTGTGTGTGTGTGTGTGTGTGTGTGTGTGTGTGTGTGTGTGTGTGTGTGTGTGTGTGTGTGTGTGTGTGTGTGTGTGTGTGTGTGTGTGTGTGTGTGTGTGTGTGTGTGTGTGTGTGTGTGTGTGTGTGTGTGTGTGTGTGTGTGTGTGTGTGTGTGTGTGTGTGTGTGTGTGTGTGTGTGTGTGTGTGTGTGTGTGTGTGTGTGTGTGTGTGTGTGTGTGTGTGTGTGTGTGTGTGTGTGTGTGTGTGTGTGTGTGTGTGTGTGTGTGTGTGTGTGTGTGTGTGTGTGTGTGTGTGTGTGTGTGTGTGTGTGTGTGTGTGTGTGTGTGTGTGTGTGTGTGTGTGTGTGTGTGTGTGTGTGTGTGTGTGTGTGTGTGTGTGTGTGTGTGTGTGTGTGTGTGTGTGTGTGTGTGTGTGTGTGTGTGTGTGTGTGTGTGTGTGTGTGTGTGTGTGTGTGTGTGTGTGTGTGTGTGTGTGTGTGTGTGTGTGTGTGTGTGTGTGTGTGTGTGTGTGTGTGTGTGTGTGTGTGTGTGTGTGTGTGTGTGTGTGTGTGTGTGTGTGTGTGTGTGTGTGTGTGTGTGTGTGTGTGTGTGTGTGTGTGTGTGTGTGTGTGTGTGTGTGTGTGTGTGTGTGTGTGTGTGTGTGTGTGTGTGTGTGTGTGTGTGTGTGTGTGTGTGTGTGTGTGTGTGTGTGTGTGTGTGTGTGTGTGTGTGTGTGTGTGTGTGTGTGTGTGTGTGTGTGTGTGTGTGTGTGTGTGTGTGTGTGTGTGTGTGTGTGTGTGTGTGTGTGTGTGTGTGTGTGTGTGTGTGTGTGTGTGTGTGTGTGTGTGTGTGTGTGTGTGTGTGTGTGTGTGTGTGTGTGTGTGTGTGTGTGTGTGTGTGTGTGTGTGTGTGTGTGTGTGTGTGTGTGTGTGTGTGTGTGTGTGTGTGTGTGTGTGTGTGTGTGTGTGTGTGTGTGTGTGTGTGTGTGTGTGTGTGTGTGTGTGTGTGTGTGTGTGTGTGTGTGTGTGTGTGTGTGTGTGTGTGTGTGTGTGTGTGTGTGTGTGTGTGTGTGTGTGTGTGTGTGTGTGTGTGTGTGTGTGTGTGTGTGTGTGTGTGTGTGTGTGTGTGTGTGTGTGTGTGTGTGTGTGTGTGTGTGTGTGTGTGTGTGTGTGTGTGTGTGTGTGTGTGTGTGTGTGTGTGTGTGTGTGTGTGTGTGTGTGTGTGTGTGTGTGTGTGTGTGTGTGTGTGTGTGTGTGTGTGTGTGTGTGTGTGTGTGTGTGTGTGTGTGTGTGTGTGTGTGTGTGTGTGTGTGTGTGTGTGTGTGTGTGTGTGTGTGTGTGTGTGTGTGTGTGTGTGTGTGTGTGTGTGTGTGTGTGTGTGTGTGTGTGTGTGTGTGTGTGTGTGTGTGTGTGTGTGTGTGTGTGTGTGTGTGTGTGTGTGTGTGTGTGTGTGTGTGTGTGTGTGTGTGTGTGTGTGTGTGTGTGTGTGTGTGTGTGTGTGTGTGTGTGTGTGTGTGTGTGTGTGTGTGTGTGTGTGTGTGTGTGTGTGTGTGTGTGTGTGTGTGTGTGTGTGTGTGTGTGTGTGTGTGTGTGTGTGTGTGTGTGTGTGTGTGTGTGTGTGTGTGTGTGTGTGTGTGTGTGTGTGTGTGTGTGTGTGTGTGTGTGTGTGTGTGTGTGTGTGTGTGTGTGTGTGTGTGTGTGTGTGTGTGTGTGTGTGTGTGTGTGTGTGTGTGTGTGTGTGTGTGTGTGTGTGTGTGTGTGTGTGTGTGTGTGTGTGTGTGTGTGTGTGTGTGTGTGTGTGTGTGTGTGTGTGTGTGTGTGTGTGTGTGTGTGTGTGTGTGTGTGTGTGTGTGTGTGTGTGTGTGTGTGTGTGTGTGTGTGTGTGTGTGTGTGTGTGTGTGTGTGTGTGTGTGTGTGTGTGTGTGTGTGTGTGTGTGTGTGTGTGTGTGTGTGTGTGTGTGTGTGTGTGTGTGTGTGTGTGTGTGTGTGTGTGTGTGTGTGTGTGTGTGTGTGTGTGTGTGTGTGTGTGTGTGTGTGTGTGTGTGTGTGTGTGTGTGTGTGTGTGTGTGTGTGTGTGTGTGTGTGTGTGTGTGTGTGTGTGTGTGTGTGTGTGTGTGTGTGTGTGTGTGTGTGTGTGTGTGTGTGTGTGTGTGTGTGTGTGTGTGTGTGTGTGTGTGTGTGTGTGTGTGTGTGTGTGTGTGTGTGTGTGTGTGTGTGTGTGTGTGTGTGTGTGTGTGTGTGTGTGTGTGTGTGTGTGTGTGTGTGTGTGTGTGTGTGTGTGTGTGTGTGTGTGTGTGTGTGTGTGTGTGTGTGTGTGTGTGTGTGTGTGTGTGTGTGTGTGTGTGTGTGTGTGTGTGTGTGTGTGTGTGTGTGTGTGTGTGTGTGTGTGTGTGTGTGTGTGTGTGTGTGTGTGTGTGTGTGTGTGTGTGTGTGTGTGTGTGTGTGTGTGTGTGTGTGTGTGTGTGTGTGTGTGTGTGTGTGTGTGTGTGTGTGTGTGTGTGTGTGTGTGTGTGTGTGTGTGTGTGTGTGTGTGTGTGTGTGTGTGTGTGTGTGTGTGTGTGTGTGTGTGTGTGTGTGTGTGTGTGTGTGTGTGTGTGTGTGTGTGTGTGTGTGTGTGTGTGTGTGTGTGTGTGTGTGTGTGTGTGTGTGTGTGTGTGTGTGTGTGTGTGTGTGTGTGTGTGTGTGTGTGTGTGTGTGTGTGTGTGTGTGTGTGTGTGTGTGTGTGTGTGTGTGTGTGTGTGTGTGTGTGTGTGTGTGTGTGTGTGTGTGTGTGTGTGTGTGTGTGTGTGTGTGTGTGTGTGTGTGTGTGTGTGTGTGTGTGTGTGTGTGTGTGTGTGTGTGTGTGTGTGTGTGTGTGTGTGTGTGTGTGTGTGTGTGTGTGTGTGTGTGTGTGTGTGTGTGTGTGTGTGTGTGTGTGTGTGTGTGTGTGTGTGTGTGTGTGTGTGTGTGTGTGTGTGTGTGTGTGTGTGTGTGTGTGTGTGTGTGTGTGTGTGTGTGTGTGTGTGTGTGTGTGTGTGTGTGTGTGTGTGTGTGTGTGTGTGTGTGTGTGTGTGTGTGTGTGTGTGTGTGTGTGTGTGTGTGTGTGTGTGTGTGTGTGTGTGTGTGTGTGTGTGTGTGTGTGTGTGTGTGTGTGTGTGTGTGTGTGTGTGTGTGTGTGTGTGTGTGTGTGTGTGTGTGTGTGTGTGTGTGTGTGTGTGTGTGTGTGTGTGTGTGTGTGTGTGTGTGTGTGTGTGTGTGTGTGTGTGTGTGTGTGTGTGTGTGTGTGTGTGTGTGTGTGTGTGTGTGTGTGTGTGTGTGTGTGTGTGTGTGTGTGTGTGTGTGTGTGTGTGTGTGTGTGTGTGTGTGTGTGTGTGTGTGTGTGTGTGTGTGTGTGTGTGTGTGTGTGTGTGTGTGTGTGTGTGTGTGTGTGTGTGTGTGTGTGTGTGTGTGTGTGTGTGTGTGTGTGTGTGTGTGTGTGTGTGTGTGTGTGTGTGTGTGTGTGTGTGTGTGTGTGTGTGTGTGTGTGTGTGTGTGTGTGTGTGTGTGTGTGTGTGTGTGTGTGTGTGTGTGTGTGTGTGTGTGTGTGTGTGTGTGTGTGTGTGTGGTGTGTGTGTGTGTGTGTGTGTGTGTGTGTGTGTGTGTGTGTGTGTGTGTGTGTGTGTGTGTGTGTGTGTGTGTGTGTGTGTGTGTGTGTGTGTGTGTGTGTGTGTGTGTGTGTGTGTGTGTGTGTATGTGTGTGTGTGTGTGTGTGTGTGTGTGTGTGTGTGTGTGTGTGTGTGTGTGTGTGTGTGTGTGTGTGTGTGTGTGTGTGTGTGTGTGTGTGTGTGTGTGTGTGTGTGTGTGTGTGTGTGTGTGTGTGTGTGTGTGTGTGTGTGTGTGTGTGTGTGTGTGTGTGTGTGTGTGTGTGTGTGTGTGTGTGTGTGTGTGTGTGTGTGTGTGTGTGTGTGTGTGTGTGTGTGTGTGTGTGTGTGTGTGTGTGTGTGTGTGTGTGTGTGTGTGTGTGTGTGTGTGTGTGTGTGTGTGTGTGTGTGTGTGTGTGTGTGTGTGTGTGTGTGTGTGTGTGTGTGTGTGTGTGTGTGTGTGTGTGTGTGTGTGTGTGTGTGTGTGTGTGTGTGTGTGTGTGTGTGTGTGTGTGTGTGTGTGTGTGTGTGTGTGTGTGTGTGTGTGTGTGTGTGTGTGTGTGTGTGTGTGTGTGTGTGTGTGTGTGTGTGTGTGTGTGTGTGTGTGTGTGTGTGTGTGTGTGTGTGTGTGTGTGTGTGTGTGTGTGTGTGTGTGTGTGTGTGTGTGTGTGTGTGTGTGTGTGTGTGTGTGTGTGTGTGTGTGTGTGTGTGTGTGTGTGTGTGTGTGTGTGTGTGTGTGTGTGTGTGTGTGTGTGTGTGTGTGTGTGTGTGTGTGTGTGTGTGTGTGTGTGTGTGTGTGTGTGTGTGTGTGTGTGTGTGAGTGTGTGTGTGTGTGTGTGTGTGTGTGAGTGTGTGTGTGTGTGTGTGTGTGTGTGTGTGTGTGTGTGTGTGTGTGTGTGTGTGTGTGTGTGTGTGTGTGTGTGTGTGTGTGTGTGTGTGTGTGTGTGTGTGTGTGTGTGTGTGTGTGTGTGTGTGTGTGTGTGTGTGTGTGTGTGTGTGTGTGTGTGTGTGTGTGTGTGTGTGTGTGTGTGTGTGTGTGTGTGTGTGTGTGTGTGTGTGTGTGTGTGTGTGTGTGTGTGTGTGTGTGTGTGTGTGTGTGTGTGTGTGTGTGTGTGTGTGTGTGTGTGTGTGTGTGTGTGTGTGTGTGTGTGTGTGTGTGTGTGTGTGTGTGTGTGTGTGTGTGTGTGTGTGTGTGTGTGTGTGTGTGTGTGTGTGTGTGTGTGTGTGTGTGTGTGTGTGTGTGTGTGTGTGTGTGTGTGTGTGTGTGTGTGTGTGTGTGTGTGTGTGTGTGTGTGTGTGTGTGTGTGTGTGTGTGTGTGTGTGTGTGTGTGTGTGTGTGTGTGTGTGTGTGTGTGTGTGTGTGTGTGTGTGTGTGTGTGTGTGTGTGTGTGTGTGTGTGTGTGTGTGTGTGTGTGTGTGTGTGTGTGTGTGTGTGTGTGTGTGTGTGTGTGTGTGTGTGTGTGTGTGTGTGTGTGTGTGTGTGTGTGTGTGTGTGTGTGTGTGTGTGTGTGTGTGTGTGTGTGTGTGTGTGTGTGTGTGTGTGTGTGTGTGTGTGTGTGTGTGTGTGTGTGTGTGTGTGTGTGTGTGTGTGAGTGTGTGTGTGTGTGTGTGGGTGTGTGAGTGTGGGTGTGTGTGTGTGTGGTGATGTGTGTGTGAGTGTGTGTGTGTGTGTGTGTGTGTGTGTGTGTGTGTGTGTGTGTGTGTGTGTGAGTGTGTGTGTGTGTGTGTGTGTGTGTGTGTGTGTGTTGAAGAACCTCACGTAAGCCCCCTCACCACCACAAGGTCAACTCATAGAGGAGGTGAGCAATCAGGGCACTGATTAGATCTTCATGGTACCAGCTGCTCCTCATCAAGGGGGTATATATGAGGCTGCAGTCAAGTCCATGAAGTATCATTTAAAGAGGATAGTAGGACAGCATGTTATGGAAAGCGAGCAATTCAGAACATTGCTAACCGAGATAGAGGGTATACTGAATTCCAGGCCCATCCATCCACTACATGACGATCCAGCGGATTTACAAGCACTCACACCAGGACATTTCCTGGTGTGTTACCACCTTTGTTTACTTTAGCCAGCGACACGCCAGCGAAAGGAATAAGATTATGGAAAGAGCGACAGTGTATGCTAATGCATTTTTGGAAGAGATGGAGAGAAGAATATTTAGTTACGTTACAGGAAAGAAAGAAATAGAGAAGAGAGAAAGAAAGCCTTAAGGTAGGACAGCTAGTGATAGTGAAAAACGAAAATTTACCGCCAGCGTTATGGTCTATGGGTAGAGTCAGCCAGCTTTTGTACAGTAAAGATGGGATAGTGAGATCAGTTATAGTGCAAACTGAAACAGGACAGCTAACTAGACCAGTACAGAAGTTATGTATATTGCCAGTGGAGATAGCGAATCAGGATAGTATATAACAACAGCCAGTGATATTCGATAGTATATAACAACAGCCAGTGATATTCGATAGCATATAACAACACCCAGTGATATTCGATAGCATTCATGGTCAAGGGTAGGGGATAGGCAGGATAATCGATTTCTGCTTCTTTTCTATATTTCGCAGATTGACCAATAGAGCCAGCATATGCCAGCGAGGTCAGCCAATGACAATAGGATCAGCGACTACTACAGCGGAAAGTGATGAAGGACGACCTAGTGGAAAACATTCGATTTCGCGGGGAGTGTTCCGTATGGGTACCATACGAAGTGAAATCCCTAACAATTTTACTACAGAATCGAATATAAGACGACAGCGCTGATGAGTAACTGCCTTTGCCATCACATCAATCAACATTATATATAAGTTAGTACATACATATACATGCCAGCCTGCGAGCGGTATATTCTGTTAATATACAATTTATTTAATTCAGTCTAGAGCGAGCCAGCGCAGAATAAAGTTGAGTTTTTCTTCCTCTTAGAGGTGTTCCCAAATAAAAAAAAATAATCTGTTTTATTTAGATCGGAAAATTACCTTTTTCAGCGAATAGAAAAGAAGCGATCGAAACAGTTTTTATTTATTAATTATTCAATGTTGGCTTCATTATGACATTAATGTTGTTGTTGGAGCATAGTCAACTATATTTAAAAACAAATATATCGTGTAATTATACCTATCTTATTAGCTCAATAGAAATATGTTTAGATTGTATATTTTAAATTTAAACCTTGCGCCTTGTTTATACCATTCGCCATATTTTATTTAATATAGAATTCGCTTTAAAAAGAATACATTTTTTAAACTAAACGAAAACTCTCTCTCCCCAAATATGTATAAAAACCCAACATTGAAATAAAATTGTATCCAAACCTAAAGGGGAAACTCTGTTCGATTTTCTTTCGAAAGTTTTATTGTTCGCTCGCTATTTGGTGGTTTCTTTTTTGGCCATCCAGAATTCCTTTCGTCGTTTTAGCAAGTCAATTTCTCGTTGTTGATCTTATATTCAATTGGTTGAACCCTCGCAACTGTTAACAATCGGTTAACGCACCAGGATCGTCCTATCCTTCGCAAAAAAGAATTGTAGAGATCTTAAAGTTGGCGGTCTATTCTGGCCGTTTATTTTGGCGCCAAAGTGGTTTGTAACGTTAAATAAATAATGGAATAATTACACAATGATTGTAATAGTAAAAATAATAAGCAATGGGATACATAAACAACAGCCGCCTAACAGCATAGAGTCAACGCCCTCTGTATTTATATTAATGGAAATAATATTCAAATATCGATAATAGACAGTAGGCACCCAGTAGCACAGTATCAACGGAGCAATAGAGATTCAAAAGGGACCACCAAGTACTTACACACTCGAGGTCTTATTATCATCAGCATCCATTACCATCCACTATCCTTTTCTACCACCACTCATCACTATTAACTCATCATTATTGGAGACTCGTGGTGTCTTCTCACTGCAGACAGCTCTCCTCAGGACTAACACTCTACTTTGATCGCTGTCCGAAGTACAAGGAAAATCTTTAAGAGAGAAATGACCTCGCAATTCTGGGAATCTTAAACTCATATACGTATGACCATGAACTGCCTTAACTCAACAACTACAAACCAAAAGCTAACTGCCATATCTGAAACTCAATCTTAAATCTCTACTACAAAAAAAAACTACTCCCCAAAAGAAACGGTCGATACAGAATGCTAGAGAGAGGGAATTAACCATCACTACGAAATTTTTTACTTTGAGTGTGACGTGAAGCTGTAACCATATGGATACTTTTCCCCCAAGCACTTATTTATTCTCCTCCGGATGCACCTATCTGTTGTTTACATCATCAGTTAAACGCCTTTTATCTCGTCAAGAATTCCCTTGAAAATCGGTACGAATTCCCATGAGAACCCTTGAATATCATCATTTTTTCTAATCACTAACTAAGCAAATACCCTTCTTAACTCAAGTAGCCAGAATTCCAACGATGGGTGTCTTGGCTAGACAGTCGCGGGGGTCTGCTGTATTATGCCATTGCACAGCTCGACAGATGGGGAGGGGTCCTTGCAACAGAAATACACAAGACGGTGTTACATTTGTCTTAGCAGACCGTGAACTATTTTGGTCTTAGTTCAAGAAGGTTTTAATTAGACGAGGCACGAGTCATTGCGATTGTAAAGAATAAACGTAAAAAGAATTGTTGATCAATGTTTGTAAAGAGGAAACTCAGAAAAACTATTCATTTGTTTGGTTCGCCATTGTGCACGGGTGAACTTCTCGATTATAAGAAAAGAAAATGTTCGACCAAAGAACATAGATGTTCATGTCCTTGAGGTACTAACTCAATAGAAAGGTGAATAAAAAAAAAAGTTGCGATCACTGCTTCCCTACCTATAGCCAGTTGGGACCTCAATGTTCCAAATCAAGCAGCAAACGTGATAGGGTGAGAGGAGAGAGATGTGATTTCCCCTCGCAGCTTTCTATGCCCTCCCTTTAAGCATAGTTGTTACATACTCTACTAGCTTCCCATTCACTTACTGTAGCTGCATTGACAAATTACTGGTAAGTCCCCACTATAAAGACGGAAGTCCGTCTGACTTCCTAACTTCAAACTACTTCATAGACCTTCATCCTTGCTTTGGGATGAAATTCGTTTCCAAGACTCTCTCTCGCCAAAACTTACTTAAAAAGTACATTACCATCCTGTAGATGGATTTAAAAAGAAAAGAAAACTCACTCCCCCAATAGTGAACAGTCGGCAAGAAAATTTAATTGAAACAAATCAAAAATTTTGCTTATGATATTCTACCATGACCCATATAATATATAAATTCTTAATATTAACATCAGTATTAGAAAAAAAACTGTTCAAAAACTAAAGTTCATTATCATAAAATAAAAGTCAATAATAAAAAGAAATAAATAGCCAATGATTTTCCTTAACTCAATAGTTAATCACTATAGCAATCTTTATTTGTATATATATATGTATACTAGCCTTTACCCGCAGCTTCGCTCGCGTTTCAGCTGATCAAGAAGTAGACTGTAGCTTGAGGAGTATAGTCTATCCTATCGTCATCTAGCTTCTTCTTCTTTTATAGCTTTATAATTTAATATCTACATTTAACCGTGATTAAAAAAAACCTATGTGCTATACCAGGTTATAATCTAACTCTGTGCCAAATTTCATCCAGATCCGTTCAGCTATTCTGGTGTGATTTTGAATATTAAAACAAATCTATCCCACGGGAACCATACATTCTACCGGGATAAAAAGTAGCCAATATGCTATTCCAGACTATAATCTATCTCTGTGCTAAATTTTATACAGATGAGTTTAGCCATTCTGGTGTTATTTCAAAAATTAAAACATATCTATCCCACGGGAACCATACTTTTAACCGGGATAAAAAGTAACCAATATGCTATTCCAGACTATAATCTATCTTTGTGCTAAATTTCATTCAGATCCGTTTAGCCGTTCTGGTGTGATTTCAAAAATTAAAACAAATCTAGCCCACGGGAACCATACATTTTACAGGGACAAAAAGTAGCCAATATGCTATTCCAGACTATAACCTATCTCTGTGCTAAATTTCATTCAGATCCATTCAGCCATTCTGGTGTGATTTCAAAAATTTAAACAAATCTATCCCACGGGAACCATACATTTTACTGGGATAAAAAGTAGCCAATATGCTCTTCTAGACTATAATCTATCTCTATGGTAAATTTCATTCAGATGAGTTCAGCCATTCTTGTGTAATTTGTAATTTCAAAAACTAAAACATATCTATCCCACGGGAACCATACATTTTACCGGGATAAAAAGTAGCCAAGAGGCTATTCCAGACCATAGTCTATCTCTGTGCTAAATTTCATTCCGATCCGTTCATCCATTCTGGTGTAATTTCAAAAATTAAAACAAATCTATCCCACGGGAACCATACATTTTACCGGGATACAAAATAGCCTATCTGCTATTCCAGACTATAAGCTATCTCTGCGCCAAATTTTATCCAGATCCGTTTAGCCGCTCTGGCGTTAGTTAGCAACAAACATCCAAACATCGTAACTTTCACATTTATAATATTAGTATAGGATACCTTTATCCAAAAAAAAAAAAAAAAAAAAAAAAAAACCATATGAGGCTTAATATATGGGTTATACTGTCCCACACAAACTTTTCCATACAAAAAAACTTATGAATTTCGTATTCACAAAAGTATGTATAAACCGTATGTCTCCGAATAACACTGGATGAGGTCCGTAAACCCTTCTCTTAATGGTGGCAACTTCGGTGTGCGTATGTTTATTGGCTTCGACAAAAAAATTAAGAAATGATTGTCGATACGAAAAGAGCCGTTTTCGTGATCGAGGCAATCTCGCAATTAAAGTTGGTAACGGTTATGGCTCGAGAAAAATTAGATTATTCATCACATTCAAAGAGGTCTAGTATCTAGCTTTTATCTTTTCGTTCTAACAATTTTAGTTAAAAATCACCAATAAAATTTCATAGAATAATAAATATATGTGTGAGTCTCATAAGAAAAGTATCCAAACGACTTACCGGAGTAGAACGTAGAATGCGCGTTCTGGTTACACTCGGCGGGGTGGAAATTCCATTTTGTCTTGCTGTTGACAGGAATATACATTTATAAATTCTTAGAAATTTTATCTGGTGTGACTATGGTCTTTGATCGATGTATATAAAAAATACTTTAAATATTGTACTTTTACATTCACTCGTGGTTATAGGTTCTTCGCACTGATTCTAACTGTCAAACACTGGTATGAATATGTACTGGTCTTTCTTTTACTTTATCTTACTGAACGATTTTACAAGAGGTATCTCTTATTCATTTACTCTAGGTATGGGCTTAGCTATATTAATGAAGAGTGGATTAGTTTGTGATACGAGTAAGTATATCCCATAAAAAAAAAGATAGCTAGGTACCAATAATTCTAAATAAAACTAATATATACCGATACTTCATAATACTTAAGATACGCAAGAATCCTCGTTGGAATCCTTCCTCCTCCTCACAGGTTTCTTCTTTGGTGGATCGACGAATATAACGGCTCAGGTCAAGGAACGTGTCAGGTCCTTAACGGGTGTAGTAAAAAAAAGAACTGTTGACGACTGTCGTCTTGGCTGGGGTTAAAACGCCACGTCGAAACGCACAGTAGAACCAGTTGTGCGGTCCTTCGGTAGAATAAGTTCCCTCTAAAAGAATACTCCAGACGCAAGGTTGACGTTGCCAGCTTTCCCAACTGGTTATATGAATAATTATTTTACTTAATCCAGAAAAATTTGTTCATACACCGAAGAAAATAAATGCACTTATGGTAAGCTTGAATAGTGGTTGCTTGTTGAAATGTTTGCTGAAGCAAATAATGTGTACGGCCTATAATTTTGTTTGGATTTTGGTCGAAATTTGGATGTTGACCATGATTACAAAACTTTAAACCTGTAATGTGGGGGTTTTATCGGAATTCGTGCACCGACTATGTGTTGATTGATGTTTTGTTCTTGACACAAAAAAAAAATTGTTGACGAAGGCTTGCTTTATAGTTGGTCTGAAGAACATCTATGGCGACTTCTATGGACGTTATATGCATCTAGGGCATACGAAAATGATCGTGCTATTATTGGCGTGGTTGTGTTCAGAATCACTTAGGTGTATTTTACATGTGAGTCTATGCGTTATAACCATACGGCTGCGCTCCAGAATTTACGCTGGGTCTATAGAGATCCGAGCGGCTGCATATGACGATCACGTGTCTCAACACTATCAAGAAGGTTATTGAAACAAAAAGATAAAAATAAAATAAAAGCACGTGGCTTCGCCCTGCCGCGATGAGAATTGTATTTTCTTGACGTTTGCTTGTTGCTTTTGATTCCTATCTGCGGAAGAATTTTGCTGAGAGTATGGCTACCGTTGCCACGGCACAGCCTTGAGACATCCTTTCCTTCTCATCTAGGTTAAAGAAAAGAAAACGTAGTTACCTCAACCTAATTCACTAAAAATCAAGGGTATCTTCTTAAATAACAATTATTTCTTAAACCTTTTCTTACTTATTGGGTGTTCTTCCTTATTTCATTTTTCTTGTTTGCTTGCACATACCTATGACTTCCTTATAATTTTTTTTTCTTAACTTGGTTGCAAAAAAATTTATTCAACCTGAGCAAACGGGTTCCTCGATGTTGTTCTCGGCACGGATAGTTTCAGAAAGACAGACTCGCTATGGGGGAATTTAGTGGAAAGCTTGTTGTCTCCACGCTAGCAAAAATAAAAAAAGATGGCTGAATATTGGTGGAGAGAAACAAGTATGCAATTCTGGAGACTTTTTGTACATTACGAAGATGAAACTCTATGATTTATGAATTTGCACGCTGGGTGTGTTCCTTTATTTGATTAATAAGTACTTTCTGTACAATACTATTATTTTTCCATTTACATGTTTTTTGACTTGTTTTTGCATTATATTTTCATGGATAACTTCCTTGGCTGATTTAATTGTTGCTTCAGACTTTAATAATTCGTTTCATTAATTTTATTTTGGGAGTAGGGGAAACTTTCACATGCTTCTCTTCTGGTATGTAACGAGAATATTATTTAGGTGATGATGTTTGTAAATCACCACGATATGTTCGGGCGAGCAATTTGACCGAACTGGACTACAAAAATGACAGGACAAGACGGTCAAATGACAGACAGGACAGCAAAGTGACAGGACAGGATTGTAATAATGACAGCAGTCATTTGGGTTAATGAAATTTTCCTTATAAAACTTGTGATTTGTGTCAAGTTCCAACTTGACACAAAGTGCAAGGAATGGACAATTTTTGAAATACCAAGTAATGTTTTTGTTGTGTACCAACGATTTAGTTCACGACCACCACTGGCTGAGTTTTAAAAAAGAGATCTCGTGCACACGCTGCTGGCCGGGCAATGTTCTTTCTATTCTCATCGGGGCCTCCGGGGCAATGTTCTTTCTTATCTTTTTAAATCTTTGCCGTGTTACACTCCCAATTTTTTCCCGTTCAAGTCTTCTAATTCATAGACATTGTTGCCATAACATTTGGTGATCCTCATTTTCACAAATTTAGGGCTAAGTTTAGCACAGAACCTTTTTGACGCATCACTTTGGGCAAAATTTCGTCGAAACACAAAATCACCATGTGTATACTTGACATCCTTGCTTCTCAGGTTATACTGGGTTTCATACCGGGTATGAGCATTAGCCAAAGCGGTTTTTATTTTTGAGTGGATAATATTCATTTATGATGCCTTCGAGACCATGTCCACGTAAGTGTTGTTTAGGCTTTTCAATTTGCGAAGCAATTTATAGTCCAAGACATGTTCCGCACTCTGTCCAAAAAGGGCTTCATATGGTGATATGTTGATAGCTGAATGAACAGTGGTATGAAGAGCACTGGCTATGGACTGGGGATTTCCGTCCCAATTTCTTTGATCCGAATCGATATACGATCTGATAGCAGCGAGTATCGACCTATTAACTCTCTCGCTAGCGTTTGCTTGCAGCGAGTAAAATGCTGTTCTAACGTGCGTTATGCCATACACCGTCAGCCGATCCTCAAAGTCGCGGCTGATGAACTGCTTGCCGTTGTCCGAGAGAATGGTTTCCGGTACTCCGAAAACGCAAAAAACTTGATCAGGCAGGAATCGGAGAACAGTATCAGTAGTGGCCTTTCGAAGAGCCTTGACGACAACGAATTTCGTCAGCTGGTCCAACGCAATCACAATGTGAGTGTTCCCGTCTCTCGAGCGTTTGGTATGGCCCCAGAAAATCGATATACAACATCTGGAAGGGTCTCTCGGCCAAAAATGCTTTGGCCATGGGAGGTCGTCTTAGGGTTGCATTTGGGGCTTTCGAGGCCTTGCAGATGCCTTAACTCCCGATAAACGTGCTTACCTGTGCCGCCATGTAAGGCCAGAAAAATTGTTTCTGTTGACGAAACAACGTTTTAGCAATTCCACCATGCTAAGCTTGAGGTGGTTGATGAGCGAGAGCAATCAGACGTTCAGTCAGCGGTTCTGGAACCCAAAGCTTCCAAGTAAGGTCGTCCTCTACAGGATTCACTGTGCAACATTTAACCTTCTTGTAGACGAAATTTTCCGACACTTGAAGATCAGGTTGCTCATCTGTTTGATCTTTGATGCTGCCTATGAGCTTGCGGTAGTCCATAGATTTAAAACTAGGATCCGCAAGGTCAATGTGCAACACATCATAGGGATTTTTCATCATCGAAACATCAAAACCAATAGCGCCTACCTCATACACTCGAGAAAGTGCATCAAGCACAACATTCTGGGTTCCTTTGCGATGTTCTGTGGTGAAGTCAAATCCCTGAAGTTTTAGACTCCATCTCGCTAACCGACCACTGAGATCTTTCTGACCCATCAACCACATCCAACTTGCATAGTCTGTCACTATTCTGAACCGGTGTCCTTCGGCATATGCTCGAAACTTCTGCTCTAAAATGACAGCAGCCAGGCATTCACGCTCGGTCACATTGTAGTTGCGCTGGGCCGAGTTGAGTTTCTGAGAGTGGTTGTGAACTGGTCGTTCACTACCACTTTCGTCCAGCTGGCACAACACACATCCGATGCCGGTGTTTGATGCATGGCAGAGGATCAGGAACGCCATAGCAAAGTTCAGATTCACCAGAACGGGTGCGTTGGTAAGACCCAATTTAATCCGCTTGAAAGTTTCCATATTCTCGTCTGTAAAACGGAACTTCTTTCCCTTTTTCAACGTGTCGGTGACTGGGTTCCGCCAAGGTCGAGAAGTCCTTCACAAAACTCCAGTACCATCCACGCCCACGATATACGGAAGGTACTTCAGCTCCTTGAAGCAGAATTTGGACTTCTGGATGTTGATTCTTAGTCCCGCTTCCTTCAGTCGATCTGCCAAGATCTCCAACAGATATACATGCTCCTCTACCAACAAGCCGTCCAGGTACGGAAAGATTAGTTCTCTCAGTTGGTGGGGTACCACTTTGTCCATCAATCTGACCATGCTATGTGGCGCATTGCAGAGGCCAAATGGCATGACCATAAAATGCAGCAGGGGCATGCCGGGCACAGTAAACGCCGTCTTTTCCCAAGAGGACTTCTATAACGGGATCTGCCAGAACGCGTCTTTCAGGTCCACACTTGAAATAAAATGTGTACCTGGAAGACGCGATAGCAAACCTGCTATATGAGGAAGTGGATACGCATCTTTCCTTGTCTTGGCGTTGACCTTCCTGTAATCGAGGCATAAGCGATTTTTGCCGGGCTTGCGCACTAGGACTACCGGAGAACTCCACGCACTGGTACTTTCCTCAATAACTCCGAGTTTGAGCATACGCTCCAGTTCCTCACATAGCAGTTTCTGTACCGCTGGAGAAATCGAGTAATGACGCTGCTTAATGGGCTCTGCATCCCCTGTGTCAATGATATGTTCCTCTATCGTGTTTTTTCCTAGGCCTTCTACAGCGAAGGAAGGGAGCCGGCTAATGGCATCTTTGAATCGTTTGGAGTCCTGATCGGTAAGTATGGGGGCGTTCGTGTCTGTCTCTTTTAGGCATGGATGTGAAGAGATTTTGGACATCAGCTGAGGAGCGATATCGAACTCCCTCTAAAAGTCAATGCCTATAATTTCTGCTGTAACAATGGAACTAATTAGAGGGCAATTTTTTTCGTCATCCCTTCGTAGGAAACGTCAGCATATACATACTTTGCCTATTATGGCTTGATGTTTTACATCGGCAGTCTTTACTTCAGAAGAAAGCTTCGAAGCTATTTGTCCGTGTTTTTGGAGGAATCACATCAGCTTCAATCAGCTGATGCTGGCACCACTGTAGAGCAAGCCTAGAAGAGTCTCTCCAAAAAGGTGAACGGTAGCATATGGTCGGGAATCATCCGAGCTACACAAAGTTGTTGATAGCCTTGTATGCCGGCTTCTTGTCTCGAAATTTTTTTCTTAGCTTCGCCACTTTGTCTGATGTGATGGTGTGCTGGGTTCAAAAAATTTTTGTTCGCACGTCCAGATAGTTTTGGAGTCTTTTATGGAGAGGTTTCAGTGGTTCGGAATTGCTGAGGGGGCGAAAAGCAAAGATATTACTTGGACTCCGGGTGCTTCTCCTGAGAGCAGTTCCCCCGGGGTTTCAGACTGGTCTTCGACTCGTTTCAATGACATCGAGGACAAGGCGGATAGGTGGTATTTTTTCCAACCACATTTAAAACTTAAAATAACTTCTTGGGGTTCAAGGCATTCATTAAACGAATGGCACTTACCCTTGCAATTTCAGCAAGTGTAGTTGCGCGTTTTTCTATCCTTTTGGTGGTGGAAAGCCTCGATCTCATTGCTTGAAGGAGATTCTCTCTCCGTCTCCTCAGCAATGAGTTCTGAGATAGCACTTCTACGTGGAGGTGGTATTTGTCCAGGTCGCATTCTAGGGAACTCGCGGTCGATAATATATTTTTCTTCTTTCCGACAGGCATGAACCATATCGACCAATGAATTTGCCCTGAGTGTAATGAGGATCATCCCCAACTGACGTCGAACATTGCTCCGCAAAAGGTCGATAATTTCTGTATCTGGTTTCGGATTCATCATCCTTCCGTTGAGTTTTTGGATGTCAGAGAAAAAATCATCGAACTTCTACGTTGGGCCTTGAAATCCGTCATATAATTTCCTCGACATCTATGAATCCGCTTCTAGACTCCTGAATTGCTCTATAAGGGCATCTTCTAGTGACAACCAGGTGATGTCGGAGTTCGCCTTCAGGTTGACACAGAACCAGGTCTCTACTGGGCCAGCAACAAAATGGTGGAACGCAAGGGCGTACGCAGGGGGGGCAGGGGGGGGGGCACTTGCCCCCCCTAAAAATTTTAAGAAAATTTTCTTTTTGCTAAGAAATTAGGTATAAATTCGAATATCTAAAATTTACGCAGATACCAAACTTTTTTTGGTCAAAATATAATTGTTTCATTGTTTTATTTAAAAAAAAAGTTTTTAATGATTTTGAATATTTTTTTTTCCTAGATAGGTACCTACAGTTGCTAAGAAAATTTTATTGTATACCTATATAATGTAAGTTCCTAGTTTATCCAAGAAAACTCTCAAAACAATTCGAAAAATTGAAAGCTTTTTCACAAATTTTTCTTAATATAATTTTATAGTGATTCTTTCTTTTCTTAAAATGGAGCATTTACCTACCCAGCATAAGAGCAGGTTCGTCCAACCCAGTCATGCATTTTATTTCTTCTAAAAGCATAGCAATTGAAACTGCAATTTCATAAAAGATAAATATCTAATATAATACGAAAGAAAAATCTACACTCAAGATGAGTGACTCAAATTTTATAAATTTGTTTTCAAAAGCTTTTAAAAAAAAACGAAACCCAAAAATTCTGTTAGAAAAGACACAGGAAAAGCCCACATTCAGTAGAACAATACCTAGATATATGTAACTAATATAGAAGCTGCTTCATGATAGTACTATACTCGTAAGTTTTCTATATATACAAAGATATTATCACAGTTGTGAATTGTGATGTGCTTTATTTGCTACACACATGCACATGATACCGCGGGTGCGTAGATGAAGGAGACAGAGTTTAAAAAACGTTATTTTGTATCAGCAGTCTGCCCTAGAGATGAGAATCTACGTAATGTACCTACTAATACTTCATGTTTTTGTTGTGGGGTGATTATTTGAACAGCGAATTAAATTAGAAATGTTTGTCATGGTGAGGTTAATCATAAATATTTAATTCTTATCACAATTATTACTGTCTAAAATACTAAAAAGCCAGGTCAATATACGACATTTAGAGATCAATTCAAATGTCCAGATAAAGAACGTTCATTGTAATTTAGAAAAAAAGGAACACTATGTGAATATTGGAGTGAAATGTTAAGAGAAGAAATACAGTAGAATCTCCAAACATGTTCGGTTCTAAGACATGAACAATTTGGAAAGATGAACGTTTCATGTATTAAGTTTTTTTTTTTATAAAATGATTGGTAAATTTGGTATATGCATTGTTTTTATGTAGGTATAGCTATATGTTTGGAAAGATGCAAATTTTTAAAAGATGAACTGTATGTATCAGTGAATCTAAATGGTTGGAGTAGAACCTGAGAAAATGAAAAAAACGATGAAAAAATATTAGAAAAATTAATTCTTATTAGAATTGTTTCTGTTTTAAAAACAAAAAAACAGAACTATTACTCTTTGAAGTACTTAAAAGGTTAGAGTAACACCCGATCAAAGTAGGACACATTGAGAGATTAATGCAAATGTCTGAAACTTTTTTTTTTTTTTGCGAGCTTAAACCCGGAACTGGCAACAAAATTAATTCTTATCAGAGCTATCACTATTTTAAGTACTTAAAAGGTTAGAGTAACATCCATTCATAGTAACACATTTAGAGATTAATCTAAATTTCTAAACTTTTTCGCTAATATAAAACCAGGTCTTTCAACAATTCTTAATTCAGTTGTCTTTCATAAGTGCAAATAGAATTTTTTTTTTGAATTTTTTAAATCAAAATAATGTCTTCATCAATATTGAACAAAATAAAAAAAACGCGAATATTTTTCGCGAAAAAAAGGAGAAGCCTTTACTTAGTATGAAGAGCTTAAATTTAAAACAACACTATAATATTGTGAAAGCAAAGCGATGCACTACTCGCTTTGGGGAGCAAATCATTTTAGAGCTGGAACACTGTTCTGTGTTTCTGCCGAAAAGATGCGCGGGCGAATTCGATGACGACGTCATCGCTGAGCTGCCAAATCTGGCAATAGAGGTGGTTGAACCTTTCAACCAGTCTTTCAAGCTCGACTTTCACGAGAAAGTCGAAGGAGAACAACACAACAGCCACAACACCAACAACAGCAACAACAACTACAACAACAACAGCAACAACACGACTTGCAACAGCAAGTGTCGTCCAAAAATCAGCAACCAGAACAACAACAACAACAACAACAGCACGAGTCGAAGGAGAAAGTGGAGGTAAATCCTTCATTTTTTGAAATAGCAGACATTCCATGTTCACAGAAACATATGTTTTACAATATGTAAATGTTGGAAACAAAAAAAAAATATTTCTTTTCTCAAATCTTATTTTCTTTTTATTATTTATTTGGTTTCTTTTAATAAAAAAAAATTGTTTTCTTAAGTTTTTAATTACTAAAGAAACTTTTTTTTTGTTTGTTTTCAACTTCGTTGTACGGTTTGTTTTCAACTTCGTTGTACGAATTCTGCTTTCTAATTGTTCATTTGGTTTGGCTTTTCAACATCATGTCGTTTATTTTTGTTTGTTTGTTACTTTTTCTAGAGAATCCAGATAATCAGTGATTTGGAGTCACGTGTTTGCTTTAAAGGGGCGACAAATCCAGTTCAGGATAAGACCCATTCCAGAGCATGAAGAACCAACGTTATGGATCAGGGAAGCGGTTAACGACATGTTCAAACATGCGCTTACCTGTCTCAACCCCACAGATAAAGTAGGAATTACTTTCTGTGGGAAGAGTTTTGCTGCTGAAAGAGGAAACGGCTACATCAAATGTCAAAATACACCAAGTTGCTCCAGAAATAGGAACGAAATGGAAATTTGTTGTGAAGATTGCAATCGAAATTTTAGAGGAAAAAACTGTTTCGACATTCACAAGACAGTCAGCTCAAAAGGAAACAATATTTGCGAGCTAATTAAAAGATGCAAACTATGTTTAAAAACATATAGTGGAAACCGAATGCATATCTGTGGTGAATACTACTGTAAATTATGTAGTAAACACGTAGAAGAAGATCATTTGTGCTATATACGTCCCGATAGTAGACTACCTAAATGTAAAGACACTCTTTATATTTTTTACGATTTAGAGAGTCGCCAAGAAAGAATAATCGGAGAAAAATCTATAAATAAAATACATGAGCCTAATTTGTGTATTTTTAAACAAAAGCCTCATAAATGTTTTGATATTCCAAATTTGGCCTTTTGTAATAAGTGCGGGCATTCATTGAACATCATAAAGGAATCTGAAGAAGAACAAGAAGAAGAAAAAAATGTAATCCCCAAATTCTTAAAACATATTCTAAATGTTCGCCAAAAATTTAAAAATGTCATTGTATTAGCACATAACGGACAATCGTATGATCATCAATTCATATTAAATTATATACTGAAAAAAACAACTTTAAGTCCAGAATTGATCATACGAGCCAGTAAGATAATAATAATGATAATAGGAAATATTAAGTTTATAGATTCCTTAAACTTTTTCCCAATGGCTCTCTCCAAACTTCCGAAAACATTCCAACTATCGTCTGAATTGAAAAAAGGTTATTTTCCTCATTTGTTCAATACCAAAGGAAATAAAAAATATATCGGGAAGTTACCAGTCTTAGAATTCTACAGTCCAAATTCTATGAAATCAGAAGAACGTGAAGTGTTTTTAAAATGGCATGCAGAACATCAAAACGATGTTTTTGACCTCCAACGTGAGCTCCTGGAGTATTGCATCAGTGATGTCAAAAGTCTGACTGAGGCATGTCTGAAGTTTAGAAATTTCTTTCTTACTGAAAGCAATATTGAGCCGTTCTTAGAAGCTACGACTATAGCATCTACATGCAATCTGGTGTACCGAAGAAATTTTCTGCAGTCCAACACTATTGGGTTAATACCTAAAAATGGATACAGGTAAATTTATATTTATATGAATACATAAATATATTCACTATATATCTAAATATGTTCACTTTATCTTACTAATATTATAAATGTGAAAGTTACGATGTTTGGATGTTTGTTCCTAACTCACGCCAGAACAGCTAAACGGATCTGGATAAAATTTGGCACAGAGATAGCTTAAATTCTGGAATAGCAGATAGGCTATTTTTATCCCGGTAAAATGTATGGTTCCCGTGTAATATATTTATTTTAATTTTTGAAATTGCACCAGAATGGCTGATCTCATCTGAATGAAATTTGGCACAGAGATAGATTATAGTCTGGAATAGCATATTGGCTACTTTTTACTCCGGTAAAATGTATGGTTCCCGTGGGATAGATTTATTTTAATTTTTGAAATTACACCAGAATGGCTGAACTCATCTGAATGAAATTTAGCACAAAGATAGATTATAGTCTGGAATAGTATATTGGCTACTTCTAATCCCGGTAAAATGTATGGTTCCCGTGGGATATATTTGTTTTAATTTTTGAAATCACACCAGACTGGCTGAACGGATCTGAATGAAATTTAGCACAGTGATAGATTATAGTCTGGAATAGCATATTGGCTACTTTTTATTCCGGTTAAATGTTTGGTTCCCGTGGGATAGATTTGTTTAGTTTTTGAAATTACACAAAAATGGCTGAACTCATCTAAATGAAATTTAGCACAGAGATAGAGTATAGTTTGGAATAGCACGTTGGCTACTTTTATCCCGTTAAAATGTATGGTTCCCGTGGGATAGATTTGTTTTAGTTTTTGAAATCACACCAGAATGGCTGAACGGATCTGAATGAAATTTAGCACAGAGATAGATTATAGTCTGGAATAGCATATTGGCTAATTTTAATTTCGGTAAAATGTATGGTTCCCGTGGGATAGATTTGTTTTAATTTTTGAAATCACACCAGAATGGCTAAACGGATCTGAATGAAATTTAGCACAGAGATAGATTATAGTCTGGAATATCATATTTGCTACTTTTTATCCTGGCAAAATGTATGGTTCCCGTGGGATAGATTTATTTTAATTTTTGAAATTACACCAGAATGGCTGAACGGATCTGAATGAAATTTAGCACAGAGATAGATTATGGTCTGGAATAGCATATTGGCTACTTTCTATCCCTGTAAAATGTATGGTTCCCGTGGGATAGATTTGTTTTAATTTTTTAAATCACACCAGACTGGCTGAACGGATCTGAATGAAATTTAGCACAGAGATAGATTATAGTCTGGAATAGCATATTGGCTACTTTCTATCCCTGTAAAATATATGGTTCCCGTGGGATAAATTTATTTTTATTTTTGAAATTACACCAGAATGGCTGAACTCATCTGAATGAAATTTAGCACAGAGATAAATTATAGTCTGGAATAGCATATTGGCTACTTTTTATTCCGGTAAAATGTATGGTTCCCGTGGGATAGATTTGTGGGTAATGGCTATATATGTATGCGATCTTTTGTCAAAGTTTTTTTTTTCAACTTATTTATAAAAATGTTTTCCTTTCGTTGAATAAAAGCATCATATTTATGGAACTGAGTCGACAAAATCAAACTCTCAACGAACGTGCGTGTCCATTTGTTGCAAGAATCGTCCACCCAAACATTTTCCAAATAACTTTTGAACATCGGAAAAGGAATTGAATCGCACAACAAATGACATTTTATTTTCCCAAATTTGTGTCAAATGCAGCAAAATATTAAAGCCACAATTTATTAATGTTATCATATTCAGTTTAACAATCAAATTAAATGCACTTTGTGTGTATGCGAACAAATTTGTATATTTATACACCAACCAAAACGACCAAAAATATTGCTTATCCGCTAGCATTGAGATAAAATATATAAATAAATTTAATTTCACATTAAATACACATAACTGTTTTTTTGGGCGTAGCAACGCGCGCCGGGTACCGCTAGTAATATATATCTAAAATAAATAATAAAACAAATTTTTTTCCTAATATCAGATGCGTCGATAATCAATCCATAGAAGCAATTAAGTGGTTGATTTTAGAAGAGAAAAATCGGAAGATCAACATAAAGCATGCTGCTAAAGGACGCGAAGCCGTTATTAATGGGGTTAAAGTGGATGGTAAGCAAGTATTTGAGTTTCATGGCTGCTACTACCACGGTCATCCTGTTTGCCTAAAACATAAACGAGATGACCCTCTATCTGATAAAGAGCAACACGATACGTTGAATTACATTGGCCAAAACAGCTCGTTTGAGATCGTTTAACTATGAAGTAATCGAAAAGTGGAGTTGTGAATTTGAAACTCAACTAAGTTATTTAAAAGATGAAGAGTTAAATTACTTAAACAATCATCCCTTTATACAGAATGCCCCGTTAAATCCACGAGATGGCTTCTTTGGAGGAAGAACTGGGAACACATTTAGCTACTATAAGTGTAAAGAAGGTGAGCAAATAAAATACATTGATGTATGTTCACTATACCCCTGTGTATGCAAAAATGGGAAGTTTCCCGTTGGGCATCCTGAGGTTCACACAAGTATTGATGATATTTTCTCAAATATGAAACTTGATAACATCAACGGCCTCTTTAAATGTAAAATTCTGCCACCAGAAAACTTATTTCACCCTGTCTTACCACAAAAACAAAACAATAAACTAATGTTCTCATTGTGTAGAACCTGTAGCAGTGAAAAAACGAAAGAAAGAGTCTGCAACCATTCTGATGAACAGAGGTCCTTATTAGGAACATGGGTGATTGACGAATTAGTGAAAGCCATTGAAATGGGTTATAAGCTACTAACTATAATGGAAATTTGGGAATGTGAAGTGCTCCAATATAACCCTAATACAGATTCTGAAGGATTATTTACCTCAATGATGAATAACTACCTTAAAATAAGGCAAGAAGCTTCAGGGTGGCCAAGTATATGTTTATCTGAAGAGGATAAAAACAAATATATTGCGGATTTTCTCGAGAAGGAAAATATCAAGTTGGAATTTTCCGAAATAACATATAGTCCCGGATACAAAAGAAAAACCAACTCATCATCGTCAGCATCATCATCATCATCAGTATTATCAAAATAATGAAAAGACGCACTTTCAATGTTTAAATAAAAAAAAAGTTAATAATAAGCAAAAATTTTTTTTTTTATTTGAAAATATTAATTACAGTTTTTAGCTTCACTAATGTATCTGTTCAAAAGATAAACATTCTGGAGTGCACATATTTTCCCATGATAGCAGCATTTCAAAGTTATATCTGGATAAATTCTTTTTAGCTCTTTAAAATTTGGACATTTATAGTTGAGATCTTCAAGATTGATTACTTCGACATTTTCGTTATTAATTAGTTTTAGTAGCCAATGTTTTTTTTTTCTGTCCCCTTGACGTAAACAACATTTTTGATTTTTTTTTCAAAGATATGTCTTAGCTTTGCGAAAATTTGTGTTTCCTCTATCCCAGGTTAAACCATGATGATACTCATGCAACCAGCGA
Organism: Platycheirus albimanus; assembly: GCA_916050605.2. Taxonomy (NCBI): domain Eukaryota; kingdom Metazoa; phylum Arthropoda; class Insecta; order Diptera; family Syrphidae; genus Platycheirus; species Platycheirus albimanus. The sequence continues at coordinate 122,519,657 of OU696696.1, forward strand.
GCTTGTCTTTTGAGAGCTAATGGCAGAAGATTAGAGCGTATAAGTTTCGGAATTTAAATGAACTTTTACGTTGCTTACATCGCAGTTATCGAACTTGCTAGAATCTTTACTTTGTTGATTCTTCCTATCAGTTTGTAGACCAATGATAATATATCTTTAGGTTTTTCAAGCTGACTTGAAGTTTTAACTCTCCATATAAGATCGGTGGTAGCTGGTAGTGTTGGATATTCATACATTTCCCAATTTCGAAAATGGATTTGAATCGTCTTTGATGATTGTATTTGTTTTAATAATGTAAGCTTATTCGAATCAGATAAAGAAATATGTGGAACTCTCCACTGTAATTTAAAAATGGTGAATTTTAATTCTACTTCCTTACAAAAATAAGCGTTTTCATCAGATCGGGTACGGATTAAAATCAACTCATGTCTTGCATTTGTTATAATCTTTTTATAGTCTTCAGCAAATCCTAACAGATATTTTAATTTTATACAAAAATTTAAAATACCCGATGCAGGAGAAAAACTGCTGCTGATCCCTGTCCATGATCCATTTTCTAAGCTTTTACTTTCATTCTCGTTCAAAGATATATAATTTTTCAAGGTTGATGTTATTCCCACATTTTCATAGCTGTCAATGTTCACTCCATTCAATTCATATTGTATTTCTTCAAAAAGAAAAGCAATTGAGTAGTTAGTTTTGGCGGGTTCTGGCGCTCGAGGGATTCGTAGGGAGCTATGTGCGGAGCTATACCAGAAGGGGGAGCTACGAGTATGTGCGTTCGGTGGGAGCTATGTGCAGAGCTATACCAGGTGCCTTCTGGCGCTCGAGGGATTCGGACGGATGCACGGATGTGCGGAGTAAATCGGGCGGATACGCGGATGTGCGGAGTAAATCATCAATAGGGATGAGACAGACCGTTCTATGCTTGCTGGGAAACGTAAGATGGAAGATTGTGTGTTTTTGGCTTGGGACAAGTACCTATTTTGTTATTGTTGGTGTTACTTTGAATTTATAAAATGTTTGGTAGGTAGGTAATAAAAATTGATTAATTTATAGCGGTATGGACTAAAAATGCATTTTTGCGGTGCATATGTGAAGTGTCCTTTTAAAATGAATGTTTTTGGTTTGAGACAGGTATCTTTTTATTTTCATTTGAAGTAGATATTTTGTCTTTATTTTTATCGTGTGATCATAGCTAGTAAAAACATATATTTTATAAAGGTTTGAAGGAGAAAAAAACAGAGTGAATATTTTTAATGAAACAGCATCTTTATTAAAAAAAAATTATACAATTTTTGTTAATCGTTTTGAGGTATAGATGTCCAAGAATTGTGTTCAGATGGGAAACCAAGCCATTTCACAAATATTTGTCCCTTTTTGGTTTTAAGTACTTTTTCTATGAGGTAGGTAACTGGAAATTTTGTTTTTTTGTAATTCAAGTTCATAGAATCCTCCTTTGATGGGATGTCCTTGATAGCCCTCTAATAAATATGTAACGGGATTTGTGTGTTGAACTTTTATTATTTTGAAGATTTCAGTTGTCCAATTGGGGGTGTATCCTTTCTCAAAAACATGCTTATATTTACTTATTTAAATTTTTATTTTTTTTTTAGTTTTTTTATTCAATCATTAGAATTACATTCGTAGGAAAATAAAAATGTTGGGGCTGGGAAGTAGGAGAAAGAGATAGAATGTTGGTTCAACCAGTTTGAAATTTCACCCAAGGGTTATAAATACATATTTCTTGAATTCAAAAATATAAATATTTTTCATCTTTAGAATATAAATATTCTTCAATTTTGGCAATTGTGCTAATATTACTACTTAATTTCTTGTTTAATTCTTCAATTTTTTCATCAATATAATTTTTTGTTGCAGCATCTTCCTTCTCTTGTGGGTCCTGTAGGTTTTGTAGACGCTTCCAGTTTATATTATAGTTGCCGTTTTCTGTTTTGAGAAATCCCTCACCAGGTGTTCCCGGCACTCCTTGCAACCCAGGTGGTCCTGGCACACCTTGCAACCCAGGTGGTCCTGATTCTACTCGCTCCCCACGTGGTCCAATTGGTCCTGTTAGACCTCTGACAGGAGTTCTATTTGAAAACCTTCCGAACTTATCTACACTCATTTTTTATTCGATAATATTAGATTCTTTTAATTCTTCGATAATTGATACAATTTCGTTGGAATGATTATTATGTCCTGCTTGATGTGAAGCGAAAAGAAGTCTTAATCGAACTACAAGTTCATTGGGATCATCCCAGACGATATAGTCTTTTTCTTTCTTAGATAATTGCATTAATCCATTTCCTGTATGTGAAACTGGAGTAGTAGTATCTGTTAGCAGTGTGCTTATAATTTCTTTATATTTACTTCCACGATTTCCTAAAACGTCTATATGCATTGGTATCTTCCAATATATCCTTATATATTTTTAAGTCTTTCTCATTGTTTATTTTTTGACAGGGTTTTTTCTTGAATATAAGTTCATATAAGCCGTTTGAACCTTCATAGATTTTATTTTTTATTTGTATATTTTTTCCAAGAATCTTAAACTCTCCATCCCCGATGAACCACTTGCCATTCTTTTCGTGAGTACCATATATATTGTCAAAAGCACTAGACTCATTCAAAAATAAATCTAAATACTTCTGTGATATTTCATCGAATGCAGTGTCTTCTATTTGGTCGGTTAAATGACGAGCTTTGTAACGATCACGTACTCGTTGTCTGCTTTCTCTAAAATGCTTGCTTTTGGGTGTTGCTGAATAGTTTTTTGGAGTAATACTACTGATGTTTGCAGCAGGCGTAGCAAAATCATCATCAAAATTCTGTTTTGATTTAGTTACAGGGGTTTCAAAATAATTTTGCTGTTCATTTGATTTCTCAACTAACTCTTTCAGAGGATTGGTGATTGGTTTAAACGTTTCCTCCAATTGAGTTTCGAATGCTTCTCTTCCATTCCTTAGAGCTTTATATTTCTTTCGTAGAGCATCAGTAGTTTTAATGAGTTCACTTGTCAATTCCTTATTTAAATTCATCATAATGAAGCTGTGTTGTTTTTACAGCAGACTGTAAATAAGCTTCTTATATTATGAAAGAGTCTTTCAATCGGTTTGAAATTTATTTTAATGTTGAATGTACTGCTTCTGATTGATGAACATCGATTTTTAAACCGAGTTGAGTGACTTCGTACTTCTACGGACTGTGCGTTGAACTGCCTTGATCTGCTCTCATAGAACATAACTCTACGTATGTTGTAAACGATATGGAGAAGTGCTTGTTATTGTTTTCATTTATGAACTGCTTTTTACTGCTTTAAAACAGCTTTTACTGATTTTGTACTGCTTTTTACTGCTTTTGAACTGCTTTTTACTGCTTTCATACTGCTTTTTACTGCTTGCGAACTGCTTTTTACTGCTTTTGAACTGCTTTTTACTGCTTTTATACTGCTTTTTACTGCTTTCGAACTGCTTCTTACTGCTTTTGAACTGCTTTTTACTGCTTTTGACCTGTTTTTTTTACTGCTTTTTACAGCTTTTGAACTGCTTTTTACTGCTTTAAAACAGCTTTTTACTGCTTTTGACCTGTTTTTTACTGCTTTTGAACTGCTTTTTACTGCTTTTGACCTGTTTTTTACTGCTTTTATACTGCTTTTTACTGCTTTTGAACTGCTTTTTACTGCTTTTATACTGCTTTTTACTGCTTTCGAACTGCTTTTGAACTGCTTTCGAACTGCTTTTGACCTGTTTTTAACTGCTTTTATACTGCTTTTTACTGCTTTTGTACTGCTTTTGAACTGCTTTTTACTGCTTTTATACTGCTTTTTACTGCTTTTTACTGCTTTTGACCTGCTTTTTTACTGCTTTTTACTGCTTTTGAACTGCTTTTTACTGCTTTAAAACAGCTTTTTACTGCTTTTGACCTGTTTTTTACTGCTTTCGAACTGCTTTTGAACTGCTTTTGAACTGCTTTTTACTGCTTTTGAACTGCTTTTTACTGCTTTTGACCTGTTTTTTACTGCTTTCGAACTGCTTTTGAACTGCTTTTTACTGCTTTTTACTACTTTTTTACTGCTTTTATACTGCTTTTTACTGCTTTTGACCTGTTTTCTTACTGCTTTTTAAGCAATATCATCAAAGATAAAAACCGAATTTGGTTTTGCTTCTTCAGGTGGTATAACTTCACTATTATTGGAAAACGTAAAGAAACCCATTCCTTTGATTGGTTTGACGGCTTTTCGTAGAAACTCATACTTTGCTTGATGTTATGACTTTGAATAAATAGATAGATAGATAGATAGATAGATAAAAAATTTTATTCTCATTAGAACATTAATATAAAATCATAATTCTTTTCTTAAGATTATTAAAATTTGATGCAATGACAATAACTGATAAAGTTGCCTGTCAGGTTAAGGCGTTATTTTTATTACATTTATTTGCATGAAAGTTAGCGATTGAATAAGATAATTTTAGGAATATTCCTTCATTAATAAATTTCGATATTTAAGTGCATTTTTAAGGAAGCAGTAGAGTTGTTCGTAATTGTTGCCGTTGAGAATTTTGAGAAACTGGACACGGTCAAGCTGCTCACTCCCAAGGAATTGTCTTCGGTATGATCTGTATATAGGACAGACTCCTACGAAATGAAAGGTGTTTTCGGTAGCATCCATATTACAGATTGTACAAATTCCCACCGAATTGCTGTTGAATGCTTTTGCATTGAGGTTGAGCAATCCACTTCGAGCTTTAAAGATGTTGCTTATCATATCTCGTGAATTGTTGTCTTCGAAATAGTTTGGTACATCAACGTATTCCAGATTGCAGTACTCGTCGTGGAACTGTGATTGGCGTGCTCTGTTGGTGTGTTCTGTCCAGTGTTTCTCTATTAGTTTGGTACAAACCAGCTTGTGTACTGATACCCATTCCAACTTCGCAGACCAGTTAAAATCTATTCCAATGTCGTTAAAAAGTTGTGACCATTCTCTTGCCCAGTATATCTGTCTTCTTACAACTATGTCTGATAGTTTTCGAGGAAGTCTGCTTTCGGGAAGTGTAACAGTACGCTGAATATACTTAAAGTGAAGCCCAAGTGTAGTGATGGAAGCTTTAGGAAGTCCTGTTTCTATACTGAGCACATAGTTCGGAGTGTTGGTTGGTAATAAGAAACATCTTTTGATAAAGAAGCGCTGTAGCATTTCGACCTCTGTATATTCAGCATACCCCCAAACTTGGGCGCAATAGTTCATAACTGATTTCGAACAAGCTTCGTAAATTTTATGTTTAGATGAATGTTTGATTTCTTTGTTTTTCATAAAACTAAGCCATGTTGCGTTTATCGAATTCTTTGCCATTTCTAATCTTTGTTTAAGATGATCTTTACAAGACATGTTATATGTGAAGGTTACACCTAGATACTTATAACTGTTTGTGATGTTGATTTCTTCATTGTTCATGAACCGCCAACCGCTCTACGTCCGCCGTTTCTGAAAATCACTATCTGTGATTTATTCAGATTAATACTCAGACTCCATTTTCGACAGTAGTTCGCAAAACCGTTTATCATCTCCTGTAGGGTAGCCGCAGTGTCTGAGAGTATTACGATGTCGTCCGCGTAAAGCAAAACTTTTATCGATAGGTTTTCCACATTAATCCCACCTGGTAGCTCTGAACCGAGGTCGTTTAAGAACATACTAAAGAGTAGTGCGCTTAGAACACATCCTTGTTTCACACCCTGATTGATTGGGAAAAAGGCACTTGTGGCAGTTCCAGTCCAGATAGTTGCATTATTGTTGTGGTACAGTGCTTTAAGTATCAACATCATTTTCGATGATATGCCCGCCGTCCTTAATTTGTAAAACAGGGCGTCTCTGTTTATATTATCAAAGGCTGCTTTTAAATCTATAAAAAAGGCGAATAATTTCTTTTTTTGGCTTAGCTGGAATTGGATTATGCATGAAAGGTTATAAATTTGGTCAGCGGTAGAGTAGTTTTTCCTGTATGCTGCTTGAAACTCGGATAATATGTCGTTATCTTCTATCCATTGATTTAGTCTTTGTAAAAGAATAGTTGTGAACAGTTTATACAGCGTGTCCATAAAAGATAAACCACGATAATTGGCTACAACACTGGGGTCGCCCTTCTTCAAAAGTGGGAATATTATTGACTTTCTGAATGAACTTGGGATCGTTTCTGTTCTAAAAATATCACAGAAAAGACGGTGAATTTCTTTAGTTAGATCTGGTGAAGCATTTTTATAGAATTCAAACGGTATACCATCGATACCGGGAGCTTTGTTGTCGTTTGAACTTAAAATGGCCAATTGAACTTCCTGCAGTTCTATTTCCTTATCCAGCGTAGGAACATAATTAACAGGGATTGGAAGATCTTCATATTTTAAACGAAGTTGAGTCGATAAAAGGCTTTGAAAGTATGAACTAAATTCCGGAACTGACACATTTGTGTTTGTTCTTAAATGTTTGCCGCGGATTTTTTTTTGCGAGGTTCCACCAATCACTGGTTGTTGTGACTAAAGCTAGTTGTCTTGTTATATCTGAATAGTAGTTTCGTTGTTTGGATAAACATAAGGCTTTATATCTTTTGTTTGATTCTTGGTATGATTTTCTGAATGTATCGATATTGTGTTTCCTATACATTTTCAGATTCTGCAGTACTTCCTTTCTAGCATAGAAACACCTTATATCAAACCATGGCTTCTTGGGATTGAAATTTGTGCAGGTTCGATTTGCTTGTCCATTAGCAGTATATATACATTCCTTAATAGCAAGACTTCGATCTTCTACGGTTGAATTGTTGTCAAACTTAAGTGGTATAATCTCGTCAAGTCTACGGACATATGTTGTTGTTCTATCTTCACTCCACTTAAGTCTTGGTAAGAGTTTTATACTATCGTTATTTCCACTTGCTTCTGCTCCGATGAGGCTCACTACGAGTGGCATGTGATCCGAGTATGTTTCACATTCTACTCGAAAATCTTTTATCTATTCGACAGCGCTATACGACGGACAGCAGTAGTCAATGACTGAAGATCCTCCATTACTTACAAACGTAAATTCACCGGCTTTATCATTGAATCCTCTCCCGTTCAGAATGAATGCTCCAATCTCTTCTATAAACTCGATAAACATGTTGGTATTTCGGTCGCGACTAGTATCTTTAGAATTTCTCGTCGAAGTTATCTGGAAACCATTCCCAAGTTGAGCGTCAACACTTCCTCTGTTGGCTGTTCTTACATTTAGATCTCCTATCACTATGAAGTTACTTTGATCTGTTTCGTTAAAGAAACTCACTAGTTTTTCGTAGTCGTCTTTCCAATGGTTGCAGTTTATATATGCAGGAATAAGTGTTAAAAAGCAGTTCCCAAAGTGTCCTTTCAGAAAAGTTTTATCACAGTATTCGATGAAACTAAGTTGATAATTCTGTTCTATACATCTCTTATATCCATATAAACAGCCTCCGCTTGCTCTTCCTCTCGTTTGTTGTTGCGTTTTCAAAGCAGGTATCCATAAAAGTTTGTATCCAGGAAAGAATTTTTCATATTTTGAAGTATTATTTATTGTTACAAAGGTTTCATATAAAAAGAATATTTCGAAGCTACATATGTATTCAAAAAAGTTACAAAAAAAGGTTATATTTCCAAGACCACAAATATTGTAAGATAAAACCTGACAGGCACCTAATTGTTAGATATTATTAGTGTTATTTCTGGACTTTAATACATTTCTATTCTGGTCGTTTACGGTTACGGTATAATTAAGATCGGTTTTTCTTAAAAGACTGCAAATGTACTCCTTGGCATCGCTGTTGGGGGCTGTAATTAGTCCTTCAGGGTTGCTTTTGTAGCGTATTCCGTTGACTTCAATAGCCCACTTCCTAATTTCGACTTTGATGCTAGGACTGGTCTTGCTTAAACTTCTTTTTATCTGCCGAAGGTGGAATTTCTCTCTTCTTTCATTGTACGTATGATCTCTATTGATAAATATTTTGGATTTCTTAAGTTGATGTGTTGTGGATAGTACTGAATTTACTTCTTTAGCATTTCCAAGTTCAAAAACAAAAGCAGGGGATCTTTTATTACCTAATCCAATCTTCTTGGTATCTATAGTAGTGACGTTAACATTAAGGATAGAGTTACAGATTTGATTAAACTGTTGGTTTGCTTCTTCGGTATTTGACGCACTTAGTCCATTAACAACAACGTTAAGTCTTTTGGAGAATTTTTCAAAACCTTCGATTTTTCTGTGAAGCTTGTTTTCGTTTTCTTTTAATTTTTCAATTTCAGATTTTAGTTCTCTGTTTTCTTGTTGCAGGACGATAACTTCTTCTTTTATGGTGTTTATGTCATCTTTTGTTGCGATGTTTGCTAGTTTTGCATCAAATAGTTTGTTCATTTCTGGCATTAAAAGATCAATAAAGTTGGTTGTTGAATCTTCGCCCATTGTGCAATACTTCTTAAAACTTGAGTTTTTTCCACACTCTGGTGATGTTTCTGCTAAAGTTCTTTTCGGAGCGGAGATTTCCATACGTTGTTCCACTGTAGTATTGTAAGCTCTTAAGTTGGAATCATTAAAAGGGTTCTTGTCCTTGATAAGCTTTTGTTGTGCGGTAGAGGTGAGTTTATGGATAGTTTAAAAGGTTTGTGTCTTCGATTCCGAATTATTTAAGCTTTGGAGATGAAATTCGCTAAGTGTTTCTAAACAAATGTGTGTGTGGTGTTTTGGTTTACCAATTACAAACAAAACTTGCGTAGTGTTAAGTGGAAACAGGTGTATATTACTTTCTACTTTGGATGTGTGTACTCACATTCGCTTAAGCCAAGATTATGTTGTGTGAATTCAGTCCCGCTTTAATATTTTGATGTATGTATACGTTGTTCCTCATGAATTCAAAGTTTCGTATGATGATAAACAATAGAAACACTCAAACACGGAGTCGATTTAATTTTTAAAGAAAAAAGAAAAAAAATCAAAACTTTAAAAGCGATTATTTTCGCACTACAGTGGAGTTGCGTCTTGCAAAATGGATCAAAATGCAGATAATCTTTTCAGGATTTTTTTCAGTGCAAATTTACAGCGCTTCTATAGTTCTTTTTATAAGTATTGAAACAATAATTCAGGAGCCGCACCAAAACACTTCCAATCGCTAAACTTTCAACTCAAGTTCCTTTGAATAAATATATATATTTTCAAATTTTAAACCGTTAGGATGCTGTAGTAAACTCATCATAGCATTTGTTTTTCGTAATTAAACCTCTTATGCTATTGGGTAATAGTTGACCATGTTTTCTTGACTCATTACTTTTAGTCAAATCAAAATTTTGAATTGGTAAAAGTTGTTGTTGTTTCACGAATCGCATGATGAAAGGTACTAAACAATTTCCTTTAAATGTGAAGGTTTTATTACAAAATAGTCATAACATTGTAAGCCGTCCTATTGAGTACATAACTTTATTTCTATAAAAATGTTGGATTTTTCAAAAAAACTTATCAGTCAACAAAGCACCGTGAAAGGACACGGTTTGGTAAACTCTATAATCAACAAATTACCTCTTGAACTACATCTTCCTGGTTATCAATGTTGTGGACCTGGAACAAATCTAGAAAAACGATTAGCAAGAGGAGATCCAGGAATTAATTTGCTTGATCAGGCATGCAAGCAACACGATATATCTTATCCTAAATTTAAAAATACATCTGAACGTCATACAGCAGATAAAATCTTAACTGAGAAAGCTTGGAAACGAGCGACATCTAAGGACAATAAGGCAAATGCTGTACTAGTTACCAATCTAATGAAAGCTAAACTAAAATTAGGTATGGGTTGCTCAAACAGTAATGAAAAAACGAAATCAAAAAACAAAAAAAGAAAATCAAGAAGAGCATCACTTTTAGTAGAACAATTAAAAGTCTTGGAAAAACTATTCAAAGAAAAAAACCACATAATCTGGAAAAAGCTATCAAAATAGCATTGTCAGCTGCTAAGAAAACAATTCATAAAAATGGTCACAAAATTAAAACACCAAGAGTTATTTCAGTACCGAAAATTGGTGGTGTTATACCATTTCTTGTTCCTCTCTTTGCAGGGCTTTCAGCTCTCGGAGCTTTATCTGGAGGTGCTGCCGGTATTGCTAAGGCTGTCAACGATGCTAATAATGCTAAAAAAGATTTAGAAGAGAAAAAACGTCATAATCGAAAATTGGAAGCTATTTCAATCGGTAACGGGCTACATTTAAAACCTTATAGAAAAGGACTCGGACTTTATTTGCATCCGCATTCAAAAAACTTATAAAGTCGTCACCCAAACGTGCCTTGAATGAGTTGGATTTGAGAGCTTTTGCCATGAGGTTTATACCTCATTTTCGGGGAGTTTTCATGCGTGATAATTTACCGAAAAGTAAACCATTAAGAAACGAATGTGCAATAGTGAATTTAGATTCCTCAAATAGACCAGGAACACATTGGGTAGCGTATTATAAGAAAGGCAGTCACATTGAATATTTCGATAGTTTTGGAAACCTTCAACCACCGAAGATTTTCAAAGATTGTTCAAAAAACGAACTTGGTTTTCTTATTCACAAAAACAGAATGCCCTGCTTCATATTCAAAATTTACCTTTTATACATTTTTTTCTTTATGTTTGAGAATAAAAAAAAAGAAAAAATCCTTAAAAACAAAACAAAAAAAATGCCGATATTTCTTAACCAATCAGATTTGTGTATATATTTGTCTTTATGTTTTGAGAATATTTAAAAAAAAAAAATGTAAAAGGGCATCTCACATATTATGTAGGTACTCCATGAATGCATTTTTTTTTTGTATTATTTTCTCTATACTGTTATAAAGAATCATGATCCCGTCAAAGCAACCCTTAAGAAAATAACGATTTTTTCAATCGTTTCGCGTTAACTCATTTCTTATCTACTTATCTAATTTGTTGATTAAAAAGAACATAAAAAAAACATAAATTGTAAAAGGACAGCAGGTACACCATGAATGCATTTATTGTTATTTTATCAATACCGTTATAAATCAATCAATTTATTATCCACCAAACAACCAAACCAAACCTGATTCCGTCAAACCAACCCCCAAAAAAATTACCTGCTTCAACAAAAAAAAAAACACATCAGATCGAAAAAAGGACACTTCACAAAAATGCATTTTTAGTCCATACCGCTATAAATTAATCCATTTTTATTACCTACCTACCAAACGTTTTAGAAATTCAAAGCAACACCAACAATAAAAAAAAAAAAAAAGATACCTGTATCGAATCGCATGAGTCCTGGTAACTCTGCATTCGATGGTCACATATGTATAAGAAGATAAAATTAAACGTAAATAAAACTTAACGTAAGAACTTAACGAAAGAGTGCTTGTTCTGCGAACAAGCACGAGTGAGAGTTAGTCTTAAGCAGGATTTTGAACAGTGAAGGAATAAAATGTGCTTAGTGGTTTTTTTATAATATTTTTTCCACTCTAAACTATTGTGTTTTATTTCATTTCACATATTAATTATCGGAGATGGTTATACAGTCCATTGAGCTACGATACATTGGTCCATGTCGAGCGTCGGATATTGTGCCAGTGTCGGAATGGTGCAGGTTTCGTTTTCTTAAAAATAATAAGAAATAAAAAAAAATAAGTGCAGTGGTTGATTGTGGTTCGTTTTATAACGAACAAAATATTGTGAATAATAAAAATGTGCTCAATTGTGTCACAAAAAAGATTAAAGTGTGCGCAGCGACATCAGTATGGGCGGGAAACCGTGTGTGTATCACCAGCAGGCAATGTGCAAAACGGTACTTCATTATATAATAATGATCAATATGTACCAACCAGCATGTAAGTAGTTCAATAATTATTGTTGTTGTTTTTCCCCTTTTTCAAACGGCGGCGACCGATGAAAATTCTTCGTCAAGACTCAAGAGAACAAGAGCAGGTAAGAATGTACGTATTCTCTCCTCAGAGCAAGAATACACACTTACGAGTTACGACTCATGACATGAGCAGCGAGCCGGAGTGAAGAAATACGCATACACAAAACACATTATATGCGCAATGTATGTATATGCGCAACTGTGACAATGAGAAGGAGAAGAATGACAAATTTCGTCATTCGAAAAAAAGCGGTCTTTCGACAGAAAACCAATTTAAAAAAAAACAACAAACAACAACAAGAATATCTATACAACAATAATATTAACATATTTACATTTTAAATAACATTTATTTAAAGCAAAAAAAGGATGAGCTGAAATATAGTCCTAAAACAGGACAAAGTTTTTTTTATTGTTAAGAAGTGCAAATATTTGATTGTGTGAATGGTGGTGGTTTTTTGGATTATTTTGCAGCGGAGCAGGTTTCTTTTTTTTCTCTTCTTTATCTTTTCCCGTTGCATTGAATTTGCCCCGATGGATGTGTGCAGTGTCTATGAGCGATTTTGTTTTGTTTTCGGTTGGTAGAGTGAGCGGGCAGGGGGCGATCTGAGTTTATTTGTTTTCTTATGGAGAATGAGAATTTTTGAAATGAGTGAAGTGCGCAGGGTGTTCTTTTTCCTCTTTTGGTGCGTGTGTGATTTGTATACCTTTTTAATATCGTTTTTTATGAATAAGATATTTTTTCAATATTACCTAGATATATTACGGTGATGTTGCTGCTTTGTTGTTTGGTAGGGATCAAAAATGAATTTCTTTTATAGGTGTTAAGTTTTTTTTTCGTGTCACTTTTTTTTCTCTTGACAAGCTTTGTTGCTCGAGATATAGCAGGGGCGAGTGGAACTCAAAGCACATTTGTGCGAGTTACCAAATATGAGAGAGAAGTTGTGAAGGACTCGAGATATAGTAGCGGCGAGTGGAACTCAAAGCACATTTGTGCGAGTTACCAAATATGAGAGAGAAATTGTTAAGGTCTCGAAATACCTATAGCAGGGGCAACTCAAAGCACAAACATGAGAGAGCAGGTATGAAGGAGGAACTTGAGTGCAATTGCACTAGTTGCCATGAACAAATTATTATTAAAAAAAAAGGGACACATATCTGGGGCAGGAAAAACTCAAAGCACGACGGTGCTAGTTTTTAGAGAAGGAAAGCTTGCAAGGAGCAGCGAATAAAAAAGATTGACAACCAGCAGGAGAAAAATCACCAATATGTATTGGATGCTGGTGTATTTTCATTGAGCAGGATGCTTGCCTTCGTGGAGTCTCCAGCCTTTGGAACTTGCACGATGGCAGCAGTGCAGGTCAGGCTTGAAGCCTTTCAGGATGCCTGGACGCAGATCAGGTTACGCCAGAGCAGGATTGCGTTGGCCGACAATATGTTGGTCAACGTGGAGATACAACGCAGGATTGCTAAAGCGGAAGAAAATTACTTTGCTGCCCACGCAGTGTTGCAGGAAAAGCTAAAAAAAAATATCTCCAAGAACACGCATAGCAGGCATACCAGGTAGAGCAGAACAGGCATTGAGCGGAGCGATGGCAGGAAATTTGAGCAGCCGTTGTCACAACTTCAGGCGCATTCGAATTTGAGCAGGTATGAGGACATGCGAGCAGCTGGCAGTAATGCCCGAAGAGCAGGAGCACCAGGTGACAAGAGGACATTGCCTTGCCACTCGTGCAAATTTCTGAATCATCCAATGTGACGTTGTCCAGAGTTTGCAGTACTGAGCATTCGTGCTAAGCAGGATCTCGTGAAGGAAAAGGCATTTTGCCCCAATTGTCTTAAGACGTGCCATGCCCCAAACGACTGCTTCCAAGGGCCGTGTTGTCGATGCTCCGGGAAGCAAATGCAAAATAGTGCTACGAAAGAGATTGGGAAGGGTGCAGAAACTGTTCTATATGCGCAGAAAAAGTGAAAGAAGAGAAAGAGCCAACAAACGAAAATAAGCAAAAGGCAGATTGACTAATTATGCCTCCCAGGAAACGCCCTCGGTTGGAGAAGGGCAGGACGGAAGAAGTAGCAGGAACAGCAGGAAGAGAGAAAGCAGTATGTGATTTGGAAGAGATGATGTCCTGGGGGTATTTTAAGAAAGCTAGGCGTTTGCCTTCTAAAAACAAAAATAAAAGTATGATTAAAATTTATTTCGTCTTTTTATGTCTTTTAATTATAATGAGCAAGAGCAGGAGAGAGTTACTTTGATGCCTACGGCACAAGTAAGAATCGAGATGGATAGCAGGAAGTATGGGCTGGTAAGAGCATTTTTAGATACGGGCGCACAGCCCAATCTGGTTTTAATAGAGCATGACTTTTGGATTCTTCATAAGCAGGTTAATTGGCATCCAGTAGTGCCAACACACAACTTGAAATCGCCACTGATGAGCATTGCTACAGCATCTCTTGCTGATCCACATTATTGGAAAGCAGGTACTGTATATTTATTGCAGGTTCATAGCAGAAGCATTTATTTCTGTCTTAGAGCATCGACGAGGTGATGTCCTTGAGATGGAAACTGTTTTCGGCAGAATAATATTGGGAGAGTATGGTAATGAGAAGGATAGCATGAACAATGAGCAGGTATCGCAGGCAGTGCGCATGGATAGTAATCAACGTCATGAATCGCTTAAGCGTTTTTGGCATAAACGGTTAAATGACATAGAGATGTCGTTGAGCAGGTCAAAAGAGCAGGAGGAGCAAGTGGAGCAAAATTTCATCAAAACAAATTCACGTGATGATTTTGGCAGGTTTGTTGTGACGATTCCTTTGAAGGAAGCAGTGAAAGAGCTTGGAAGTTCAGACCTTAAAGCTAAGCGTAAGTTTTTTGCTTTGAAGAGAAGGTTGGCAGGAGATCCTGAGTTTAAACAAAGTACCAGGAGTTTATGAGAGAACATGAAGAAGCAGGACATATGACACCAGTGACTGGCACAGTGCATGGCAAAATCATATAACACATCATTGCGTCACCAAAAAGTTAAGGGTCGTATTTGATGCGAGCTGCAGGACAAATAAAGATACTTTAGTAAATGAAGTGCAATTGCTTGGAGAAAACTAACAGAAGGATCTGCACGAAATTTCGATGCGCATCGTGTCGCTATTACTGCGGATTTTAAAATGATACTCAGAATGGTGAAGGTGGCGAAGGGACAATGGGATTTGCAGCGTATACTTTGGACAGAAAACCCGCAGGAAAATTTGAGAGAATATTGGCTGACAGTAGTCACCTATGGTATGACCTCATTAGCTTATAATACTGCACAATGTGCAAGGGAGGCATAGCAGGAGTTTCCAGAAGCTGCAAAGACAATTAAGCAGGAATTTTATATGGATGACTGCACCACAGGTGGTGATTCTGAAGAGAAGGAGATCAAGTCATCAAAAGATTTCGATCATGTTTTAAAAGGGGCAGGTTTTGAGCTTTGAAAATGGAAATCCAATTCCGAAGCTCTTGTGAAGGACATGAACTATGAAGAGCAGGAGTCAATAATGTTCCAGGATGATGAGAAAACGTCAGTTTTTGGGCTTGAAGTGGCTGCTTGAGAAGGATCAATTCACGTTTGTGGTAAAAACACCGGAGACTCAGAAGGCAATAACCAAGAGAAGCGTAGTGAGCTGTGTTGACTTCCTAGAGAGATAAATGAGAGATTTCTGGCAGGAAATAACATATTTAGAGAACGTGAAAATTTGGAGATGGATAGGTACTTCAGAAGAAGTACGAAAAGAGCTACATGGATGTTCGGATGCTTCTGAGTGGGCATATGGAGCAGCGATTTATCTGAGAACGATACGTACGGCAGGATTACAGCAGATCTCATCATAGCAAGAACACGGGTTGCACTTACAACGGTGGCAATATAGCGCTTAGAGCAAGCAGCAGCGGAGCTATTGGGACGGCTAATTGTAAACTTCATTAAAACAATGAAATGGGAACGTATTGAGTATGATCTTTGGGCAGATTCACTCATAGCGCGGCATTGGATAAGTAAATTACCATGCAATTTAAAAACATTTGTAGGGAATAGAGTCTCGTCTATACAAACAAATACCGAAATCAAAAGGTGGAGACATGTTGGAACGAAGGATAACCCGGCTGATATTCTAGGAAGAGGAATAAGGCCATCAGCATTGGTTGATAACAAGTTGTGGTTGCATGGGCTGGAATGGTTGGCAAAACCTCGGTCGAGCTGGTCATCTGAAAAGTTTGTGCCAAATCTTTCAGATGGGGGGAGGGATGAGATGAAAGTTTTTGTGATAACAAAATTTACAGAAACTTTATCTATTTATTTGAAGTGCTGGAGAAGGAGTATTCCATTGATTGAATACACGTCTACATTAGAGAAGGCGATTAATGTAATCAGCTATGTAATAAAAAGCAAAAATAAAGCAACGAAAAGAAGATGAAGAGATAGATGGAAAGAAATGGAGACGTTCTGCGCGTCAAGTGAAAAGAAGGAATAGAGCAGGTGAGAGTGCAGGAGATACAGCAGTACTTGGGCATCCATCTGAAGAGAGGATGAAATCAATCGGTCACCTGTTGACAAAAGAGCAGGAAAAGTATTTTGCGAAGGAAATCATTTGTATAGAGAAGGACAGGTTTTGCCTGTAAAGAGCAGGATAGAATCCTTAAAGCCAATCTTTGATGGTGAAAAGATTCTGAGAGTAACAGGGAGATTCCTCTACCCGAACACCGAACTTGTCGAGTTGTAGAGGCTTAAGTAGGGTCAAAGATTCTTGGGGCTCTGTGTCACTAGAAGAGTCCCGAAAACCAAAGGGTGTTCTCACCTCATCCTCACCCATTCCTTCCCTCCCCTCCTATTCAACATCCATAAATCCCTCCTAATTCACTCCCTCTCCCTCTCCCCCCCCCCAATCCAGGGTGTCATGTGATCCGTGCCCATTGGATGGTTTGCAGCCAGGGGGTATACCGGCTGTATTCTAACGGAACCTCTTTGAAACAGGCAAAATCGAAGAGTAAGTGCCTTATCTGCTACAGGGGGTGTTGCAGATGGACTTGATTTCCCCCATAACTCGTGGGACCAAAAATGAATCAAAACAACAATAAAAAACAAAACAACATAAAAACAAAAATAGATGAGACCGGTTCTCCTTTTAAACCGGGCGACAGTACGGCGCTAAAGCTGTCTGGCGTTAGTTCTCCTGCAACATTGTGCAGTGGAGGGGTTGTGGCTACTCATGGCCCCTCTACAAGCTGTGTTTGCAGTGAGGTGAGAGTAGGCAAACATCTCTCTAGGCGTGGGAATGGGACTAAGGACACACCTGGTCTCATCACCACTCCTAAAGCCACAGGGGTTAAACCTCTTCCGAAGGGCGTAGATTTGCAGAGCAGAAGGACTACTGAGTTCAAACCTGGTGGGCCTTCTGCTTCCAGCACCCCGGGGGGTAATCCTCCTCTTAGGAAAGGACAGCGGAGCAAAGCTCCCTCGAAAGTCCTCTACAAAAACCGTCGTAATGCTGAACGGTCTCGACAACTCATAGAAGCAATTCCAGAGAGTGATAGAACCGTCCAGCAGAAAGAAAAATTAAGCTGGGCCTTGAAGGTATTGACCGAAGACATAAAGCCTGTTGACTGTACGTCCAAAAGGCAGAGGTCAATGGAGGAGGCTGCACCGGTTCCCAAAAGACCAAAGGGGAACAAAAGCAACCCTCCCTATCCTTCTGGGCTCATTAAGCAAAAATCTTTCAGCGACGCCTTGAAGGGAAAGATTGTCATCGCCGTTATTGACAGGAGCGATCCAGATGGCACGATCTCGTCCGATAGATGGCAACTAGTAAAGATGAAACTCTCGGCTAGCTTCTTAAGTTTGATGCTGCCAAACCCTGGTGCACCACCTATCACTAGTGATGGAGGCTGGTACCAGGGGCATGTCAAACTAGTTGTCTGCGAGGACCAGAGATCGTGTGATCTGTATAGGCTTGCGATCGGTGGCCTTGGGGAAGTATGGCCAGGAGCGAATCTTGAAGTCGTAGCAAAGGAGGATATCGCGAGCAGACCCAGGACTCGCACCTGGATCCCAGCTGAACCCTCCGCGTGGGATGAGATCATCCAGATAATCAGGTTAAGCAACCCGCATATACCTACTCACAACTGGAAGGTCGCCAAGCTGGATGAGCAGAAGGGTCTTTATAGATGCGCACTAATTGTGATGAATAAAGAGTCTCTTGCCCATTTGGCAAAGACCCAAGGTGTGATTAGGTATGGGTTTGAATCTATAACCCTAAGGGTTTATAAAAAAGACGAGTTAGAGGCAGGTATTATTCCTCCACATCCTTCGCTCTCTGACAACGAGGAGCCTATGTTGGAGGCATCGGCTTCTCCACCCGATAATGTGAGGATCACCTTTCCTTCCATGGGTGAGGAGGCGGATGTCTCTGACTCATCATCCTCTACTGGAAAAACGTTGTCTTCTCTTACCTTTGACGAACAGTTGATAGTAGAGACGTACGACTCCCTAAAAGGCTCTCTGAATGAGGACGAACTTCTCGGTTTATCTTCAGACGAGGACCTGAACAACACAGTGGTGGAGGCTTCTCTGCCTGATTGTAGCAACAATGCTGCAGTTAGTTCAGATTAACCTCCAGCCAGTGTTGGATAGTTACGCGTTTTTTTGAAATTTTAATTAGTTACAAGTAACTAATGTAACTAATGTAACTAATGTAACTAATGTAACTAATGTAACTAATGTAACTAAATGTAACTAATTGTAACTAAATGTAACTAACTATAACTAATAGAATTTTTCAAATACAAAAACTCACATTTTATGTTAAATTGAAATTTAGAAGTTCCGTCCACAAACCCGATCGAATGACGATTGACTACTGTTTTATGGCAAAGCTGAATGATTGAGATTGCCGTCGGGCCAGCTGCCAGCTGTGGCCACGGCAATCTGGCAAGGAATACATTTTTAAATCTGCAAAAAAAAAAATTTAAAAATAATAAAACAAAAGAGATCTCGTTTGATTTCCTTTGGGCTAGCCAAATCTGAAATTTGAGACCAAATCTGAGATTAAATCTGAATTAACCATACAAAAATAAATCACAATAAACAAAGAAATGTCCAGGAATCTCAAGCAAGAAGGGAAAACTTTAAATGTAAGTAAAAATCTATTGCATGCTCCAAGAATATAATATTTTATTAGATTTCCTTTTCATCAGGAACATAGTATTTTCAATATGTATTCCTTGTCAGGTTGCCGTTGCCCTTGCTAATAAAAGAATTTTGTCAATAGTCGATTGGGATTCAGGATGAAATGTGATTTTTTTATTTTTTATTATTAAGTTAGAGTTAGTTTTATATAGTTACAGTTAGTTACATTTAGTTACATTAGTTACATTAGTTACGCCAAAAATTGGGCGTAACTAATTCATATAAGTTACGCGTAACTAAGCGAGTAACTTACTTCATGTAACTTACTTGCCAACACTGCCTCCAGCACTCCAAAAAGGCTTCGGCCTCACTCCTCCTTCGGCTGACTAACACTGGGGAGGACATAGTCCTGATCCAGGAACCATGGATACACAACAACCAGGTCCGTGGACTCAGGACTCCGGGATACACACTGTATGCATCAGACATAGGTAACTTGAGGTCATGCATTATGGTGAAAAGTAGCATTAAAGTATTTTTACTCCCTAATTTCAGCAACCAAGATATGACTGTCGTAAGGCTAGAGACGGCTAAAGACCATTACTGGCTGGCATCGGCATATCTTGCCCACGACCAACCTAGATAGGCTGGTCAAGGAAGCTGAAGCAACAAACACTGCTCTCATCATCGGTAGTGATGTCAACGCCCATCATACAGTGTGGGACAGTTCCGATATAAACAGTAGAGGTGAGTTACTTTTTGATTTCATCTTAAGCACTAACCTTATTGTAAGCAATATAGGCAACGAACCTACGTTTGTTACTAAAACCAGACGAGAGGTACTTGATATTACTCTTGTCTCCGATTTCATCTATTCAAGTATCAAGGATTGGAGGGTGTCACCAGACCATTCGTTCTCTGATCACCGTTATATCCAATTCAAATTAGAAGATGATCCCCCTTGCCAGGTAGCAGATACACTCAAAAACCTGATAGATTGTAATCTCTCAATACCCCCATGTAATACCCAGGAGCTTGACAAGAAGGTTGATGATCTTACATTGGCCCTCAACAATGCTCTGGCAACCTCTTGTCCTCTCAAAACACCAAGAGGCAAGAAGAAGCCTTACTGGTGGAATACAGAACTAGAACCGCTTAGGAGAAACAGTCGTAAACTGTTTAACAAAGCCAAAAGCTCAAGAAATGAATCGGACTGGGAATCATACAAGAAGTCCCTTCAAAAATACAAAAAAGAACTTAGGAAATCTAAAAGAATGTCTTGGAGAAATTTTTGTGGTAAAATCGAAAATGTCTCTGAAGCATCAAGGCTTAGGAAAGTTCTCTCAACAAACCCAGTAGTACCAAGTTTTATGAAAAAACCTGCTGGCTCCTGGACGACATCAAGCGAGGAATCGCTCAATTTACTACTAGATACCCACTTTCCTGGTAGTTCCTCTGATATCAGTAATATTCACTCTAATAGGTCAAATATTCAAAATATCCCTGAAGGTCTGATCAACAGGGACAAATTGCTTTGGTCACTGAACAGCTTTGAGCCTTACAAGTCTGCTGGGCCAGATGGCCCAGATATTATTCTGCCTGTGTTGGAAAATATTATGAGAAGCTGTTTGGAACTGGTTCACATTCCCCGGTCATGGAGAGAAGTTAAAGTAGTGTTCATACCAAAAGCGGGAAAAAGCTCCCAAGCCAACCCTAAAGATCTAAGACCCATAAGCCTATCATCGTTCCTTCTGAAAACCTTAGAACGTCTGATTGATATATATTTACGCAATAACATTGATACTAAACTTTTGTCGATGTCTCAACATGCTTACTGCAAAGGGTAATCGTTAGAAACTGCGCTACATTCACTTGTCCGCACTATCGAATACTCCCTCCATCACAAGGAATACACAATGGTGGCTTTCCTAGATATAGAAGGCGCTTTTAACAACGTCGACACATCTGCAATCGCTAATGCACTCTCAGGTCTGAAGGTAGATGGCTCACTTGGTAAACTGATCGACCAAATGCTGATAAGTAGGGTGATCAACTCAAAACTGGGTGTAACATCCGTAAGACGATCTGTTAGTAGAGGTACGCCACAAGGTGGTGTCCTATCTCCACTCCTTTGGAATTTAGTGGTAAATGAACTGTTAATAATACTGGAAGAGGGGGGATTCAATGTGATTGCCTATGCGGATGACATTGCAATAGCCGTTTCAGGAAAGCATCTCAGCACCTTATGTGAACTTCTTCAATCTGCACTCAATAAGCTCACAAATTGGGCAAGTCGTTGTGGACTAGGTGTTAACCCCCACAAAACTGAACTTGTCCTCTTTTCAAGGAAATATAAAATTCCACACGTCGACCCTCCATCTATTAATGGTATAAGTCTTATATTCTCTGACGAAGCAAAATACTTGGGTCTTATTTTGGACAAGAAATTAAGCTGGAAGCCCAATATACAAGAAAGAGTAAGGAAAGCCACAGTAGCCCTTTTCTCTTGCAAAAAAGCCATCGGCAATAAATGGGGTTTAGAGCCCCATGTTATGCATTGGCTCTACACATCGGTGATAAGACCGATTCTCACTTACGGGGTGGTCGTCTGGTGGCCTGCCCTAGACACAGCGTCGAATAGTGCTAAGCTCAGTAAAGTCGAACGTACCGCCTGCCTGTGTATAGGCGGTGCGCTGCGCACTACTCCCTCTGCAGCGCTAGAAATACTATTCAACCTGCTACCCCTAGATATTTTCAGCAAGCAAATCGCTGCTTGCTCAGCAATTCGCCTGAAGGCGATCTCTATATGGAAAAATAATAATTATGGCCATGCTAACATACTGAACACCTTCAGTATCCCCCAAAAAAACATAGACTACTAGACATCCCAACTTCATTTTGATAAAAACTTCCAGGTAAGCATACCCTCTAGATCACTCTGGGAGGAAAATGCCTTCCAGGACGACGATCAAATTCAGTTTTTTACCGATGGGTCGAAAACAGATGATGGGGTGGGGGGAGGTGTATACTCTAATAGACTAAATCTTAGTCTCTCCTTCCGTCTACCAAACCATTGTAGCGTGTTCCAGGCGGAACTAATGGCAATTAAGGAGGTTTTATCTTGGCTTAAAGAAAACGTGATATCTTCTAAGGATATCATCATTTTCTCTGATAGTCAAGCCGCGCTGAGGTTCCTGGATTCCATCTCCTATAACTCTAAAACAGCTCTCGACTGTCGATCATCTCTTAGAGAGATGACGGAACAGTTTAACATTCACCTCTGCTGGGTGCCAGGGCACAGAGATATTCCAGGGAACTGTAAGGCCGACGAACTTGCCAAAAAAGGAACAACACTACCTATATTAACTGAACACAGTTACCTGGGTATTCCCATCGCTACATATAAACTTTTGCTAAAGCAAGAAGCTATGGATAGAACTTATCTTAGGTGGACAAGTGGCAACACATGTCTAGCGACAAAACGGATTTGGCCAAAGCTGGATTCAAATCGCTCTAAGACTTTGATCTCTCTGAGCAGACGGCACATTAGCTCCATTATAGGTGTCATTACAGGACACTGCCTCATAGGTAGACACGCCATAAGACTTAGCGTGTTCGCAAACGACTTTTGCAGAAGTTGTATGGACGAAGAGGAGGAAGAGACAATTGCCCATCTTCTTTGTACATGCCCTGCACTAGCTCACAAAAGGAAACTCCATCTGGGAGCATACTTCTTCAACGATAGTAGTGATCTGTCTAACGTGGACACTAACTCTCTTTTAAAATTCATTAGAAGCACAAACTGGTTCTGAGTTACTAGGGGGAAACACCCCAAACTCGTGGTATCACAACGGTCCTCTTATGGACTAAGTGTGTTGGTCTTTTCAGCCAACAGCCACTTTAACCTAACCTAACCTAGCAGGGAGATTGGAAAGAGCAGAGATGGAATACGAGAGAAGGCATCCATCTATCGTGCCAAATGGTTCTCGGTTGGCTTGGTTGATCATGTATAATGCGCATACAGCAACGAATCATGGAGAAGTGCAGGTCATGATGCAGGACATTCGTCAGAGATTCTGAATTCCGAAGCTCCGAAGTCAGTTGAGGTATTACTTACATAAGTGCTTGGTTTGCGTGCGGTATATTCAACTTTTTGAGATGCAATTGATGGCTGATTGGCCATCAGAGAGAGTAAGAGCAGGGAAGGCTTTTCTACACACAGGGGTAGACTATATGCAGGTCTATTCGAAATAAAGATGATCGACAGAGCAGGTGAGCAAATAATAAGACATAAATGTTGGGTTTCCATCTTTGTTAGCCTTAAAACTAGTGCAGTGCATATAGATTTGGTATCAAATCTAACGTCAGTGGCGTTCATTGCTTGTTTCGAGATATTCATAGCAAGAAGGGGCAGGTGTGGAAGGACAATAACACAGCATTTGTCGGTGCAGCGAAGGAATTGCAGAAAGCCAAAGAGCGTTGGTTAGTGAAGGATACATTGAACACTTAAGATTGAAAGAGACGGAATGGAAGTTTATGACTCCTGTGGCACCACATCAAGGTGGGATATACAAAGCAGCGCTAAAGTCGATGAAATATCATTTGACGAGAATCGTTGGAGCGAAGGTTTTGGCATATGAGCAGGTTTTGACATTAATTACTAAGATCGAAGCCATCTTGAATCCAAGACCGCTACATACATTAAGCGATGATCCTGATGATTTCCAGGCGTTAACGCCGGGACATTTTGGTTGGTGAACCGCTTTTACCGTTACCGTTTATAACAAATGAGATGCCAAATACCAAAGGCATACAATTGTGGAAGGAGCGCAAGACTATGCTTGCACTCTTCTGGAGCAGATGGAAGGTAGAGTACTTATCTACTCTATACGAGAGAAAGAAATGGCGATAGGAGAAAAGAAAAAAGAAAAAAAAGAAGGACAACTCTGCATTATCAGGAGAGAAAATTTCCCATCATCGGCGAGGGCGGATACTAAAACTTATACCAGGCAGGGATGGACTAATAAGGAGCGTGATTCTGCAAACAGCGAGCAATCAACTTACGACACCGGTACAGAAGATCGGCATCTTAGAAATCAAGGAGCAGAAATGATTTATGTATTAAAATAAATTTGTATTGAGCAGAGATATATGTAAAATTAAGGCGAAAGGGGTGGAAAACCGTAGGTTTTCGCCGGGACTGTATCGAATCGCATGAGTCCTGGTAACTCTGCATTCGATGGTCACATATGTATAAGAAGATAAAATTAAACGTAAATAAAACTTAACGTAAGAACTTAACGAAAGAGTGCTTGTTCTGCGAACAAGCACGAGTGAGAGTTAGTCTTAAGCAGGATTTTGAACAGTGAAGGAATAAAATGTGCTTAGTGGTTTTTTTATAATATTTTTTCCACTCTAAACTATTGTGTTTTATTTCATTTCACATATTAATTATCGGAGATGGTTATACAGTCCATTGAGCTACGATACAATACCTGTCCCAAACCAAAAACATTCATTCTAAAAGGACACTTCACATATGCACCGCAAAAATGCATTTTTAGTCCATACCGCTATAAATTAATCCATTTTTATTACCTACCTACCAAACATTTTATAAATTCAAAGCAACACCAACAATAAAAAAAAAGGTACCTGTCCCAAGCCAAAAACACACAATCTTCCATCTTACGTTTCCAAGCAAGCATAGAACGGTCTGTCTCATCCCTATTGATGATTTACTCCGCGCATCCGCCCGAATCTTCATACATTACAGAAGGCACCTGGTATAGCCAAATAGCTCCCACCGAATCCCTCGAGTGCCAGAAGGCACCTGGTATAGCTCTGCACATAGCTCCCACCGAACGCACATACTCGTAGCTCCCACATCTGGTATAGCTCCGCACATAGCTCCCACCGAATCCCTCGAG
This sequence comes from Platycheirus albimanus, assembly GCA_916050605.2. Lineage (NCBI taxonomy): Eukaryota > Metazoa > Arthropoda > Insecta > Diptera > Syrphidae > Platycheirus > Platycheirus albimanus. The sequence continues at coordinate 122,544,648 of OU696696.1, forward strand.
CGCCAGAACCCGCCAAAACTAACTACTGACATGATAAAATCACTGACTTAATCATATAATACCACGAGACATCGCACTATTAAAATGAGTCCATCTGAAGTTAATTCTAGATATGAAGAACACATACCTTCAACAGCATATAATCATATCAAAATTCATATTACACCTAAGCTTCATATTGGTGACTTTGTAAGAATAAGTAAATATAAGCATGTTTTTGAGAAAGGATACACCCCCAATTGGACAACTGAAATCTTCAAAATAATAAAAGTTCAACACACAAATCCCGTTACATATTTATTAGAGGACTATCAAGGACATCCCATCAAAGGAGGATTCTATGAACTTGAATTACAAAAAACAAAATTTACAGATACCTAACTCATAGAAAAAGTACTTAAAACCAAAAAGAGACAAATATTTGTGAAATGGCTTGGTTTCCCATCTGAACACAATTCTTGGACATCTATACCTCAAAACGATTAACAAAAATTGTATAATTTTTTTTTAATAAAGGTGCTGTTTCATTTATAATATTCACTCTGTTTTTTTTTCTCCTTCAAACCTTAATAAAATATATATTTTTACTAGCTATGATCACACGATAAAAATAAAGACAAAATATCTACTTCAAATGAAAAAAAAAATAAAAAGATACCCGTCTCAAAACAAAGACATTCATTCTAAAAGGACACTTCACATATTCACCGCAAAAATGCATTTTTAGTCCATACGGCTATAAATTAATCCATTTTTATTACCTACCTACCAAACATTTTATAAATTCAAAGCAACACCAACAATAAAAAATAAATAAAATGCACTACTGGGTCGCACGAACTTGCTCTAATGTGTGACAGTGGTCTAAGGGTTTGAGATTTTGATAAAAATAAATTTTTCAAAATTCTTAAATAAATACTTAAACTAATTTGAGCTCAAAAAAAAGTACGCCATTTTATTTCTTGGATAAATTTGAATTTATGAGAATAAATTTATAAAAATCTGTGTAGCGGTTTTTCTTAAAAAAAAAATTCAAAAACGCCAGTTTATAGGTATTCAGCAAATACATTTATTTAGATTTTTTAGAAAAAAATTTAATATGCAGTTTTCAAAATATTAATTTTTTAATTTTTTTTCTTTAAATGCTTTTAAAAATACAAAAAAATATTTTTCAAAAATATTGGTATACAATACAAATTGAGCTACCTACTGCTACATATATGTGTGTCAACTTTCGAAAGAATCAGTTGAGTTGTTTTCGAGTTAGTCGAAAGCAAAAAAAAACAGTCCTATGGAAAGTACCGTTCTTAGCCATTTTTTAAAAATTTTTTTTCACCCATATGATTGGTCGTGCCTAAAAACCAACACTGATTTTTTTAAATCGAAATCGTTAGAGCCTTTTTTGAGAAAAATAAGCTTTAACGTAACGGTTGTATGACAGGTACCGTTATTTTTTGAGCTAAAAAAAAAATTTCAATTTCCCCTCTGTAGAATACCTAAAAAAGTCTATATACCAAGTTTGAAGCAATTCGGCCCACCCGTTTGGGCTGTAGGTGTCTATACATACAGACAGACATACAGACGGACAGAATTTTTAGACCATCTTTTTTCGACTTCGCTATCATCGTAATGTCATGTTTGATTGTTATCTCAAAACTTTTTTTTTCGACGAATGCATAACTTGCCTTATAGTACCTATAATCGCAAGTAAAAAGGTACCTGTCCCAAGCCAAAAACACACAATCTTCCATCTTACGTTTTTCAGCAAACATAGAACGGTCTGTCTCATCCCAATTGATGATTTACTCCGCACATCCGCACAAATCTCCATACATTACAGAACCCGCCAAAATTAACTACTTACATTCAAAAGATGGAAAGTGGTACATAGAGAATAGTGAGTTCAAAATTGTCGGAAAAGATATAGAAATTTAAAATAAAACCTTCGAAGGAACAAATGGATTGTATGAGCTTATATTTAAGAAAAACCCTGATAAACAAATTTACACCAGTACAGACTTAAAAAACTACAAGGCCATATTATACGATACTAATGCGCATAGAATTGATCATAGTTCACATAGACGAATACATGGTAATCGAGGTAATAAGTACAAAAAAATTATGAGTAAATTTTTAGGATTATCAACAAGCACCTACAATACTCCGTCACCATCGTCTTCATCAATACAAATACTACAATATTTTGGGATAATCCCAATGAACTCGTAGATCGAATGCGACTTCTTATTGGATCACAACAAGCAGGACATAACAACCATTCTAACGAAATCGTTTCCATCATTGAAGAACTCAAAGAAGCAAATATTATCGAATAAAAAAAAAGAGATGAGTGTTGATAAATTTGGTCGTTTCTCAAATAGAACCCCTTCCAGAGGGCCAAGAGGAAAACAGGGTGAAAAGGGATCACCAGGTGTACAAGGAGAACGGGGCTTGCCTGGACCACCTGTTGAGGGATTTCTTAAAACCGAAAGCGGCAATTACAACATCATCTTTAAACGACTACAAAATGTTCAAGAACCAGTAGCACAGGAAGACGCTGCTACCAAAAAATATTTACGTTGATTATACATATGACAATCTTATAGGAGATATTGAATTGTGTAATCTTCTTGAAAAAATTTATTAATGTATCTACCATAACATCAAAGCATTGATGTCATTTCGAAAACTGTACTTGGTCTTCAAACTTATTTAAAAATGGTCCGGATACATGCGCATGTTACATGCTTGAAAATAGATTGTTTAGAATAAAAAAATTAATGACTTTGTATAAACGATTGAAATAATAATAATATGAGACTTGTTATTAATATAGAAATATTTTTAATTAATAAATAGACATAAAAAGAATAAACACTTTGTTTTTATCATTCACTAAAACGATGAGTTGTCGAAGAACTATATAGGCCTGCTCGGAGGAATTTTCCAAAAAGACGAGTATTTACTAAGGGTCTAGATGATCTATGGCAGGCTGACCTAGTCGAAATGGGCTTGTATTCACCTGAAAACCAAAACTATCGATATCTTCTCACAGTTATTGATACATTTTCTAAATTTGCCTGGACAGCTCCTATTAAAAATAAAACAGGAACGAGTGTCACTGAGGCTATGGAAGATATATTTAATGAAGGTCGTCACCCAAAAAATTTACAAACAGATGATGGAAAAGAATTTTCCAATGCATCTTTTCAAAAACTTATGAAAAAATTTCAAATCAATCATTACTCTACATTTAGTGTTCTCAAAGCTTCGATTGTTGAACGATTTAATCGTACTTTGAAAAAAGAATTCAGTTTAAATGGATCGTATCGATGGATTGAACTATTAGAACAGCTAACAGAAACGTACAATAATTCTAATCATCGTACGATAAAGATGAAACCAGCTGAAGTCAATGCTACAAACGAAAAAAATTTACTCTCCAAAATTTATAATCGCATCAAAATACATATTGCTCCAAAGTTTAAAGTTGGCGATTTTGTCAGAATTAGTAAATACAAACACGTTTTCGAAAAAGGTTACACACCAAACTGGACCACTAAAATCTTTAAAATAATCAAAGTGCAACACACTAATCCAATAACATATTTACTGGAAGATTACCAAGGACACCCCATAAAAGGTGGATTCTATGAGTTAGAACTTCAGAAAACTAGGTTCCCCGATACATATCTAGTTGAGAATGTACTTCAAAGGAAAAAAGATCGAATATTTGTGAAATGGCTCGGCCTTACATCCGATCACAACTCTTGGATACCTATTACAAAAATAAATAAATAGTACACATATTTTGTATTATTTTTTTTTTAAATAAAAAAAAGCTTTATTGACATAACCACTTATGTAATTATATTTGTTTTTATTTTTTTAAGAAATATTCATATGGTATGTATGTTTTAATGATTTAAAATTCAATAATTCGATATCAGATTTATATTCGAGATCCTCCTTCACAAAGACCTCAACTTCTCCATTACTTAAGACTCTTTCAGTTTCATATTGATGATACTCATTACATTTGATACTTAGTGTACGCAAATTATAATTGCTATCATACGAACATCGAATTCTTAATGCTTTTTCATCGTCAAACTCGAGCTTGAAATGTCTATAAAAAATGTCTTTACTTTGTATTATACCCGATATTTCAGTTTCTTTTTTAATTAAGTCTTGCCTAAAACTCTCGATTGCTTCCTCTACTGTTACTGTTTTGTCATCAAAATTTTTATTTATCGATCTTGCTGTTGTTGATGTTGACGTCACTGTTGTTGCATCATCATTTTGATATAATGTTGTTTCCGTGTTAGTGGTATTATTAAGTATGTTTTTAACATTTGTAAAGGTTAGCAAACGAAACGATAATCCTATCTGCACAGTATCATTATTAGGTAAATTCAATGAAAAAGAAAGATTGTCAGTTATGTTTGGTTGTTCCAAATTTATATTCACGGGTATTGGCAAAGCAGTAATTATTGAAGGAAAAATTAAAAACACACATATCGCTGCTGAGTAGAACAACATTTTTAAAAAAGATGCTTACTATCCAGGGGTTTATCGTAAACTAATAAACTTTACACTAAAATTTTAAATTTTATTGAATTTTTATTCTATCTATTCTTTTTGTTTACATCTTTCATATATATAATATATATATACATATTCATATATATATATATATATATATATATATATATATATATATATATATATATATATATTAATTTACATTCAAATTATAAGTGTCGTGAACTCGTTCAACTGTCTGTAATTCTCTCTAATTGACATTTTTCCTTTTAAATTTTTGAGGTGTATTAAGTAATTCAACCTCACCAAAAGGACAAAGCGATGGGTATTCCCTCTCTTTTCTCCTTGCAGCACTCGAATAAGGTGTGATCATTCCACTTAGTGTTAACTCGCCTCCTATTTTATAAAATTTTTATATTTTATTCGTATAACTTTCTTCAAATTAATATTCTCACCTAATATTTTAAATCGTACATGTTGCATGGACTGAAACTGTAACTTAAAACCAAGAATAGGGGATATGGTCTCACCATTTCTTATTTGAAACAAAACACATTCTTCTCCATCTTCTGGCTGTATCAGTAGTTTTAATGTTTCACTATAGAATACTACATCCGAAAATTTTATCTCTAACCATCCAGATTCACAGACACAAAAGGTTTCTCCTTGCCTTAACCTTTCACACCAAAAAATGGTGTTTTTTTTAACCACAATAAGTGTAATTTTAAAGAGCTGTTCTAAAAATAAAAACAATGACATAAATCAATGAATAATATACATTAAATAATGAAATTGATACAATATTTCATATGTTATCGCAATTATGACCATGACATTCATCACAATATTTCAATGTTATCGCAATTATGACCATGACATTCATCATTCCTATATAATTAATTTTTCAGTGGCCATGACACACATTAAACGCTGACTTTTCACAAATATGACCATGAAACACATTGCTAGATAATTCACTATTCAAGGCCATGACACACATTTCTAATTTAATTCGCTATTCAAATAATCACCCAACAACAAATACATGATGATAAGCCAGCCATAGTACATTCGTCTCACCATCAGAAATCACAAACACTGCTGACCTCTTTGACACGCTGCCGCTCTTATCACACAAGAAAAAACATTCAACTCACCACCAAAAATCATAAACGATGCCTTATCGCTAATATAAACATGAAACACTTTCCTATAGAATTCACTATTCTAATTTCATCCAACAACAATACAAAAACATCATACTGATTAGACATACAACAACCGCCTCACCACCAAAAATCACAAACACTGCTGACCTCTTTGACACGCCGCGCCGCCCTTATCACACAAAAAACATATCTGGGGTACTTCAGACCACTTTGGCACGCACCCCTTATCACAAAAAAAATTCCCAGTCTCAAGTGCCCCAATTCGTACTAACCACATTACCACCGAAATCAAAAAGAACACAATCAAATAAAATAAACACACACAATTCCTAGAACCAGTAGGTACATAAAAATAACCAAACAAAATATAGTCACAAAACACACGTACCAAACAAACACATGCAAGTAGCCATTTACATACATTTAATATACATATCTACCACATTGCATGGATTTCGTATACCTACCGTACTGTCTGCTGTCAAATTGAATCTATCCTATTGATTTTTTACTTGCTCTATAGGGCAAGTATTGGTTTCGTGCAGAAAAAAAAAATCGAGGTTTTAATCAAACATGACATTACGTTGATAGAGAAGCCCAAAAAAGTGGTTTTCGCCATACCGTCCGTCGGTCTGTCTGTGCGTCTGTGCGTCTGTGCGGATGTGCGGATGTGCGGATGTGCGGATGTGCGGATGTGCGCTTTTTCACGTCATGCTACAGCCTAAACGGCTTGACGGATTTTCTTCAAACTTGGTATATAGCAGTTTGAAGAAAAACGGTTGCTGAGGTTTTTTTTATTTTGTTTTAGCCCGGCTCAAACTGGTACCTTTCAAGTAACGGTTTTTTTCAATTTGGATTTTCTCGAAAACGGCTCTAACGATTTTGATTAAATTTATAATTTAGCTTACTTTAAGCATTTCTAACAAAACTGCGTTTTTTTTTTTTGGCTCAAATGGTCGTAACGAAAATCAGGTTTTAACGGCTTTTTTTCAAATAGCCATAAGTTCACAACGGCTTGATTGAATTGACTCAAATTTCGTTTGACATAGTTTTTCATAGTGTTCTATAGGTAGGTTTAGTAAATTTTTCACTGAAGCCTTTCTAAACGGTGGCTTCCATACAACGAGCCGTTGAGTTTAAGCCAACTTTTTTTGGTTTTTTCTACTTTTCTCGAAAATGGCTCTAACGATTTTGATTAAACTTTGTGTGTTATATTATTTTAGTGTTTTGAACAGAACTGCGTTTTTAGTTTTTGGCTAAAAATGCAAATAACGGAGATCTGCTATTAACGGCTTTTTTTCAAATGGCTATAAGTTGTCAACGGTTGCATCGAATTCACTCAAACTTTGTTTGGTATAGTTCCTTACAGCTTCCTATCAGATGGCATTGATTTTTTTTAATTTTCTCTTTTTTAAATGGTGGCTCCAATACAAAGAGCCACTAGATTTTGGCCATTTTTTTCATTTTTTCTAATTTACTCAAAAAAGGCTGCCTTGATTTTTATGAAACTTTTTATGTAACATACATAGAATACTTCAAACAAAACTGCATTTTTAGTTTTTTGCTTACATGATAATAGCGGAAATTGCTTTTAACAGTATTATTAATTTGGCCATAAGTGGACATTTGTATCATTTGTAACACCCAAAAGATAACGTCTTATTTTAAATATTAAAGGTTTCTTAACGTAAGCTCCCATATATCGAGTTTTCCAGTTTTAGCCAATTTTTTTTGGTTTTTACCAAATTTTTCAAAAATGAATTGTTCTTATTGATCGAAAAGTTTGTTTTCATCGTACTATTGCACCAACAGAGCAAGTACGTGCGACTCAGTCGTGCATTTTATTTATTTTCCTCACTCTAGCGGCCACTTTGAGAAAGAATACGATCCACTGATTTGTGTCTGAACTAAAATTGTGAAATATTGTTTTCTGCTGAGTTGTTTAAAATGTGTTGTTTTATATAAAATATATGTGTATTGATTTATTCTAGTGATTGAATTTTAATTTGGAAATAACAATTTGTTTTTATGCGTCATTTCAGAAAAATGTCTGAAAATCCAAATTAAAACTGAGTATTTTTACAGTTTTTCAAATCAATGTAATTCTTAAATCTTTCAGTATTTTGAAATAATTTTTGATCAATTTAAAGATCCTTTTATTAACTTTAAAATAAAAATTAAATTTGATCAAATCCAACAAGTGGTTGTTGTAAAAAGTTGCGAACCGATAAGCAGTTTCAGCTAAAATTTTAAAATACATCAATACATTTATTTAATTATTTTGGGTTATATTCCAAATATCAAAAAAAAAATTTTGATAGTTTTAAAGATAATAAATAGTACTTTCATTTGCCGTTTAAATTTTTTAAAAACAAGCTCAAGTGACTTCACAAAACTGCAAACCATATATGTAGTCATTTTTAAGAATTTTCATCAAATATAGGGAAAGGCCTCTTAAATACCTACATTAAAACTAACAGTTATCAACTTAAGAGGCCTTTCCCTATATTTGATGAAAATTCTTAAAAATGACTATATGGTTTGCAGTTTTGTGAAGTCATTTGAGCTTGTTTTAATTTAAACGGCAAATGTAAGTACTATTTATTATCTTTAAAACTATGAAATTTTTTTTTTTGATATTTGGAATATAACCCAAAATAATTAAATAAATGTATTGATGTATTTTCAAATTTTAGCTGAAACTGCTTATCGGTTCGCAACTTTTTACAACAACCACTTGTTGGATTTGATCAAATTTAATTTTATTTTAAAGTTAATAAAAGGATCTTTAAATTGTTGGAAAAATTATTTCAAAATACTGAAAGATTTAAGAATTACATCGGTTTGAAAAACTTTAAAAATACTCAGTTTTAATTTGGATTTTCAGACATTTATTATTTGAATTTCTCTCCTGAAATGACGCATAAAAACAAATTGTTATTTCCAAATTAAAATTCAATCACTAGAATAAATCAATTTACATATATTTTATATAAAACAATACATTTTAAACAACTCAGCAGAAAACAATATTTCACAATTTTAGTTCAGACACAAATCAGTGGATTGTATTCTTTCTCAAAGTGGCCACTAGAGTGAGGAAAATAAAAAAATCAATAGGATAGATTCAATTTGGCAGCAGACAGTACGGAAGGTATACGAAATCCATGCAATGTGGTAGATATATTAAATGTATGTAAATGGCTACTTACATGTGTGTGTGGTACGTGTTTTTTGACTATTTTGTTTGGTTATTTTTATGAACTGGTTCTAGGAATTGTGTGTGTTTATTTTATTTGATTGTGTTATTTTATGATTTCGGTGGTAATGTGGTTTTTCTTATTCGAAATAAGATTTCAAGATTTGCGAAAAAAGTGTAAAATGAAATTACTTTCCCTAAATTTGGTTTGTTAGGATAAGTGGTAGTTTGGTATATTATGGGTGGAAGCATTTCATACGTAGGTAAAAATTAATAAAGCTGTAAGGCCCTGTTTTGTAAAAAAAAATACAATACATAATTCCAAACAGTACCTATAGTTTATAAAAAATATAAAATACAAAATCCGTGGCCTGTGTGCGTTTCGCTCAAACATGAACGGTGGGCTCATCAGTTAGATACTCTTCTAAGACGCACTTTTGTTCGATAAAATCGACACTATATAATTTTTAGTGCAAAACTACACTGCAAATTATATATTTTTAGGGAGCAACAACTTTTGTTGTTATTTTTTCTTTTAACTTTTTTTCAATTGAATATTTGTTCTTTGAATTTTTAATCAGTACCTATAGTGTTTCAAAATAAAAGGATTTCAAATTTAGGCAGAGCTTCTGCGTAAGGTACTCTATTTTATACAATGAACAATTGTGAACAATTTACAAGGGTTTTTATAATTCTGTTTTGTTACTTCAGCAAAAATAAAGACATTGAACTTGAATATTTATGGGAAAAATAATGAAAGGTGATGTGAATAAAATAATCTGAAAATTATTATTTGAAGGATGGAAAATGTAATATGAGTTATGAGTTTTATGAATAAATCCTGAGTTTAACATTTTGTATGCATTTTGCATTTTTATATACAGGGTGATTCACGAGCGTTGTGCCAAAAAGCTAGAGCGTGTAGGATGGGTTGAGATAAGAAAAAAATCGTATGGGAGGGGGGTCTATTCCCCTCCGTTTAGCCGGGAGGGGCAATTTTCTAAAAACATGACCTTAATTTGAAAAAAAATTATTTAAAAATAACGGTAACTCTTACAAAGCCATGCTATACCTTTTTGTAAAGCCAAAAATTTACTTTTTTATTGTAATTTTAAACAAAGTTCTTCTATTGAACCGTTTTCAAAATATTAATTTTCAAACTCAAAATTTCGAAAAAAAAATTAAAAAAAATAATTTTAAAACTAATTTTTTTCTAAATTTTACGTAATTAAGTATTTTTTTTATTCTCAAAATTCAATGCTCCCATTAACTCTTAATCCAACACTGAAAACCGTACGGTTCTTTGATTTTTTTTTTGCCAAGCTATTGAAAAATAACCAAACCTACTTCTTCACAAAAACACGAAAAAAAATTGTCTAAAGATCACTTGTGCCATCCCGTAAGGCTAGATTTTCTTGTTTTTGTGAAGAAGTAGGTTCGGTTATTTTTGAATACCTTGGCAACAAAAAGTCGTAGAGCCATACAATTTTCAGTGTTGGATTAAAGATTAATGGAAGCATTGAATTCTGAGAACAAAAATTATACTTAATTACGTAAAATTTTGAAAAAAATTAGTTTTGAAATTATTTTTCCCAATTTTTTTTTCAAAATTTTGAGTTTGAAAATTTATATTTTTTAAACTATTCGTTAAATCAATTTAATTTAAAAACAAAATAAAAGAAACAGTTTTTGGCTTTCCAAAAAGGTATAACACGGTGTTGTAAACGACGCCGTTGATTTTTAATATATTTTTTTTACAAAATAAAACAATTTTTCAGAAAATTGCCCCACCAGGCTGAACGGGTGGATAGACCCCCCTCCCATACAATTTATTTCTTGTCTCAACTCAACCTACACGCCCTAGTTTTTTGGCACAACGCTCGTGAATCACCCTGTAGAATCAACCAACTTAGCAATAATTATGAACTTATTGAATTATTGATTCAAAGTAGGTTATAAAAACCTTATAATAAAAATAAATAAAAATATTTTGACACAACAGCTCCAAGGGTGACCTGGACCTGTGACTTACACTCTCAAAACCATTCCTGTCTACAGGGAGCGCAAAACCTTTTTCAGAATAAACCGTGCTCTTACTGGAAGAGATATTAACTCCATATTATAAATAGTATATAATCAAAGAAAATTACTTTAGTATGTACCTACATAAAATTACTTATGTATGTACAAATCAAATAATTATAACACCTACTTTTTTTTCAAAATTTTAGGTTCATTTCAAAACAACCATTGAAATATAGAGTTTTAAATTCAAACTACAATAAAATGGTGATGATTCCTGGCTACATGAAATTTGGCCCCAATAAAAAATGGCCAAAAGAAAAAAATTAAAAATGGCCCCAAAAATGGGGCCTTTTTTCATAATGAAAAGTGGCCCCAATTTTAAATGGAAAAATTACCCCAAAGTATATGAAAGAAGGCCCCAAAATTTGAAAAAAAATCGAAGTGAAAATGAAAAATGGCCCCAAAAATATATACACAAAGCAACAACAACATTTGTTTTTATTTCGCCGGTTTAGGGTGATTTTTCATACATTGGGGTGTTTTTTCATTTCAAACTTTGGGGTGATTTTTCATTATGAAAAATCACCCGATTGATTTGTTTTTTCTCCATCAAAATGAAAAAAAAATGGAAATATCTAAAAAATAATGAAAAAAAAACAATTCGATTAGTATTTGCCACCTGTACCATTATTTACGCATTTTCTAAATAAATAATCGTACAAAAACATCGTGCGATTTATTTCAAAAGTAGCGAGATTTTCTCGTACGATTAGTAATTTAAAAATTCTTGTATGATTATTTATTTAGAAAATGAAACGAATTTCTTGAACGATTATTAATTAAAAAAAAACGCGCGATTTTTTTAATTAATAATCGTTTAAGAAATTCGTTTCATTTTCTAAATAAATAAAAAGGCCCCAAATTTGTTGTTGCTGTTCGCATACAAATTATTGGGACCATTTTTCATTTTCAATTTAAGAGTTTCTTATTCAACAGATTTGTTTGGGGCTTTTTTTCATTTCGTTTGGGGCTATATTTTCAATTTTAAATTGGGGCCATTTTTCATTATTTTAAGTTTGAAAATATTGGGGCCATTTTTCATTATGAAATTTGGCCCCAAAATTTTAAATGAAAAAGGCCCCAATAAATGAAAAAATACGCCAATCCCACAAAATTTCATCGATTTTTGTTGTTTTTGTTTCCCATACAACTTTTTGGGGCCATTTTTCATTGGAGCCAAATTTCATGTAGCCATGATTCCTATTCTACCCTTTTTTATTCATAACACCTGTAAATTGACGACCTATATCAATTTTTTTTGCTATTGTATTCGACGGCGCCGCTTCGACGGGTCCTACCTGTTTTTTAACAAAATATGTGTTACCTAAAGATAAATACATTACAAGAAAAGAAATTATATATCTTTAGGTAGCACACATTATTATTAATCCAGTACTTTGTTATTTTGTTGTATATACTTGTAAGTTCTTGGATATATAAAAACAATAACACAAAGGTTAATCCTCTTATTCTTTAAAATTGTCACAAAAACTTAAAGAAAGGTTTTTCTTAAAAAAAAAAACTCGTATTCGTCATTTTTGATTTTCGCAAAAAGGACAAAAGCAGCTGGTTTCCTGTTTTAGACTTTAAAATAATAAGAGCATTGAATTTTGGAAACAAAAAAATAGATAAGTAGGTACTTAATTACGTTACATTTTAAAAAAAAGTTTGAATTTTTTTTTTTTTTATAATGAGTTCACTTTTCCCTGAAACAACTTTATTTAAAAATAAAATAAAAGAAGAAATGTTTTGCTTTACAAAAAGGTATATAACATGGCATTGTTACTGTTACCATTGTTTTTTAACTAAATAATTTTTAGTAAAACGCTGTCACATTTCAAAAATTTTGGTTTTCACCCAAACCAATTTCAGATGTCTAATACGAAAAGTAGAAAATTCTTTTATTCTGAAATTTTTCCATCTTCACATTATAAATCTCTTTAGGTACCTGCACGCGGCAGGCTGCACCCAACAACAACAACTACACTAAACCCATATCGGATACCAAACGCAACAACAATAAACGAGATACATTGTTTGTATATACACAAATCCAAACAAAGGATAGATACACAGAAAGACACGACAAAAAACAAGTTCTTCGATACACTAATACCTACAGCTACACTTCAAGAAAAGGGTGATTTTTTTGAGTTTTGTGGATTCCTTATTTGGAATCCACAATGGGTTGAGCCTTGGATTATGAATGGGTTCTACAAATAGTTCCCACATTCATGAAAAGGCCTCTTAAAGATATTCTGCGTCGCAAGAAATGAATGTGAATGAAGTAATCGATTTTTCTGATAAACCATACATACTTTATGTTATAAAATTAATCAGTACACAGAAAAATGAACAGATTTGATGATACATACTTGGAAAAACCTGCAGCAGGTAAAGAGTGTTTTCTGATTTTGTACCTAAGCTTCTAACACAGTTGACAATAAAAGTGGTTTTAACTGTAATACATACACATAAAGGTAGTGAATTGAAGTTTAAAAACACCCTATGTCCTTACAATTGCCAACTGCTAAAAACGATTATTGCAGCTTACTAAGCTGTATGTATCGACATAAACATAACCTATGAAGTTTACTTTTGCCTTTTCAACATATAGCTAGCTAGAGCTACCAGACTATTCCTATACCTTCATACTCATTACTTTAATTTCATGGGTTGTTGAATTGAAGTTCAAAAGCGGAAACAAAATTAAATAGTTATCTTTATATATAAAATTGGATGTATGTATATATGTATTAAAGTCGTGTATGGACTCCTAAACCGCCCAGCAGAATTTTATGAAATTTTCAGGCTCAATATTGTTTAGTCCAGGGATGGTTCCAGTGAAGGTTTGGTTCCGATCGGGTGTAAGACAAAAGTAAAATGTCGGCTTTTAACATTTGTCGGTTCATTTGTTTTAATACATTTTTATGCGGTTTGAAACATCAGCGAAAACTCCGGAATGGCCGATCGGGTGGAAGACAAAAAAATGCAGGCGTTAACCAAAAATATTGTTTATCCGCTAGCATTGAGATGAAATAAATAAATAAATTTAATTTCACATTAAATATGTATGTGAGTGTTTTTTGGGCGTAACAACGTGCGCCGGGTACCGCTAGTTCCATATATTGTTTTAATTTTTCCTGATGGTAATTAACATGGAATCGAGATTTATGCAACATTTTGAAAATTTTGGTTTTCTCTATGACTTAAACATGTTGAAAATAAAGTGCTCTAATATGTGATAGTGGTCTTATCGTTTGAGATTTTGGGAAAAAATGATATGAAATTTTTTTGATCACTTAAAAATCACTAGTTAAAACGTTTTTTGTGAAAAATGAAGTAAACCATCTGATTTCGTTTACTGTTTAATAGGCTTTTCACACTGGATCAAAAACTCGGTTTTTGTCTAAAACCCCAAAACCTATGTAATGCCTGGGGAACGGGTCATAATACCGGTTGTCAAAATTCTGTATGACCAAAATTCTGGTTTTTTTTTTTTTGAAAATACTGTATTACCAAAATTCTGTATTTCAGAATTCTGTATTTCAGAATACTGTATTTCAAAATCCTGTATGCCAAATATCTGTTTATCCAAAATGCTGTTAGTATAAAATTCTGTTTTTTTTTACAATACCACAGCTAAGCATGTGCGAGTACAACCAGCATTTGTTGCAATTAATTATGTAATGGCTCATTTAATAATGACCTTGGTATGTTAAGAACAAGAAAAACAAAATTTTAAAGAGAAAGAGACGTATAAGTACGCTAACTTGTTGTCGTCTAGATACATAAGTGTATGAATCCATACTTAAAAGAGGTTAAAATCTTAATTCGAATATTTAATATATTTAGGTTTAAGTGCAGAAAAAATTGTCTGAACGTGTAGCTGTTGTTTTTGTTGTTGTTGATGTTTTTAATGTTGTTCATAGCATTCATTTTGATGTTCTGTATTTCAAAATTCTGTATTTAAACAAAATTTGTTTTGATAATGTACAAAAGTGCGCACTTTTGTACATTATCAAAACAAATTTTGTTTAAATACAGAATTTTGCAATACAGAATTTTGCCCATACAGAATTTTAAAATACAGAATTTTGAAATACAGAATTTTGTGTAAGCAGAATTTTGAATTACAGTATTTTGAAATACAGTATTTTGTAAACAGAATTTTGACCATACAGTATTTCGACCCCAACCCTAATGCCTGTTATACACCAAAAACACAAGGTTACCCATAAATTTGTTTCTTTCATAAACTAGTAGTTTTTGATAAAACTCCTCAAAACCTACTTGCAATCGCAAGTATGTGAAAACAAACTGATCTTTTGGCACCATCAACTTGTCGATAAAACAGTGTAGTGTTCCCAGAGTATGGGATTGTTTTCGACAAAAGAGAGAAAAGGCGAGGTGTATTTCTTATTTGAGTGGAATTTTCACTAAATGTCAAGGGATTTTTTAGAAAAAGTACCTTCAAACACTCACATATTCATGAAACGTCAAACACAATCTAGTTTTTGTTCAGTGTGAATGCTCCAACTAGGTTTCGTAAATTTTTTGAGTTGTTGGTAAAGTGTGAAAACCATATAAGAATATTAAGACATTTTTTTTTCAAAATTGTTTTTTTTTAAACTTTTCAAAAATATATTACAAATTTGTTTGAGTAGGTATGCCAACTTCTAGAATTTTTTAGTTTTTATCAGAAAAATAAAATTTTAAAAAAATATTTTAAAACATTTTTTACAACTTTTTTAAAAAACTCAAAAAAATTTTTTTGAAAATTTTAAGAATTTATGTGATTTCGTTTATAAAAGGGCTTCTAAACATTTAAAATTGCATTGAAGTTCGTCAAGTGGCTAACGAGAAAATCGGATTTCAGAAAACCGGTGGTAATCGAGGTACCGTTATAAGACTTTTTCTGAAAACTCTATTCCAACCAAAACATAAAGCTTGAACAGAAAACACTGTTCAGAAATTGTACCAAGATCGTAGGAGCCGTTTTTGAGAAAAATAAATTTTTCACTAAAAATAGTGTGGCAGGTACCGTTAGTTTTAGAACTAGAATGCTAATTGAGGCATTTAGAGCAGAAGCGGCGTAACCCTTATGTGTTTCCTATAAGGTTAAGCCACTTCTGGTCTCAATGCCCCAATTCCAAGAACCCCTCTGTATGACATTATAATAATACTATGTACCGAGTTTAAAGCAAATCGGTCCAGCAGTTTAGGTTGAAGGTGCCGATACAGACAGACAGACAGACAAACAGAATTGTTGGACCTTTTTTTCAACTTCTCTATCATCGTAATATCATGTTTGATTGTTAATTTTTTTTTACGAATGCACAACTTTCCTTATATACAAATTACACAGAGCAAATGCAAAAAAACTGCCAAGATTTACACACAGTCTGAAAGTAGGTTAGAATGGTGACTTCCAACCTTATGAGCTGTATGAGGAGTTACAAAATATGATTCCGAATTTACCCAATTCTATTAAAGACGTTAAACATCTACTCCAATACATCCTAGAGAACGATTTAAAAGAAATTTACCCAAATGCTTACATTGTCATAAGAATTTTGTTAACAATTCCTGTAAGTACTGCTTTAACTGAAAGGAGCTTTTTAAGAAAGACTTTCAGCTTTGGCAGTTTCATCTATTGAAGCAGATATAGCATCTTAGTTGAATTACGAACCAATTATTAAGGAGTTTAGTAAAACAAAAGTCGAACATTTCTGTTTAGGTAATTGATTTTTTCTTAATTTTTTTTTTTCATTTATGTTTAATGTTGCAAAGAAGTATGTACAAGTGAAAATTAAAGTTTGTTTCCTATTAAATAATAAACTATTTAACTTCAAGCGATTTTTTATTTTATATTCGCTTCTTCTTGTACCATCAAAGGGCCTCGCGAAATGTACCTCGTCCACACTAAATTTAGTTCTTGCGCCGCCACTGTCTAACCAATTGCATCTACATCAATTTACTGATAATGTTTATTGGACCTGTTCATATTCTTTTGAAGAACTAAGATTCGATACTTTTAAACAACTTATTTAGCTAGAAATAATTTTTTAAAAGCCCATAAAAGCTAATACTTCTATGTATATGCCTTCAAAAAAGTACACATATTTATTACTTGAATTTTAAGTTAAGGAAGCGTTTTTTTAAAAAAAACGTTTGCATTTAAATTTGGTTTTCTAAAAAAATATTCTCCGTTTTTTATTTCTTTGCAATAGTTCAAATTACATGCATAATAACGCCCTTCCCTCTTCGCTAAAGTCTCAAAACAAAACATTCCACATGGTCGGTAAAAATCATTTTACTTATCTCATTTTTGCCTTCACCACTACTTCCGTACAACTCTACATAAACAATTTAAAAACATTTTCAAATCATAACACTAAATTTTTGTTTTTTTTTTCCTCCCTCTAAATCTTATCATTTAATAAATTTTTATGTAAGGTGCTCTCGTTGTTTTATTTTTACTGTATTGCCTGTTGTTATTTCATCATTTAGTGCACATTCTCCCATTCGCAAAATGTGGAAGATACGCGGCGCCACCTGTCATTCGATTTCCTAGCTATACAATTTATATACAATGCCAATATAAAGGGTGATTGGTATATGGTGTTACAAAAAGCTATAGCATGTAGGTTTGGTCGAGACAAGAAAAATAAAGTGCACGACTGGGTCGAACAAACTTGCTCTAATGTGAGACAGTGATCTTGGGGTTTGAGATTTTGGAAAAAAGCAGGGATAAAACAATATGAAATTTTATTGATCACTAAAAAATCAATAGTTAAAACGTTTTTTAGAAAAAAATGAAGTAAGCCATATGATTTTGTTTATTGTTAAGAATTTTAAGAAATTTTTTTTTTTCAAAATTGTTCAACCAGTTTTTTCAAAAAACAGTTGTTCTTGAAAAACTTTTCCAAAAAATATTCCAAATGTTTTTTGAGTAGGTATGCCAACTTCTAGCACTTTGTAGTTTTTATCAGAAAAATAAAATTAAAAAAAAAAAAAACAAAATATAAAAAAAAAATTTAAAACTTTTTTAAAAAATTCAAAAAAAACTTTTTTTTTTGAAAAATTAAATTTTTTTTATTATTTCGTTTATAAAACAGCTTCTACATTAAAAATTTCATCGAAATTCGTCGGGTGGCTTACGAGAAAATCGGATTTCAAAAAACCGGTCCTATGGGAGGTACCGTTATAAGACTTTTCCTGAAAAATCTATTCCAACCAAAACATAAAGTTTACCCAGAAAACATTATTCAGTAACTAAAGCCAACCTCAACATCAAATTCAATAAACAGTGCCTTAAAAAACATATAATTCCTAAATACGCACAAATTAAAATAAAATCTAATTCACCGGCCGCCATTAAAACACAAAAAATAGCACAAATAATACGGATAAAAGAAGAAACCAACTACTTATACAGCAACAGCCGAACGCCACATGATCAAAATAAATCAACAAATTAAAAAAATAGCCAAAAACATCAGCATCAAACAACAATCTAAAATAAATAAACTTAACAATATTCAACCCCCATTTATACCAAAACATACCCACGAATTCTACCCAAGACTTGTCAACAATACTAACGTACAACTCACAAAATCAGAAACAGAAACTCTAAACAAAGGACTCAAATATAGTATTCCAATTATCAACAAAACCAATATAACACAAGAAGTCATTAACGCAGAAGCGGCCATAAAAACAATACCAAATCAAGAAACACAAAATGAAACCAGAGCAATAGTTAACAAAAAACTCAAACTAATCCTAAAAAATAACCAAGTTAACCAGAAATTACAAATTAAATACAAAGAAGATACTATTAATCTTAAAAACATAAAACAAAAAATCCACGACAACAATGCAATGATTACCAAAGCCGACAAAGGAAACACCATAGTAATAATCAACCAACAAGAATATATTGATAAAACCATCACATTCTTTAACAACAACAACATACAAAACCTACAAAACGACCCTACAAAACAATTCGTCAAAGATATCAACCAAGCAATAAACAACTGTAAACACATATGTACTATTAAATACCAATAAACTTAAATACAAACAAACAAAAGCACAGGCACCAATGTTCACAGGACTTCCTAAAATACATAAACCTGAAATACCAATAAGACCACTGATCAATTACAAAACTGCACCATGTTACAAAATTGCAAAAGAACTCCAAAAACTAATCAAAACAAACATAACAATAAAAAATAACAATAGTGTAAAAAATTACACCGAATTCATAAACAAAACAAAAAACATAAACATTTTATCACGATATAAATTAATTTCATTTGATGTCACAAACATGTACACGAACATTCCAATACAGGATACAACTAAATTATTAAAAGAAAACCTTACAACAACAAATAAACTAAACCAACAACAAATAAACGAACTCATAACACTTTTACAAATAACACTTAAACAAAACTATTTCACTTTTAATAACAAATACTACACTCAAACCGAGGGATTAGCAATGGGTTCTCCACTAAGCGGTCTGATGGCAGATACATATATACCTTAATCACTTTGAAAACAAATACATAATGTCTGACCTAAATCCACAAAAAAATAGAATAATCCATTATTCAAGATACGTCGATGATACTTTCATCATTTTTGATGGAACCCAAAGACAAATCGACATATTAAAAAAATATATGAATAATATAAATACAAACATCAAATTCACCACAGAAATAGAAACAAATCAATCCATCAATTTCTTAGACCTTAACATCTACAAAAATAACAATAGATTAAACTACAAGATATATAGGAAGCCAACAACAACCGACCTCACAATCCATAAAAATTCACATCACCCATATTCACAAAAAATGGCAGCATATCACGCATTTATCAATCGTCTCTTTAACATCCCAATGACGAAAAAACACTACGATGAAGAAATAGATATAATTAAACAAATAGCAACAACAAATGGATTCAGTGCTAATATGATAGACCAGCTAATAAAAAAGAAGAAAAAGAAATTAAAAAACAATAACAACAATTATAACGATGACACACCCAAAGAAAACAAAAAATACATATCAATAAACTACACTAACCTATTACCACAAGTTTTACAACATCAATTCCAAAAAATAAACATAAATATCTCATTCAAAACGACTACAGTGGGTCCCTCGATAATGTGAACTAATTAAAACAAGGCGTTTTCGAATTTTAGAGGTGTTCACATTACTGGAACATTTTCTTCAGTTTTTATGAAGGGTTTGAAACAACTCGTATCCATTTGTTATAAATAAAATAACGGGTAAAGCATAGTTTCAACATTTATTCAGAAAAAAAACACATTGCCTATGTAGCATAGTACCTAATTACTACGCAAAAAAAAATTATTAAAAAAAAGAAACATCTGTATCGACATAGTGAATAGCCTGATTTGATCTTACTATTGCAAAACTTCAAAATATGTTTAGACGAATATCAGTTAGGTAGTCCTTTCTTAAATATTGCATGCAAAATTATCAATAGAAAACAAAAATATGTATGTATGTGTAGGTAGGTATACAAAATTTCCAAAGGAATTCACATTTCAGGGTTCCAAAATTTCGGAAGTTCACATTATAGAGATGACAATGTTAAGTTTTGGCGATTCACATTTTGGAGAAATTCACATTATCGGTGATTCACATTATCGAGCGACTACTGTAATAACATCCATAAAATTTTATCAAACAAATCCGCAATTGACAACAAATCTTTATCCGGTGTTTATAAAATAAAATGCAACGATGGCGACAACTACTATATAGGACAGACGGGAAGGACGTTTTACGACAGATTTTTGGAACATAGAGCGAAACAGAACACAAAATCCACATACGCAATGCACTTAATAGACAAGAACCATAATTACACCGACTTCGAGACTAACTTAATACCTTCAAAACAGAATGTATATAAGTGGGCTATAGGTCAATTAAATGCAATTTTTTAAATTTGCGACGTTTCGAACGTGTTTACGTTCTTCATCAGGCCTTTATTTTAAATGAAAAATATAATAATTTAATCACAATTACATAATGTGATATGTCACAGAAACTTACACAAATATTAATTAATACATCAATTATTGCAAAAACAGTCTTGAGAAGAAGCAATAGTACTTAAAAACATCACTTTGGGCTAGAAAATTAGTACAATTATTATAAATTAAACTATAAATATTCAAACCGTTTTAGTTTACATTTTTAAAAAATTTTAAAAAACGAAATACAAATTTCGCCATCTCAATAAAACCACTAACACGTAATAGCATCCCTGTTAGGTCTCCTCACAAGTTGGCTATACGAACTGCACAGCTGTTCACAGTCTGATCTACGATTAATCGCTTTCTTGTTGTTTACGATATGCAGCATCTCCAAAAGCATTCTCTTGCTGTAATGTCTCTCAGTCTGCAATATTGATACATTTTCCAAGTCGGGTTTATGCTGTTCCTTTATGCAGTGCTGAGCAAGTGCCGTTTTCTGTTCGCCTTTGTTATTGATGTCAGATCTATGACCAGAGAGACGATTTTTTAGCTTTTGTTTTGATGTGCCTATGTAAACTGCATCGCAATGTGTTCCGTTTTTTCCTAAGCAGTTTATTTGGTAAACAATATCAGCTTTCTCCATCTTCTCTTGTTTTCCTTTTGTGTTGGTAAACAGTTCATTTTTAAGAGTCAATGCCGACTTGAAAGCTAATCTTGTTTTTTCCTTATCTCTAATCGGAGCCGTAATCATTCGGTTAGAAAGAGATGGTATGTATAGTGCACTTTTGTATGCAACTATATTATTCTCCACCGAAGGTTCTTTCATTCTTTCTTTCTTAGTGTTGTAGTTATTTATAAGTTTGTTGACGATTTCAGGGGGGAAGGAATTGCAGCACAGGGTGTTCCTTATTATTTTTATATTTTTTGAATGAAAACTTATGTCGCTTATATCCAAAACTCGATTTATGAAATTTTGCGCTGTGTTCATAATTACCTGTTTCGGCTGCTTTGTATTAAAATTTATCAAACGTCCCGAAGATGTTGGTTTCTTATACCAGTCGAAAATTAGTCTTCCCTCTTTTCTTACAACTTCCACATCTAGATAAGGTAAATGTCCATCTTTTTCTACCTCAACCGTGAATTGAATACGTGGATGGAAGGAATTAAGAGCTTTGAGAGTTGACTCAATATCGTTCACATTAATGACCGCGAACAAGTCATCTACGTATTTTGTTAAAATTTTTGGTTTGCATTCCAGTTTTCCTAAAACGTCATTAAGTAAAGCTTCCATTACAATGTCTGCTACAATTGGGGATGCCGGGCTTCCCATAGGAACTCCTTGTTTTTGTTGATAAATTTTACCATCGAATTCTAAGTAGTTATTTTCTACAATGCAGAACCGCAACATTTCCAAGAATTTGGATTTTGACATTTTTGCATGGTCTTTTATGGTACTCCAATTTTTCTCAATAATTTCTAACGCCAAGTGAACTGGTATGTTCGTAAATAATGATATTACATCAAAAGATACCAAAATGTCATTCGTTCCTAAATGAAGCGTAGAAACTGCCTCAATAAAATCACCCGCGTTTTTAACATTATACTTAGAACTTTCTGTCAATTTCTTAAGGGATTGTACAATAAACTTAGAAAGTTCGAAGCAAGGTACACTTGTGGAGGCACAAATAGGTCTTAGTGGCATATTTACTTTGTGGATCTTAGGTAGACCATATATTTTCGGGCTATTCGCCGTATAAGTGGTCATACGATTCTTCTCGTACCTATTAATTATGTTTTGTTCAAACAGGTATTTCACAAAATCATTGTTTTTATTTTGTAAAGTTGATGTTGGATTATTTCTCAATATTCTGTATGTGCGTCTATCAATCATAAGATCCTGCATTCTTTGTAAATAATCGGTTTTATACAATACCACAGTGACATTCCCCTTATCTGCTGGAAACGTTCGAAACGTCGCAAATTTAAAAAAAAAAATTGCATTTAATTGACCTATAGCCCACTTATATACATTCTGTTTTGAAGAACAACAAAGGTCACAAAATTTCAACATTATCTAACTTAATACCATTAAATATATGTAAGAAAGGAACAAAACTAGACACACTAGAAGAATACGAAATATACAAAGCCTGTAAGAATGAACAAGACAAAATACTAAACGACAAATTAACTATCAAAAATAATATCCTATTCAACACAGCAATTAAATATCAAAACAATATAAACAATAGAACGAGATAAACAGATGTCAATTCAAACAGCAACCAACAAAATACAACGAAGAACAACAATATAAAAAGAAAACGAGAACTTGGCACAACAACAACAATATCAGTCAATCAGTAGAAGCCCGATGATGGTTTACAAATAAAAAAAAAACCCGGAACGGGTCGCTCGATAATAAATAAATAATATTAATGTTGTGAAAATTTTCAATAAATTTCAATAAATTATAATAAAATAAATATAAGTGTTTTTATTTTTATTTTTATTTTACTTATTTATACTTAAACAAATCGATTATTCAGTAAGTTTTATCAAAATCGTATGAGCCGTTTTCGAGAAAAAATAATTTTTCAGTTAATATCGTATGGCAGGTACCGTTAGTTTTGGAGCTAGAATGCTAATTCGAAAAACCCCTATGTAGGACGTCATAATAATAGTATCTACCAAGTTTGAAGCAAATCGGTCCAGCCGTTTAGGCTGTATGTGCCGATTCAGACAGACGGACAGACAGACAGACAGACAGATAGAATTGTCGGACCCACTTTTTTCGACTTCTCTATCATCGTAATGTTATGTTTGATTATCCAAAAAAAAATTTTTTTTGAATTCTTCTACAAAATTTGGAAAGTGTAGAAATTTAGGACTTGTAAGGATTTCTTTAAGCGACTTAAAAGATTTTTCGCAATCTTTATTGAAATTAAATTCGACATCTTTTTTCAACAATCGGTTTACCAGAATGGAAATGGTAGCGAAATTAGGGATAAATTAACGATCATAAATGGCGAATGCAAGGAATCTTCTGACTTCATCGGCGTTGGTGAGTGCCGCGTAATTTTTCATTGCGGAAGATTTTATGGGATCAGGTAGGATGCCATTATCAGAAGTAACGTGTCCCAGGTCGAAGCGCCACCAGTCATTCGATTTCCTAGCTATACAATTTATATACAATGCCAATATAAAGGGTGATTGGTATAAGGTGTTACAAAAATCTAAAGCATGTAGGTTTGGTCGAGACAAGAAAAATGAAGTGCACGACTGGGTCGAACAAACTTGCTCTAATGTGAGTAAGTGGTCTTGGGGTTTGAGATTTTGGAAAAAAGCAGGGATAAAACTATATGAAATTTTATTGACTAAAAAATCAATAGATAAAACGATTTTTAAAAAAAATTAAGTAAGCCATATGATTTTGTTTATTGTTAAGAATTTTAAGAATTTTTTTTTTTCAAATCGTTCAACCAGTTTTTTTCAAAAAACAGTTTTTTTTTTGAAAAACTTTTCCAAAAAATATTCCAAATGTTTTTTGAGTATAGGTATGCCAACTTCTAGCACTTTGTAGTTTTTATCAGAAAAATAAAATTAAAAAAAAGTGATTAAACCTTTTTTGGAAAAAACAATAAATAAAAAAAAAATTTAAAATTTTTTAGAAAATTCAAAAAAAAAACTTTTTTTTGAAAGATTAAATTTTTTTTATTATTTCGTTTATAAAACAGCTTCTACATTAAAAATTTCAACCAAATTCGTCGGGTGGCTTACGAGAAAAACGGATTTCAAAAAACCGGTCCTATGGGAGGTACCGTTATAAGTCTTTTCCTGAAAAATCTCTTCCAACAAAAACATAAAGTTAACGCAGAAAATATTATTTAGAAAGTTTTATCAAAATCGTAGTAGCCGTTTTCGAGAAAAAATTATTTTTCAGTAAAAATCGTATGGCAGGTACCGTGAGTTTTGGAGCTAGAATGCTAATTCGAAAAACCCCTATGTAGGACTTCATAATAATACTGTCTACCAAGTTTTTACCAAATCGGTATAGCCGTTTAGGCTGTAGGTGACGATTCAGACAGACGGACAGACAGACAGACAGAATTGTCGGAACCACTTTTTTCGACTTCTCTATCATCGTAATGTTTTGTTTGATTGTCCAAGAAAAAAATTTTTTTTACGAATGCATAACTTGCCTTATAGTAAGTACCTATGAGTAGTTAGTTTTGGCGGGTTCTGTAATGTATGGAGATTCGGGCGGATGCACGGATGTGCGGAGTAAATCCTCAATAGGGATGAGACAGACCGTTCTATTCTTGCTGGGAAACGTAAGATGGCTTGGGACAGGTACCTTTTTTTTTTGTTGGTGTTGCTTTGAATTTTTTAAAATGTTTGGTAGGTATAGTAAAAATTGATTGATTTATAGCGGTATGGACTAAAAATGCATTTTTGCGGTGCATATGTGAAGTGTCCTTTTAGAATGAATGTTTTTGGTTTGAGACAGGTATCTTTTTATTTTTTTTTTTCATTTGAAGTAGATATTTTGTCTTTATTTTTATCGTGTGATCATAGCTAGTAAAAATATATATTTTATTAAGGTTTGAAGGAGAAAAAAACAGAGTGAATATTTTTAATGAAACAGCATCTTTATTAAAAAAATTATACAATTTTTGTTAATCGTTTTGAGGTATAGATGTCCCAGAATTGTGTTCAGATGGGAAACCAAGCCATTTCACAAATATTTGTCCCTTTTTGGTTTTAAGTACTTTTTCTATGAGGTAGGTATCTGGAAATTTTGTTTTTTGTAATTCAAGTTCATAGAATCCTCCTTTGATGGGATGTCCTTGATAGTCCTTTAATAAATATGTAACGGGATTTGTGTGTTGAACTTTTATTATTTTGAAGATTTCAGTTGTCCAATTGGGGGTGTATACTTTCTCAAAAACATGCTTATATTTACTTATTCTTACAAAGTCACCAATATGAAGCTTAGGTGTAATATGAATATTGATATGATTATATGCTGTTGAAAGTATGTGTTCTTCATTTCTAGAATTAACTTCAGATGGACTCATTTTAATAGTGCGATGTCTCGTGGTATTATATGATTTATTCAGTGATTTTATCATGTCAATCCAACGATATGAGCCATTAGCGCTAAATTCTTTCCACATCATGTTTTTTAAGGTGCGATTGAATCGTTCAACAATGGATGCTTTAAGTGCACTAAATGTAGAGTAATGTTTGATTTTATATGTTTTCATGAGATTTTGAAAAATTTTATTATAAAATTCTTTTCCGTCATCTGTTTGCAGATTCTTTGGGGTGCGTCCTTCATTAAATATGTTTTGCATAGCTGCAGTGACATCAACTCCTGTTTTACTTTTGATAGTTATACTCCAAGCAAATTTAGAAAATGTATCTATTACCGTAAGAAGATATCGATAATTATCATTTTCTGGTGAATAGGTACCCATTTCCACCAAATCAGCTTGCCATAATTCATCAAGTCCCTTTATAATGACTCGTCTTTTTTTTGAAATTTCTTCTTGCAGGTTTATGCATCTCGTTAACAATGTTTCTCTTACTCATCTTTCAGTTGAATGAAATAAAAATGTAATGTTTTTTCTTTTTATAATAATTTTATTTATTGTAATCTTTTATATAGTAACATAAGTTTTCTTATTTTTAATAGTCTATTTTCAATCATGTAGCACGCACATGTATCTGGCCCTGATTTACATTTATTAGAAGACCATGGGCAATTTATAAAGTGACACCCATGACCAGATGTTGTAGAGGATATATTTTCAAATTTCCTCAGAAAATTTATACTTGCTATGAAATACTCATAGTGTTCTTCTAATATAGTATGTTGATTTGTTTTAAGAAATGTTAAAATTTCATCAAAAATTATAGAAGTATTTATTCCTGCCATTATTAGGTTACTGTCCTCTCACACTGATATTCAAAATAAGACTGAAATCAAAATACAATTTCCTCGTTAAGTTAAATAGTAGATTTTTCTTTTTTTAGTTTTTTTTATTCAATCATTAGAATTACATTAGTAGGAAATAAGAATGTTGGGGCTGGGAAGTAGGAGAAAGAGACAGAATGTTGGTTCAAGCAGTTTGAAATTTCACCCAAGGGTTATAAATACATATTTCTTGAATTCAAAAATATAAATATTTTTCATCTTTAGAATATAAATATTCTTCAATTTTGGCAATTAAGCTAATATTACTAATTAATTTCTTGTTTAATTCTTCAATTTTTTCATCAATATAATTTTTTGTTGCAGCATCTTCCTTCTCTTGTGGGTCCTGTAGGTTTTGTAGACGCTTCCAGTTTATATTATAGTTGCCACTTTCTGTTTTGAGAAATCCCTCACCAGGTGTTCCCGGCACGGCGCAGGGACATAACTCCTCGGGACATAATTCCAAAATTTTTTTTTTTGGACTTATGTCCCACTTTGGTGGGACATAATTCCAAAATCGAATTTTGAAATTATGTCCCACTTTGGTGGGACATAAGTCCAAAAAAATTTTTTTTGGAATTATGTCACATTTGACATGTTTTGTTTGAGGCAAATACAGTACCTTTTACGACCTTAAACCTTTTTTTAATACAAGTGCCAATTAGAAAATATTCAGATGATATTCAAAACAGGTTCAACCGGTATTTTCTTAGCTAATTTTTAGCAGGGCTGCCATATGTCATGAACTCAATCCTATGTCATATGGCTAGAAAACTAATGGTTGTTAGAATACCGCCCAGCTCTTAAAATGTATAGGCCAAAAACCATGGAAAAATGTTTCTGTTTTTGATAAGTAAAAATCCAACTTTCTATATAAAATCTCTTTTTTTTATATTTAATTTCATTTAAGACCTTGCAAAATTGAACTCTTGTTTAGGTAACTTTCCGAAAAAACTCCTAGCGTGGTATCCCTATTGCATTATGCTGATTGTTATTCAATGAATTGCGCTCCTTTTTACCACAAAGTCATTCATTGTTCTTCTGTTAAATCGAGTGCATCGAAAAATTCCAAAAATGGACCGTGAAAGTTGCGAAAACATTGAATTTGAGTTTATGCCGGGACTCCGAAAAAATAGTAACTTATTATATTTAAAAACGGAAAAGCAATTATTTGTTCAGAAGGTTCTTTACAAAACTACGAAGCATTTTAAGTGCTATGTACAATCGTGTAAGGCAAGTGTTACTTTTGATACTGTCAAAAATAAAATAAAAAAAGTTAATGAAGCTGTGCACCCACACCCCGACCAAGAAGAAGTGGTTAAAAAAATGAAGTTTATGAACTCAATGAAAAGCGAATGTACCGTGCCTCAAAAACGTGGATCAAGTGCCAAGGACATATTTGATGCAAATTTGGGGTAGGTGCAAGGTTGGGTATATGCATAGTTTCTTTTAGATTTAAACAATCTTTTGCATTTGAAGAAACTTCACATCCAAAAGATTCTTTAAATCGAAAAGAAATTTTTCATATTCTCAACCTCGCACCTTTTCCAAATCCAACAGTGAGCCCAAGCAGGGGGGTTGTAGGGGGGCAGCATGCCCCCCCTTACATACCTCACTTTTTATACGCCGTGAACTCTATATTATAGTTATTGTTTTACTCCAAAATTATGGACTGCTGTCCCACTTGGGTTGGGCGGAAGTTCATAATTAAATTATGGACTTATGTTCCAGTGAGTAATGTCCCTGCGCCATTTTCAAAGAGTATCTGAGTTTTCATAAATTTTTTTTTATTTAGGGATCATCCAAGCAGTTCTCTTTATATAAGATTAATATGCGAACCACTAGTATGCTCGAAGCATATAACAAAAAACTTGGGGAGCTTCTACCCAAGCATGGGAATTTTTTTAAATTTTGCAGTGCTCTGTTGGATGAGGAATTCAACTCCACTGTCAACTTTTGTTCGGCCTTGGACGGAGAGACATGGCAAATTTTTGAGCGACCAAAGTGCAAATTTTCTCAGAGAGATGAATTCATTCACTTGCTAACAAAAAACTGGATAGGGGAAAGGTATCCACAACCGACTTTATTAACCAGTTGACGTCCAAGCTCTATGGAAAACTCCAATTTGACACAAATTTGGTATCCGATGTGTCATCAGATAGTGAAGATGAGATATCCAATACGCAACAGCAACAGGAGGAACAAATTATCCTTGCTTGCGCTATTTGCTTTGATAATCCACGCAGTGTACTTCTGCAGCCATGTAATCATTGCAAACTGTGCACTGATTGTTTTTCTAAATTGTGTGATGATGCTGCACAAAATAAAAACGAACTTTTGTGTCCTTTTTGTCGTCAAATTATTAAAAACTCTTCCCATATTTATTTGTAATGTAATTTAATTTCTTTATTTATTGTTAGTTTTTGTTTTCCATTTCTTTTCTATTTTTCTATTTTACGCGAATTTACAATTTTATTTTTCATACTTCTCAGAAACAAAATCTTATTCTGCTTTCTTTTCTTTTTAGGAAAATGTAACTTAATTTTGTTATTTATACTAAGTTTTTGTTTTTATTTGTTAACAATTTGAAATGACCCGAAAATTACCGTGCTTTCCTCGCGTTTAAGGAGAAGAGTAATTCGGGGAGAGAAATACTTGATTATAAAAAAAGTAAGTTTGTATTTTAAAATCTTTTATTAAACTCTAAGGCCTGCTGTCTCAATGCTAGGCTACGACCTTTCGAGTTTCGAAGTAATTATTTCTCTGACTTAAAACTAAATATTTAACTCTATTTATACAATTTTTGGTCTGCATTGACCATGTTCTTTCGTTTTTATCTATCCATATGCATTTCCCCAATGACATAGTTTTATACTTTCAACTATTAAAAATTGTCAAAAATGCACTCTTTTCCATATTGATAATTCCACTTGAATTTCCTCATTCTTTTATCATGACAATAGTCATCACAAATTCCAATTCTTTTGCAATACAAATTCTAGTCCAAACGAATGAGTGTCAAAAATGTCATTTGTCACCTCGCTGATATGCGATCGAACATTTAACTCCACTAGCGCTATCAGCATTTTATTTAGTTTGGGATTTCCCTCAGTGCCCGCAATAGCAGTGCATTGCTTTGGACTTTGGAAATTGGATTTCCCTTACTCATAATCAGCGTTGGATAGTTACGCGTAACTTTGAAATTTTAATTAGTTACACGTAACTAATGTAACTTATGTAACTAATGTAACTAATGTAATTAAATGAAACTAATTGTAACTAAATGTAACTAACTATAACTAATAAAATTTTTCATATACAAAAACTCACATTTTATGTTAAATTGAAATTTAGAAGTTCCGTCCACAAACCCGATCGAATGACGATTGACTACACTGTTTTATGGCAAAGCTGGATGATTGATATTGCCATCAAGCCAGCTGCCAGCTGTGGCCACGACATTCTGGCAAGGAATACATTTTTAAATTACTATATTTCTGCAAAAAAAATTTAAAAATAATAAAACAAAATAGATCTCGTTTGATTTCCTTTGGGCGAGCCAAATCTGAAATTTGAGACCAAATCTGAGATCAAATCTGAATTTACCATACAAAAATAAATCACAATAAACAAAGAAATGTCCAGGAATCTCAAGAAAGAAGGGAAAACTTTAAATGTAAGTAAAATTCTATTGTATGCTCCAAGAATATAATATTTTATTAGATTTCCTTTTCACTGCTGGAACACAATAGAAAAACGTAGCCGGAACCGCAGCCGCAACCGTATCGCATGCCGTACGTACCTAATTAGAAGTGCCCACAATGGAGTCATACGTAAACCACGTTTTTTTTACAATTTCCACTGAGAAACATACATATATATGAATATAAAAGATGATAAAACATATATCGCATCATGTGTAGTCTTTTCTATAAATTTGTAATTACTTGACCTACTTTCTAAAAGGATTTTATTAGCACGTTGCTCTTTTTTTTTTTTTTATTGAATGTCAAAAATACGCACGTATTTATTAAAAGTTGGCCAACTCGTCCGTCGCCGTTTGCGGCTGCGTTTGCGGATCCGTCTCGTTGTGTTCACAACATTGAATTCGTGTGTATTCAATATTTTGACATGCGATACGGATGCGATTGCGGATCCGGCTCCGGCTCCATTGTGTTCCAGCAGTCATCAGGAACATAGTAATTTCAATATGTATTCCTTGCCAGGTTGCCGTTGACCTTGCTAATAAAAGAATTTTGTCAATAGTCGATTGGGATTCAGGATGAAATGTGATTTTTTTTATTTTTTATCATTAAGTTAGAGTTAGTTTTATTTAGTTACAGTTACTTACATTTAGTTACATTAGCTACGCCAAATATTGGGCGTAACTAATTCATATTAGTTACGCGTAACTAAACGAGTAACTTACTTCATGTAATTTACTTGCCAACACTGCTCATAATATGAATGCTTAGGCTGGCGCTTGGTTTTGGACTCGACATAAAGTGACGACAAATTTGTAGGTATGTAATTTGATGCCTTACTTTGGAAAATTTGGATGGTGAGAAATATTGAGGCTTGCTTGTGGGAATATCATATGGAGAAATATACTTATTACGCTATTTGTGTTGCTGGTCAAGTGTATGGGAAAATGCAATGAATGAATGCAGATGAGGGTGAGAAAAATGTAGAGGGCTGGAGTGCACACTACATCCTCCTCCCCTTCGAAAAAGAAAATTGATCTGTAAAAGATCAATTTTCTGTACATGAATATAAGAGTAATAAATTAAATTATACAAATGCATTACATATAGGTTGAACAATTTTGTTTACATTTTGCTGCTTAAAGGTTATATTATTACAAAATAGAAAATAAACTATGAAATGAAATAAGTATGATTGTATTGTATATGCATAAAATTAATAGTATCTTTAAACTAATTGAGAATATATAGATTAGAATAATGTTAACATTGTAAGTGTAATTGAAGTATTAACAAACATTTTTTTTTTCTTCTTTTTTTTTACGTGAAATTCGAGTTGCAATAATAATTCTGACATACATTTTTGTATGACATCTCGTATATATTTTGTTTTTTATGTTTTTTGTTTTAACCGTCTTTCGAACAAGAAAATTGAATTTACATATTTATATACCAAGCACTAATTCTGGTGTTCGGTTACCGTTTTTTGTTGGGTGTTCAGTTTGTATTGTCTGTATTTTTTCATTAATTGTGTTTGATCGTTTTGCTTTATTTTTTAATTTGTAGGTTCAGACTTTTTTGAAACAGCCCAATATCAAGAATATAATAATTATCGTATATGTGAGTATGAAGTGGTGAACGTGGTGTTCGTTTAAGTTTGTTAAAGATTTGTCTTCGTCTGCTTTTAACTCGCTTATCTTTTGGGAAATAAATTTAAGATCATCATGATTGGAGAATTTTAAAATCGCTAGAGTTCCAGGGATATTGGAAATGTTTTGGGACGTGTGTTTTAAAAGTTTTGAAATGTTCAAAGGGGGAATGTAAAAATTTGTAAACGTCGTGGAATTTTCACCTGATGCAAAGATTGTCATATCTTTGTTTTTGAGATAGCAATTACCTAAAATTTATATGATTGCTGTACCGTGTATGGTATGGGAAGTGACGTTGTCGTTGCATATAAATGATAAAGATTTTTGTGAACGTTATTCCGTGAAGGATTTTAAGTCGTTGTTGTGTACAATTTTTGTCTTTTTATTTATTTTTATTTCGGTATTTTCGTCGGAAATGATGTTTGTTACAATGTACGGGCCTTCCCATAATGGTAAGTTTATTTTGTCGAGCTTGAATTTTCATCAGTACTTTGTCACCAATTTTGAATTTTTTTATTTTAACATTTTTATCGTAATACGTTTTATTTTGTTTCTTCTTTTTATATAATATTTCTCGAGCAATTTTGTATCCGTGCTGCAAACGACTTTAAAGTTCATTAGCATAGTTATCATAGTTATACTGTATTTGAGGAGTTTGAGTTACAGAATTTGGAATACGCGCTGGGTAACCATACAATAGTTCGAACGGAGTGTACGTTGTACTACTATGGGGTGTAGTGTTGTAAACGAACATAGCGTATGGCAACCATGTATCCCAGTTCAATGTATCTCGGTCAGTATAATGTCTTAGATATTCCGCTAACGTTCTATGACTTCGTTCTAACGCACCATTTGTTTGCGGATGGTATGGAGTTGTTTGTAACTTTCTTGTTTTTAGAATTTTGCAAATTTCTTTAAATAAGTTACTTAAGAAGTTCGTTCCTTGGTCTGTAAGAATTGACTCTGGAATTCCGAATCTGCATACCAAACGTTCAACTAGCATGCGAGCTATAGTTGTTGCTTCTGCATTAGGTACAGGGATTGCTTCTGAAAATTTCGTTAAGTCATCTTGAAACGTCAAAATGTATTTGTTGTTTTCGTAGCTTGTAGGTAATGGACCTACTATATCAAGAGCTATACGCTCGAAAGGTGTTTTACTGGTAGTGGTTACTTTCATGGGAATCTTGTTGAATCGCGACAATGTGTTTTTCTGACATGACGCACATTTTTGTATGTGTTTTCTTACATCTTTTGTAATAGTTGGCCAATAATAATATTGTTTTATTCGCTTTGCCGTTCTGCTGATTCCTTGGTGACCGCCAAAAGGTGATTTGTGGTTTTCATGTAGTATTCTGTTTATGTCATCAATTTTATCTATATACTTTCGTGGATCGGTATGAACATATGTTGTAAAATTAAATTGTGATAGAGTTTCAGTTATTAAAATTTTTAATTCGTCTTGAGTTTGACTATTTATTGGTAAGGATAATGCAATGGATTTTATGTTTTCTTGGATAACTTTGTTAATGATGTTTTTCAGATTATCTTTTATGATATTTTGGTCTGACAAACTTCGTATTGGTAATGGTAGAACAGTGACAATAACTGTAGTATTTGTTTCTTTCAAATAAAATGTGGACGTTCGACCTAGGTTGGGTTTTGAGAAATTGGATATTTGATTTTTTAGTATTTTTTCTTCTGGGGTTTCTACTAGGGGTAGAAGAAATGCTTTAAATTTTACTTTATTGTTAAGAAATATAGACTCTTTTTTGAATATTAAATTGTTTATAACTTGAGGTTCTTCTATTTGTATTTCATCTTCTTCAACTGTTATATCATTATTTTCATTGGGTTTTTGTTCAAGAATTCTTTTTTGATTTCTGGTCATTACCAAGACTTTATTTTCGGCATTGCTTGTTATACGACTTAGAGCATCTGCATTGGTATTATATTTTCCTTTCTTGTGAACTATAGTATACTCATACTCTTCTAGAAGAATTTTCCATCTTATTAGTCTGGATGTGGGGTCTTTTCGTCCAATTAACCATTGTAACGAACTGTGGTCAGTTATAATGGTGAATTTTCTGCCATAAATATATGGTCGAAATTGGTTCAGAGCATAAATGATTGCGAGTAATTCTTTTTCAGAGGTAGTATAACGAGTTTCTGCATCGTTAAGAGTTCGACTAGCAAAGAAAATGGGCTTATCGTGGCCGATAGGACCTTGCGATAAGACGGCTCCTAATGCAATATCACTTGCATCACTCGTTACCAGAAATTCTTGACTAAAATCTGGATATGTCAAAACTGGAGGATTTATAATTTTCTCTTTCAAAGCCCTGAATGCTTCATCACAAAAGGCATCCCATTGAAAAGGAACGCTTTTCTTTGATAGTCTTGTTAAAGGCTTTGCAAGTTCAGCAAAATTTGGTCTAAACTTTCTGTAGTATCCGACGAAACCTAGGAAAGATTTAATGTCTTTGGGTTTTTTAGGTACTGGGAAAGTTTTCACAGCCTTAGTTTTTTCAGGGTTTGGTTTAATCCCATCCTCTGAGATAACATGTCCCAGATAGGTTAGTTCTTTCCTAACAAAATGACATTTCTCCGGTTGGAGTTTAAGATTGTTTTCTCGAAGGCGATTTAAAACTTTAATGAGTCGAGTATTGTGATCCTTAAGATCATAACTGTAAATGACTATGTCATCTACGTACACAAAACATTCAATACCTTGGAGTCCCATGAGCACGTTATTCATAAGCCTTTGAAAAGTAGCAGGAGCGTTTTTCAGACCGAACGGCATACGATTGTATTCATAATGTCCGAACGGGGTTCTAAAAGCTGTTTTGGATTTGTCCTTTTTATCCATGAGGATTTGATGGAAACCTTTTGCAAGGTCTAGCGTACTGAAATACTTTGCTCTTCCCAACTGATCTAAAATATCAGTTATGTTGGGTAAAGGGTAAGCATCACCGACAGTAAGTTCATTTAACTTTCTGAAATCGACTACGACTCTCCATCTTTTGGTCCCATCTTGTCCAGATTTCTTTGGAACAAGTAGTAAGGGTGAATTCCATGGACTATTGCTTGGTTGTACTACTCCATCGTCTAGCATTTCCTTTACCTGCTTATGGATTTCTTGCTTTGTGCTATCTGGAAGTCTATAAGGTCTTGTGTAGAGGGGTGGTTTTCCCTCTTCAGTTATAATTTTATGACGCATAGTATTAGTATGGGTAAGGTTATCGCCTTCTAAATAAAAGAGGTCGTTGTACTCACGACAAATTTTTAAAATTGACTTTCTTTCATCAGGATTACAATGTTCAAATTCCAAAAGTGATTCCAATTTTTTTAATCTGTTTTCTAAAGGGTTATTAAAATTGTTTGTCTCGACAATATTGAAATCGTCGAGTTTATCATATTTAAATTTTATTTTATCTAATTCAACTTCCTGATCAGAGTCTAAGATATTCATTATTAACACTTTTATTCTAGATTTTTTTTGTTGGGTAACTGTTTCGCCTATATATGTATAAACCAGGTGAAATTTCTTGTTTTTCAATGACTATATCGTTATTGTTATTAGAGTGAAAAGGAATACTTATTACTTGTTGCGCCCGAGATTTTAATATTATTTTATTATTTTTTATATTTTCTTTAAATTTTTCCTCAGTCT
This sequence comes from Platycheirus albimanus, assembly GCA_916050605.2. Lineage (NCBI taxonomy): Eukaryota > Metazoa > Arthropoda > Insecta > Diptera > Syrphidae > Platycheirus > Platycheirus albimanus. Next base: position 122,580,706 of record OU696696.1, read on the forward strand.
TATTTTCTGCTGGGTTATATAAATTTTCCTCAGTCTCACTGTCTGCTGAAATTCTTTTGATCTCAGTCTTACTGTCTGCTGGGTTATTTTTATTTTTGTTCTTTTTCTTATTATTTTTATTATTGAGATTGAAGTTTTGTTGAGAGTTGGAATCGAAGTTATTTAAGGTGTCTAGCCTATAGTCATTAGATATTAAGCTATCTGATCCGGCCCGCAGACAATCGGATTCAGATCCAGTTTCAAATGTTAAATTTGCTGGCTCGAACTTACTATTATTAGACCTTTGATTGGCATCCTTGTTTCCTTCTCTGCTGGTACTACCCGTAGGTACCACCTCGTAAGGTGTAGCAGTTTTATTCCGCTTCTCAGTTGTGTCTTCAACATCAGTTTTGCGCAAAAACATATCTCCTTTTTTTATTTTTAACTCTAATTGTTTTTTCTCATAATTAATTTTTGAATTATATTTTTTCAAAAAGTCATTCCCTAATATTCCATCGAATGGAAGGTTAATCTCATTGTTAAGAACTTGAAAAGTGTTCTTAATGGAAATGGTGTGTTCATCAGTTTCGAACACTAGTACAGCAGGAGATTTTCCTAACGTACTGAAAGCATCACCGGCAATTGTTGATATTATACAGTCAACATTATTTTTTTCTATATCTAAAGAAATTATTTTTGATTTTATCAGGCTTATATCTGCGCCTGTGTCAATGAAAAATGTAGCATCTTTAACATTGACTTTGATTCGTATCACCGGCTCTGGGTATCCAGTGCAGAATGATACGGACATGCTAAAATTTATATCGGGGTACGGTGTACGTCGGCAGTTGTTAGTACTCGGGAGGAACTGCCGCTGTCCAGTTCCCGAGTGAAGTCGTTTTCCGACTGATAATAATTTTTATCGAGGTTTCCCTCGTTATTGTGTCTCGTAACATGATGTCTGGTGTCATGTCTCGAGAAAGGTTGCCTGTCAAAACGTTCTTCCCGGAAGGGATTGTTGTTTTGTGCAGGTTGGTTTTTCGTTCTTAAATGAGACAACCGCGTTCTACAATTATGTTGGGAGTGATTAATCCCATTGCAATATGTACACCTAGCGAAGTGTACTTCCCTTTTAATATTTTGTTGGGGAGCAAAATTGGGGAGATTGTTGTTCCTGTAACAACTTGACGAGACGTGACCTGTTTTACCACAGGTTTGGCATATAGGTGGTCGGTTCTGACCATTTCGGAGGAAACAAGAAGCGGAAGTGTGGCCAAGTTTTCCACATATTGAACAAGTGGGCCTGGGATTGAAGTTTCTAGAATTTGGTACTTGGGGTTCATTCTCCAAACGTGGTGATTGAATTATCGCATATGAGATTGCCGTTTTTAGATCTGTGGCATTGTGTGCTTTTACCAGCAATTTTAAATTTAAATTTCTCAGTCCGTCCTCGAAACAACGAATAGCCATAGTTCTGTTTTCAGTAATTAAGTAGTCTCTAACAGATTTGTCTTCTATGGAGCTACATGTCGCTGCGTCGAGAGCGAGAAGTAAATTGACCACCCGATCTCCAAAATCTTTAACAGATTCTTTTGGCGTTTGTTTTGCACTAACCAATTCATTTTGTGCAGATGGTCTTGATTTGGTCTCTTTGAATTGTGACTCTAGTTCCGCTATAAGATCCTTCCATTTGGGAATGGTCTTATATTGGATATAATCAAATGCAGCACCTTGTAATCTTGTTTGGACCACTGACAAGAATAGTGAGTGCTGTGTTTCATCCGTGATGAAAGAAAAAAGTGTGTTTCCGCAAGAGATAAAGCGGTTTAAAGCATCCGGGTTACCATCGAACACCGGCACGATATTATTAATGTCGCTTAGACTTATTTTTGTTGCCATTTTAGGCGAAGGTCTTTTTCTTATGGGAAAAACGTTTGGTTCGAAAAAGGGTAGGGCTTGGAGTAGTCCTAAAGTTTTTTGGTGTCGTGTAAGAATGTTTGTTGTGTTAAAAAAAAAAATTTTGTCGAAAAACGGTTTTACACTTTAAGATATATATATTTATGAATTGTTTATTATAAGTACCTTAAAAATTTGTTTGTTGTTTCCTTTTTTTTTGTGTGTCCCACGATGTACCGCTTATTGGTTTTGTTGCTGCTTGTTGTTGTTGTTGCGTCTTCTGTGGACGTTGCCAGGCAAGCTTCACGCCCTATAGTTGGCTATTACGGCCTGGTCTTTTTTTCACTGCCTACTGTCTGCCAAATACTTAAGCTCTAAAGCTAGCAAGGTCTTACGCTCGTAGGTCTTCTAAACACTTTTTAAAACTTTTTATAACTTTTTTATTTTTTTTCTGGTGTATAGCCCCAGTACGCATCAAGAGAGAGGCCTCTTGTAATGGTTTAGCAAAATTATGAAAAATTGGTAGAGGATTATTTCAAATCCCACCGCTGCCACCATGAAATGACCCGAAAATTACCGTGCTTTCCTCGCGTTTAAGGAGAAGAGTAATTCGGGGAGAGAAATATTTGATTATAAAAAAAGTAAGTTTGTATTTTAAAATCTTTTTATTAAACTCTAAGGCCTGCTGTCTCAATGCTAGGCTACGACCTTTCGAGTTTCGAAGTAATTATTTCTCTGACTTAAAACTAAATATTTAACTCTATTTATACAATTTTTGGTCTGCATTGACCATGTTCTTTCGTTTTTATCTATCCATATGCATTTCCCCAATGACATAGTTTTATACTTTGAACTATTAAAAATTGTCAAAAATGCACTCTTTTCCATATTGATAATTCCACTTGAATTTCCTCATTCTTTTATCATGACAATAGTCATCACAAATTCCAATTCTTTTGCAATACAAATTCTAGTCCAAGCGAATGAGTGTCAAAAATGTCATTTGTCACCTCGCTGATATGCGATCGAACATTTAACTCCACTAGCGCTATCAGCATTTTATTTAGTTTGGGATTTCCCTCAGTGCCCGCAATAGCAGTGCATTGCTTTGGACTTTGGAAATTGGATTTCCTTTACTCATAATATGAATGCTTAGGCTGGCGCTTGGTTTTGGACTCGACATAAAGTGACGACAAATTTGTAGGTATGTAATTTGATGCCTTACTTTGGAAAATTTGGATGGTGAGAAATATTGAGGCTTGCTTGTGGGAATATCATATGGAGAAATATACTTATTACGCTATTTGTGTTGCTGGTCAAGTGTATGGGAAAATGCAATGAATGAATGCAGATGAGGGTGAGAAAAATGTAGAGGGCTGGAGTGCACACTACAAATTTTTCTATTTCGTTAAAATAAAATCTAAGTTGCTGTACACGACAGCAGTTCGTTCATAATGTGCTTTTTATTTATTAAAAGAATTGAAGGTTCAACACAAATTTTGAACTTATGTCTCACTTCTAAAAAAAAAATTTTTGAATTATGTCCCACTTTGGTGGGACATAACTTCAAAATTCAATTTTGGAATTATGTCCCACCAAAGTGGGACATAAGTCCAAAAAAAAAATTTTTGGAATTATGTCCCGAGGAGTTATGTCCCTGCGCCTCCCGGCACTCCTTGCAACCCAGGTGGTCCTGATTCTCCTCGCTCCCCACGTGGTCCAATTGGTCCTGTTAGGCCTCTGACAGGAGTTCTATTTGAAAACCTTCCGAACTTATCTACACTCATTTTTTATTCGATAATATTAGATTCTTTTAATTCTTCGATAATTGATACAATTTCATTGGAATGATTATTATGTCCTGCTTGATGTGAAGCGACAAGAAGTCTTAATCGAACTACAAGTTCATTGGGATCATCCCAGAAGATATATTCTTTTTCTTTCTTAGATAATTGCATTAATCCATTTCCTGTATGTGAAACTGGAGTAGTAGTATCTGTTAGCAGTTTGCTTATAATTTCTTTATATTTACTTCCACGATTTCCTAAAACTTGTTTTGTAGAATCATGTGAACGTCTATATGCATTGGTATCCTCCAATATATCCTTATATATTTTTAAGTCTTTCTCATTGTATATTTTTTGACAGGGTTTTTTCTTGAATATAAGTTCATATAAGCCGTTTGAACCTTCATAGATTTTATTTTTTTATTGTATATTTCTTCCAAGAATCTTAAACTCTCCATCCCTGATGAGCCACTTGCCATTCTTTTCGTGAATACCATATATATTGTCAAAAGCACTAGATTTATTCAAAAATAAATCTAAATACTTCTGTGATATTTCATCGAATGCAGTGTCTTCTATTTGGTCGGTTAAATGACTAGCTTTGTAACGATCACGTACTCGTTATCTGCTTTCTCTAAAATGCTTGCTTTTGGGTGTTGCTGAATAGTTTTTTGGAGTAATACTACTGATGTTTGCAGCAGGTGTAGCAAAATCATCATCAAAATTCTGTTTTGATTTAGTTACAGGGGTTTGAAAATAATTTTGCTGTTCATTTGATTTCTCAACTAACTCTTTCAGAGGATTGGTGATTGGTTTAAAGGTTTCCTCCAATTGAGTTTCGAATGCTTCTCTTCCATTCCTTAGAGCTTTATATTTCTTTCGTAGAGCATCAGTAGTTTTAATGAGTTCAAGAAGGAATGGGGACGGTTTGACCTGGGAATTTTTTTTCGGGTAGGTATGTGTGATAAGAAAAAAAAAATCGGTAGCCTTTGTGATGAGTGATGTGTGAGGTGGCGACGTTGTGCGGCTTATCAATATTGTTTTGCGGTTAGGGGTGTGTGTCAAAAAAAAAAATTAAAAAAAATCGGTAGCCTTTGTGATGAGTGATGTGTGAGGTGCCGGCGGCGTTGTGTGGCTTATCAGTATTTTGTTTTGTTAGGAGTGTGTGCCGAGATGTGAATTATAGAATTGCGTATTGGTCTTATCATTCACATATTTATATGATTCATTGTAATTTGTAGTTTGCGGTTTGGGAGATTAATAAAAAAAGAAAACGTTTGGCTTAAGTGTTTATTTTTAGAACAGCTCTGATATAGAGAACATTAATTGTGAAATAGAAAAAAACAATATGTTTTGGTGTGAAAGATTAAGGGAAGAAGAAACATTTTGCATCTGTGAATCTGCATGGTTGGAGATAAAATTTTCGGATGTATTATTCTATAATGAAACATTCAAATTATTACTACAGCCAGAATATGGAAGAGAATGCACGTTGTTTCATTTTAGAAATGCTGAGACCCTATCGTCTATTCTGAGTTTGAAGTTACAGTTTGAATCTATGCAGCATGTGCGGTTTAAAATTTTAGGTGAGAATATAACTTTTGAAAAAAAGAATAAAATGAAATGAATATAATTATATATTATAGGAGGGGAGTTAACACTATGCGGAATTATCACATCTCAATCGAATGTTTTAAAGAGAAAAGAGAGTGAATATCCATTGAATTGTCCATTTGCTGAGACTGAATTACTTAATATTCCTCAAAAACTTAAAAAGAATACAGGCGATAACAGAGAAATACATAGAAGTGAACCAGCTCATACCAGAGAAATACAAAGAAGTGAAGCAGCTCATACCAGAGAAATGCATAGAAGTGAACCAACTCGTACAAATTGAGAGAAGCATAAAAGATGCGAGATAGAGATGGATATAGATACAATAAAAATATATAAAATTTAAAATTTGAGTGTATTGATTATTAGTTTATGACAAACCCTTGGATAGCAAGCATCTTTTCTTTTAAAATGTTGTTTTACTCAGCAGGCTTATGTCTGCTTTTAATTTTTCCTTCATTAATCGCTACTTTACCATTACCTGTAGTCTTAAATTTGCAACAACCAAACATAACTGATAATCTCTCTTTTTCATTGAGTTTACCTAATAATGATACTGTTCAGATAGGATTATCGTTTCGTTTGTTAACCTTTACAACAAATGTTAACATCCTACCTAATACCACAAAAACGGATACAACATCAATTCAAAATGACGAGCAAGCAACAACTGATGCAGAAGTGACGTCAGCAACAACAGCAAGAGCGATAAATAAAATTTTGGATGACAAAACAGTATCAGTGGAGGAAGCAATTGAGAGTTTTAGGCAAGACTTAATTAAAAAAGAAACTGAAATATCAGGAATTATACAAAGTAAAGAAGTTTTTTATAGACATTTTAAACTTGAGTTTGATGACGAAAAGGTATTAACTATTCGATGTTCGTATGATAGCAATTACAATTTGCGCACACTCAGCATCAAATGTTATGAATATCATGAATATAAAACTGAGAGAGTCTTAAGCAATGGAGAAGTTGAGGTCTTCACGAAGGAGGATCTCCAATATAAATCTGATGTCGAATTATTGAATTTCAAATCATTAAAACAATCATACCATATGAATATCTCTTAAAAAAAATGTATGAGTGTATATCACAATAAAGATTATTTTATTTAAAAAAAAAAAATTACAAAAATATGTGTGTTATTTATTTATTTTAGGTATAGGTATCCAGGAGTTGTGATCTGATGAAAAGCCGAGCCATTTCACAAATAATCGATCTTTTTTCCTTTGAAGCACTTCCTCTACTAGATATGTATCGGGAAACTTGGTTTTTTGAAGTTCTAGCTCATAGAATCCTCCTTTAATGGGGTGACCTTGATAGTCTTCCAGTAAGTATGTTATTGGATTTGTGTGTTTTACTTTGAATATTTTAAATATTTCTGTGGTCCAATTTGGTGTGTATCCTTTTTCGAAAACGTGTTTGTATTTACTAATTCTGACAAATTCCCAACTTTAAGCTTTGGAGTATTATGTATTTTAATGTGATTATAAATTTTGGAAAGAAGTAATTTTTCGTTTGTAGCATTGACTTCAGATGGCTTCATCTTTATCGTACGATGAATAGAATTATTGTACGTTTCTGTTAGCTGTTCTAATAGTTCAATCCATCGATACGAACCATTTAAACTGAATTCTTTCCACATACAAGCTTTCAAAGTACGATTAAATCGTTCAACAATAGAAGCTTTGAGAACACTAAATGTAGAGTAATGATTGATTTTAAATTTTTTCATAAGTTTTTGAAAAGATGCATTGAAAAATTCTTTTCCATCATCTGTTTGTAAATTTTTTGGGTGACGGCCATTATTAAATATATATTCCATAGCTTGAGTGACACTATTTCCTGTTTTATTTTTAATGGGAGCCGTCCAAGCAAATTTAGAAAATGTATCAATAACTGTGAGAAGACATCGATAATTTTCGTTTTCGGGTGAATAAGCACCCATTTCGACTAGGTCAGCCTGCCATAAATCATCTAGACCTTTAATAATTACTCGTCTTTTTGGAAAACTCCTTCGAGCAGGCTTGTGTAGCTCTTCTACAACGTTTCTCTGACTCATGTTTTAATTGAATGATAAAAACAAAGTAATAATAATAACATAATAGTAACAAGTTAAAGTCATACTATTCCAATCTTTTATACAAAGACATCAGTTTTTTTTATTCTTAACAATTTATGTTCAAGCATGTCCCAGATGGCCCAGATACATGCGCATGTTGCATGTATCTGGGCCATCTTCACATAAATTTGAAGACCATGAGCAGTTTCCGAAATGACATCCATGTTTTGATGTTGTGATAGATACATTCATAAATATTTTCAAGAAGATTATACAATTAAAAAGCTCCTCATGATGTTCTTCCAGTATTTTATGATGATTTGTTTTCAGAAGCTGTAGAACTTCATCAAAAATTAATAATGTATCTATGTTAGACATAATGAATAAGTTGTCACACTGTGCTGATAAGTTAAAGACTGAAGTTAGGAAATTACTGTTTTAAGTTAAATAGTAGATTTTACTTCAGGTAGATTTTCTGATTTAGTTCTTTATTATTTTTAGTATTAATATTATTATTCTTATCATTATTATTATTATTCACGAAATCATGGGGGAGTTTTTTTCCAAATTATCAATAACTTCATATTTAATGTATTCTCTAAGATCCGCATATTTTTCATCGACATATTTTTTAGTAGCAGCGTCTTGCGGTTCTATTCATTTTGTAAACGTTTAAAGATTATGTTGTAATTACCGCTATCGGTTTTGAGAAATCCCTCACCAGCTGGTCCAGACACACCTCTTTCTCCCTGTATACCTGGTGGTCCCTGCTCTCCTTGATTACCTCTTGGTCCTTTCGGTGAAGTTCTGTTTGAGAAACGACCAAATTTATCAACACTCATCTTTTTTTTGTTCCTTGTTATTATTATTCGATGATATTGGCTTCTTTAAGTTCTTCAATTATCGAAACAATTTCGTTAGAGTGATTGTTATGTCCAGCTTGATGTGAACCAATAAGAAGTCTCAATCGATCTACGAGTTCATTGGGATTATCCCAAAATATATAGTCTTTTTTCAATTTTGATAACTGCATTATTCCGCTCCCAGAGGGAGGTATTTGTAGTGATGAAGAAGATGGCGACGGAGTATTATAGGTGCTTGTTGATAATCCTAATAATTTACTTATAATTTTTTACTTGCTCTATAGGGCAAGTATTGGTTTCGTGCAGAAAAAAAAATCGAGGTTTTAATCAAACATGACATTACGATGATAGACAAGCCCAAAAAAGTGGTTTTTGCCATACCGTCCGCCGGTCTGTCTGTGCGGATGTGCGGATGTGCGTATGTGCGTTTGTGCGCTTTTTCACGTCATGCTACAGTCTAAACGGCTTGACGGATTTTCTTCAAACTTGATATATAGCAGTTTCAAGAATAACGGTTGTCGAGGTTTTTTTTATTTCGTCTTAGCCCGGCTCAAACTTGTACCTTTCAAGTAACGGTTTTTTTCAATTTGGATTTTCTCGAAAACGGCTCTAACGATTTTGATTAAACTTAAAATTTAGCTAACTTTAAGCATTTCAAACAAAACTGCGTTTTTTTTTTTGCTCAAATGGTCGTAACGAAAATCAGGTTTAAACGGCTTTTTTTCAAATGGCCAGAAGTTCGCAACGGCTCGATTGATTTGACTCAAACTTCGTTTGGCATAGTTCTTTATAGTCTCCTATATGATGGCTTTATAGATTTTTCAGCAAAGCCTGTCTAAATGGTAGCTCCCATACAACGAGCCGTTCAGTTTTAGCCAACTTTTTTTGGTTTTTTCTAATTTGCTCAAAAATGGCTCTAACGATTTTGATTAAACTTTGTGTGTTATATTCTTTTAGTGTTCTTAAGAGAACTGCGTTTTTAGTTTTTGGCTAAAAATGCAAATAACGGAGATCTGCTCTTAACGGCTTTTTTTCAAATGGCCATAAGTTGTCAACGGTTGCATCGAATTCACTCAAACATTGTTTGGTATAGTTCCTTACAGCTTCCTACCAGACGGCATTGATTTTTTTTCGGTTTCTCTTTTTTAAATGGTGGCTCCTATACATATGTCAAATCGCCGGAAGAATTGACATTTGTGGTGCAAATATTTGGTGACAGAGCTTATGAGTTCTTTGACAGCTACGAGGGACCGAATCTAAGTCAAGCTTCAGATGGGCCTTTTTCTTCTTCCCACCAACTACCGCGAGCGCCACCTGTGAGTCAACTCTGGAACTGTAATGCAGAACCAATGCTATAGGTAAAATCTGTCGTCTGCCAAAATGTATGTAACGTTCTTAATTTAAACATTTGCTCTTATAATATTACTGGCCTTAAAAGCAAGCTCTTATTATCAGATTTTTTTAAATATTTGCAACAATTTGATTTAATTATTTTATTAGAAACTTTTTTAGAAGAGGAAAACGAAAACGATTTTTATAAATATTTTAAGGACTTTAAAATTATGTTTTCACCAGCAACTAGAATCAGCTTACATGGAAGAGCCAGTGGGGGTATGTTATATGGGATCAAAAGAAGCTTATGGGGAACAGGGTGTGTTAGAAGATGTTAAAAGTTCAAAAGATGAAACTTTTAACCGCAATGGTAGACTTTTAACTGAATTTTTTGAAAACTTTGGTCTATTCGTGTTAAATGGGGCAGCTAAAGGCGACGAAAGTGGCGAGTTTACGTATATAAGTGGTCAGGGACACTCAGTTATAGATTTTTGTGCTGTCTCGGGGAAGTGGATTTGTGCTTGCGAATCCTTTGAAGTGGCAATAGCCAATTTTTCGGCACACTTGCCTATAACAGTAACAGCCCATTTTAGCAACGTAATTCAGCAAAGGAACCAAATCTATCACAAACTGAGATGGAGTGATAACAATGCTCAACTCTTTCGTTCCTTTTTAAATCGTCATTGCGTCTCGCTACTTCCTCAATCATCAAGCTCATCACAGCAGATCTGTAATAGCATTCTCGATGTTATTAAAGAATCAGCTCCTTTTGCAACTTCTCGTAACTATTCGTTTACACCTATCAACAAATGGTTTGATAATGACTGTAAAAAACTTCGTAGGCTGTCTTTCGTCTATCTCAGACTGTTTCGTTCAACTAACGCTCTCTTTTTTAAAAACATTTACATCAGAACTAATAAAGATTATAAAATTTTATGTCAAGAAAAAAAAACGGATTACTTGAAAAAACTGGCAAGAAACTTAGAAAACTCCAAAAATTCTAAGACATTTTGGAGCACTGTTCGTGAGTTGAATGGATGTGATCATAGTTTGAAAAATACTCTCGAAGCTGAAACATTAGCAGCTCATTTTAAAACTCTTTTGTCAGCGGATGAGAGCCTTCTTACTTTTCACTATGCGTCACCAAATGCTAATATTGGTGAGCTGGATATCCCTATTTCTTTTTCTGAACTCGATTTCACTCTACGTAAATTGAAAAACAACAAGGCCCCAGGCATAGATGGTATCCCAGCTGAATTTTTTAAATACAGTACTACAGAATTTAAAAATTATCTTCTGATTTTCTTTAACAGACTGCTTAATGATGCTTGCATTCCCGAAAGTTTTAACGAAGCAGTTATCTTCGCGATTCTGAAAAAAGGAAATGCAAATGATGCAGAAAACTACAGGGGGATTTCTGTTCTTAACTCAATTCGTAAGATATTTTCTTCTATTCTCTACGAACGGTTATCCAATTGGATTGAGAACAGTAATCGCCTAAGTATGTTTCAAGCTGGATTTCGTCCTGGATTTTCTACGAATGACCATATATTTGCCCTTACTAGTATTGCTAGAAAGTCAATTGAAAAGAAAAAAAAATTTTATTCCTGTTTCGTAGACTTTAAAGCTGCTTTTGATAAAGTGAATAGACAGGCTTTAATTTACAAACTTTCTTGTTTAGGTCTATCGCAAAAGTTTTTATTGATCTATTGCAATTTACTAACTAAATCTAATGCAGTTGTGTGGGATGGAGCGGAGTTCTCAGATTCGTTTGAAACGACTGCGGGTGTTCCACAAGGCTGTATTCTTAGCCCTTTAATCTTTGCATTATTTTTTGACGATATCTCTGACCTTCTTCCCGGGGGAGTACAAATAGCGAACGTTTTAGTCAAAGTCCTACTGTATGCTGATGATTTGGTACTATTAGCTGACAACCCTTTCTCTCTGCAGCTACAAATAAACAGACTTCAAACCTTTTGTGAAACCTGGGGCCTCCATGTTAACACTCAGAAAACAAAAATACTTATATTTCAAGCCCGTCAGAAAAGAAGATTGCCAGAAGAAAGTTGGTGTTTAGGGAGTGCTCCTATAGAAGTTGTACAAGAGTTTAAATATTTAGGGGTATTAATAACTTACAATTTGAATTTTGATAAACACACGAAGGCCAAAAGTAATGAAGCCAAACTAGCCCTAAACATGATGTGGCCCACTTTTTTTACAAACCAAAACATCGATTTGGCTTCTAAGTACCGAGTCTTTAATGCTACAGTTAATGCTTGCATGTGCTATGGAGTGCAAGTTTTCGGATTTACACCCATAGAAAACTTTAAAGCAGTCCATCGGCACTTCTTTAAACGTTTGTTTCGGTTGCCAACTTCAACGCCGAACTATGCTATTTACGTGGAGTCAGGCATAACTCCTATTTATATTAGAAACCTGAAGGCTAACGCGGATTTTATCACCAGAATAGTGAAAAGAAATAATAGTTGCCTTCATAAAATGATACTAACTAGTCTTCTTCGTACAAACGCCACACCATTTAAAGAATGGAATCAACTTGCTGCATCCCATGACATTATTCTTTCCTTAGAAGAGTCCAATGTTGATAATTGGCAAGAAAAGTTCGCAGAATTGATCGCCAAAGTTGACGAAAAATTGTATACCCAGTATATAGCGAGAGCAACTTTGTCCAGCTCTAGAAATATATATAAAAATTTAAACCACCAGCTGCTATCAAACGCCAACTATTTTAGTAATAAATATTCGTCCGAAGTCATTAGTACTATATTTAGAGCCAGAGTTGAAATATTGAATCTCAACTTCATTCCGTATCGAATCGATCTTCCTCAACAATGTAATTTGTGTAACAGAAGAGAAATTGAAGACATCTTTCACTTCATTGCAATTTGTCCAATACTTCAGGAAATTCGTCGGCTGTATTTCCAAGAAAGCTTTTTGTCATTACAACAGCTAATTGAAATTTTAAATGGAGGAGCAGGATGGCTTAGTTTATATAAATATTGCAAACACGCTCTCTCGTTCCGTAACAGTTTCTTTTAATTTGGCGATTGCTCGAATCCAGTTATTGCAAATTAATCTTATCTCATTTTATGTTGCAAATCATTGAAAATTGTTCTTGTATTTTGTGTTTCAAATCACCTAAAATTGACTCCACAAGGGTCTTATTTATGTTTAAAGGCTAATTACATTTTATGTTTCAAATCATAAAAATTGTTATTTATCGAAGCTTCGAAATTAATAATGTATTATTTTAAATATTTTATCTCCTTAAAATTCACGTTTAGTTTTTATTTGAGCTAAATTTCAAATAAAGCACTTTAGCTATTTTGAATTAGTTTTTATTATTTTGCACCATATGTGTTAGTTATATCTTTTTTACACATTCCAAATTTATTATTTTTTTAATTTATCAGAAATGTCAAATCAGGCAGACGGCACGATTGCCATGTCATTATTCTAAAGTGAATTTTTTGTAAAACCTTTTGATGAAATAAAGAATCAATCTATCTATCTATCTATCTATACATATGCCATATGGCCATATTTCAAAATATGGCCATATGACACTTTTGAATTGTGTCATTTGACCATATTTTAATATATGGCTATTTGTCGCTTTCTTAATGTGTCATTTGACCATATTTTCTTGTGTCATATAGCCATATGGTCAAATGACGCTTTCTAAAAGCGACAAATGGCCATATATTGGAATATGGTCATTTGACACATTTTCAGAGCGTCATTTGACCATATTTGGCATAGATTAAACACAAAACAGTATGTAGGTATATTTTTTTATGAATTTATCAGTTCAAGGCCATTATGCTTGATTTTTTTCAAGATCGTCTGCGTATACATGTTAAAATATTCAATACTTTTCTTGTAAGTGCCTATAGTTTTACCGTTGCTAAAATTGTGAAAAAGTCAATCCATGGTTTTCGAATCAAAGAATCCGCGCGAATTTTTTTATTTTCACACCCCAAATTGATTCTCTTTTGGGCAAATTTTTTTCCGCTCGCTTCGTTTGCTACCAATTATTGTACCTGAACCCTGAAGTATGAATGTACATTATGTATATATGACGTATGAATGTTTGTGTACTTGTATACACTCTACAGATATCCAATTAAAAATCTTTGATTCGAAAACTGATAATGTATATTTTTTTATGAAAGTGTCATTTGGCCATAATGGTCAAATGACACATTACCAAAGCGACAAATAGCCATATATCAAAATATGGTCATATGACACAATTCAAAGGTGTCATACGGCCATATTTTGAAATATGGTCATATGGCATATGGCCAAATGGCATGGCACCACAAAGAGCCACTAGATTTTGGCCAATTTTTTCGTTTTTTCAAATTTACTCAAAAACGGCTTCCCCGATTTTTATGAATTTTTGTATGTAACATATATAGAATACTTCAAAGAAAACTGCATTTTTAGTTCTTGGCTACACATGATAATAGCGGAAATTGCTTTTAACAGTATTATTAATTTGGCCATAAGTGGACATTTGTATCATTTATAACACCCAAAAGATAACGTCTTAATTTTAAATATTAAAGGTTTCTTAACGTTAGCTCCCGTATATCGGTTTTTCCAGTTTCAGTCAAATTTTTTTAGGTTTTACCAATTTTTTCAAAAATGAGTTCTTCTCATTGGTCGAAAAGTTTGTTTTCATCGTTCTATTGCACCCACAGAGCAAGTACGTGCTTATACTTATTACCTCGATTACCGTGTATTTGTCTCTGTGAATTATGATCAATTCTATGCGCATTAGTGTCGTATAATATATCCTTGTAGTTTTTTAAATCTGTATTGGTGTAAATTTGTTTATCGGGGTTTTTCTTAAATATAAGCTCATCCAAGCCATTTGTTCCTTCGAAGGTTTTATTTTTAATTTCTATATCTTTTCCGACAATTTTGAACTCACTATTCCCTATGTACCACTTTCCATCTTTTGAATGCACACCATACGTTTTATCAAGGGCGGTGGAATTATGTATAAATAAATCTATATATTTTTTGGATGTGTCATGAAATTGTTCTTGTGACAGTCGTTTTGCAAAGCTACTATTGTTCGCCTTGTTTCTTTTTCTTTTTGGAGTATTACTCTCAACAGAAATAAAATGCACGACTGGGTCGCACGAACTTGCTCTAATGAGTGACGGTGGTTTATGGGCTTTAGATTTTGATAAAAATAAAATTTTCAAAATTCTTAAATAAAAACTTAAACTAATTTGAGCTGAAAAAAAGTACGCCATTTTATTTCTTGGATAAATTTGAATTTATGAGAATAAATTTAGAAAAATCTGTGGAGCGGTTTTTGAGAAAAAAAGTTTTTTTTGAAAAACTTTTTGAAAACAATTTTCAAAAAAAAATTCAAAAGCGCCAGTTCATAGTTATTCAGCAAATACATTTATTTAAAATTTTTAGAAAAAAAATTAATAAGCAGTTTTCAAAATATTAATTTTTTTAATTTTATTTTCTAAAATGCTTTTAAAAATACAAAAAAAATATTTTTCAAAAATATTGGTATACAATACCAATCGAGCTACCTACAGCTATATGTGTGTGAAATTTCGAAAGAATCGGTTGAGTCGTTTTCGAGATAGTCGAAAGCAAAAAAAACGGTCCTATGGAAAGTACCGTTCTTAGCCATTTTTTAAAACTTTTTTTTCAGCCATATGATTGGTCGTACCTAAAAAACGACACTGATTTTTTTAAATAAAAATCGTTAGAGCCGTTTTTGAGAAAAATAAGCTTTAAAATAACGGTTGTATGGCAGGTACCGTTATTTTTTGAGCTAAAAAAAAAATTTCAATTTCCTCTCTGTACAATACCTAAAAAAGTTTATATACCAAGTTTGAAGCAATTCGGCTCACCCGTTTGGGCTGTAGGTCTACATACAGACAGACAGACAGACATACAGACGGACAGAATTTTTAGACCATCATTTTTCGTCTTCGCTATCATCGTAATGTCATGTTTGATTGTTATCTCAAAACTTTTTTTTTCGACGAATGCATAACTTGCCTTATAGTACCTATAATCGCAAGTAAAAATCTATATACGAAATTTGAAGCAATTCAGCCCACCCATTTGGGCTGTAGGTGTCTTTACATACAGACAGACAGACATACAGACGGACAGAATTTTTAACTTTTTTTTTCAAGACGAATGCATAACTTGCCTTATAGTACCTAAAATCGCAAGTAAAAAACTTTTTGATTATAAATATCGATATCATTGTATTTAAAATTAAATATTTCTTAACAACACTTATGTATGTTTTAAGTTAAAAATGTGTTTCCTGTCAGTTTTTAAATATTGCAATTATATTTTTACTTGCGATTATAGGTACTATAAGTACGGTGACCATATTTTTAAATTTTTAATAATGAACAAAAAAATTAAAACACAGTTTTGTATTATTATATTTATTTTTTTTAAATATCTCAATAAAAAATACATATCAAAGATTCAGTCTTTGCTTTAGTTAATCAAAATAACTATTAAAGAAGGAACTCTTAATTATATATACACTTAGTGCGAAAAGTCTACGTACACTTTTAGTTTTTTGTAAATATGTAAACGATTTTTGTCATTTTGTTTTTCCTTTTTTTTTTTTTCTTAAGCATTTAATTTGTTGATTGATTTTTTAAATAAACTTTATAGATATACATATCCTTTTTTTGGAATTTTTGTTTGCTTTGAACACAATACAAAAATCGTTTACATACTAACCAAAAACTACAAGTGTACGTAGACTCTTGTCACTAAGTGTATGTATGTTTGGTAAAATTATAAAAAAAAATATAATTCAGTCTTTGTTTAAACTAGCTAAATATTGGTGTAAATTAACCCTTAAATACTAAAAATAAGTATCCTCATTATTTAAAACAAGAATCTTATGCAGGTAATTTATTTGTTTACATATTAGAATACTTCCCCGAAGTATAGATTTGTTTAATTAAATCTGGTTTTTGTTTTAAATATTCTCGAAACTCTAAGCAGGTCATTTCATAGTTGATTTTAGTAATTAAAATTGATTTCATAGTTTGAACTTTCATCTGGTTTTTTTTCATTTGTCCAAACATTATTTAGGATTGAAAAAACTCTTTCTGTTGGAGCATTCGATCCCGGAAGACACAAGCCAAATTCTACAATTTTTAAAATGTTTTTAAAATGTATGTCTTTTTCTATAAAATGTTTAAAAATTTCCATCCATCTTTCTCCGGCAGTCTTCTGACTATCTTCCCATGCAGTCACTTTCTCCACAGAAACATAATTCTTAACACACGAAAATTCATCGAAAGCTTCAGAGTCATCAACACTAAAACTGCTTCGCTTTTTCATTATATATATTAAACTTGCCTCGACCTGGTCCCAGGACGGAACTGTACGTAGAAGTACCCATTCTAAAATTTCAATTTCAACAAATGCACCGTCCCACTGATTTAAGTAATCTATACAACTGGTGTAAAAGTGATTAACGTGTGTTTTTATATTTTCTACAACTGTAGGATCTTCTTGCTCTAGATCCTTCATCATTTTTTTAATTATTATTGGCAAAAAGCATTCATCTTTTCTCTGCTTTATTTTCGATTTAAGTTCTTTAATGACCAAGGAAACTTCCATCATGCATATTTCCTGGGACTCAATCCGTAAAATGCTATTATGAAAAAGAGAAGCCTGACAATGTGCACAAAAAAAACCAGAGTTCAGAGCACGAATTATTAAACAAATTTCTTAATATAGTTGGGCACTTTGGTTGCGACAAAAAATACAGCTTCAATGGCTTAAAAAGTTTCAAAATTCTTTCTATTGATGGTTTAAGAGTAAGCCATCTAGTTTTACTAAATCCCATTAGTTTTCTATATTCGGTTTCTATCCCATCACATATTTCTTTTAACTGTTCAACTCGAATTGTGTAAATATAAAAGTATGAATAAATTTTTACAACAATAACTTCTACATTTATTGGTAAGCACTCAACTGAAGATTGAATGCAATTATTTAAAATATGAGCTGCACAGTTTACACCAATGAGATCCTTTCCGGTTGATAGTTGAAGTTTAGTAAACAAATTGTTCTTGCCTCTTCTAGCCGCTCCACCAAAGTTGCAATTAGTGTTGTCTGCGCAGATAGCAACCAGTTTTGTGTCAATTTCAAATTTTCGCAAAAGATCCGAGATATATTTTGTTAATATATCCGAAGATTCTCCTGGAAGACTATCGACTTCCAATATTTTTATTTTAACACCTTTAAGTGGCATAAAGTAGCGGACAAGTAATGGGCATATTTTTGTACTTCCATGATTTGAGCAATCGGAATATATTGTTAATAAAATGCACGACTGGGTCGCACGAACTTGCTCTAATGAGTGACAGTGGTTTATGGGCTTGAGATTTTGATAAGAATAAAATTTTCAAAATTCTTAAATAAATAGGTACTTAAGCTAATTTGAGCTGAAAAAAAAGTACGCCGTTTTATTTCTTGGATAAATTTGAATTTATGAGAATAAATTTAGAAAAATCTGTGGAGCGGTTTTTGAGAAAAAAAGTTTTTTTTGAAAAACTTTTTGAAAAAATTTTTCAAAAAAAAAACAAAAACGCCAGTTTATAGGTATTCAGCAAATACATTTACTTAAAATTTTTAAAAAAAAATTAAATAAGCAGTTTTCAAAATATTAATTTTTTAAATTTTTTTTTTTAAAATGCTTTTAAAAATACAAAAAAATATTTTTCAAAAATATTGGTATGCAATACAAATTGAGCTACCTACAGCTATATGTGTGTGAAATTTCGAAAGAATCGGTTGAGTCGTTTTCGAGATAGTCGAAAGCAAAAAAAACGGTCCTATGGAAAGTACCGTTCTTAGCCATTTTTTAAAACTTTTTTTTCAGCCATATGATTGGTCGTACCTAAAAAGCAACACCGATTTTTTTAATTAAAAATCGTTAGAGCCGTTTTTGAGAAAAATAAGCTTTAACGTAACGGTTGTATGGCAGGTACCGTTATTTTTTGAGCTAAAAAAAAAATTTAAATTTCCTTTCTGTACAATACCTAAAAAAGTCTATATACCAAGTTTGAAGCAATTCGGCCCACCCGTTTGGCTGTAGGTCTACATACAGACAGACAGACAGACAGACATACAGACGGACAGAATTTTTAGACCATCTTTTTTCGTCTTCGCTATCATCGTAATGTCATGTTTGATTGTTATCTCAAAACTTTTTTTTTCGACGAATGCATAACTTGCCTTATAGTACCTATAATCGCAAGTAAAAATGGGTGAATCATCAATAGAAGTCCTTGGGGTGGTGAATTCTTCATGTAAATGTTTTTTCTTATCAAAATCATTTTCTTGTGTTTGATGTTGTTCCAAATTGAGTTTTATTTTCTTTAAAGGAACTTTTATAAGGTTATTTTGATCTTGTTTTTTACTAATTCGTTTAGTGGTTTCGTTAGCGGTTTAAACTGTTCTTCAATTTGAGTTTCATAAGCTTCCCTACCCATCTTAAGAGCTTTGTATTTCTTTCGTAGAGCATCTGTTGTTCTAATTAGTTCCTTTGTTAGTTTAACGTCTATATTCATCATAATGTAAAATTTATTTTTTCTTACAGAGACAATTGGTTAATAGGTTTCGAAGTTGTTGAAAGAACCGTTCAAAAGATTTTAAACTGAATCTGATGTTGAGATTACTGGTCTTAACTGAAGTATACTGGGTCTCAAACTGCTTTGAACTGGTTTTTACTGATATTATCTGCTCACTGAACTGCTCTGTACTGTTTTCATAGAACATTACTATACATATGATATAAAATCAAAAGTGTTATCTATTTTATAACTTAAGAAAACAGTCAAAGCCTTTTCTATAACGACCTTAATTCAAAGGACTATCTTTATCAATTACCATAAACCCGTAATTTGTGTTCCAACATTCTACACAGACCTTTCGGAATGTATTAAATGTCATATCTGAATTAACATGATCATTATATATATGTTTTAGATTTATATCGTCCTGTTTGAAGACTATGAGTAAATTCGCATTGTCCCGAATTAAGTGTTTTGGTATTCTTGTATAAGTTTGGCATAAGTAAAAACTATCAATATGATCATGTCGTCCCATACTAAAGTATACTCGAACTGTTGTGTTTTGTTTTTCACAGGCAATATCGTCAAAAATAAATATAGAATTTGGTTGAGCCTCTTCCGGTGGAATAACATCACTGTTATTGACAAAAGTAAAGAAACCCATATTTTTGATAGATTTTATGGCTTTTCGTAAAAACTCGTACTTTGGTTGATGCAAGGATTTAGAATATACACAGCTGGTCAAAAAAATAGGTGTGATCAAATTTTTTCGCACCACTGTTTTCTTTGATGCAAAATAACTGTTTTTTTTGATCGCAGGCCTTACAAAAAGTTATTGTTTTAAGAAAAAACGGTTATTCTGTTGACACTGATGCTGAGCTTACTGCATTTTGTGTGTGTTATGTTGAGCTGTTATATTTTCTTTATTGCATTAGGATTTGGTGTTTTTAAGAAGTTGGTCATTAAAATAGGTGTTCTCCAAATAAACCCACATCTAATATCTTTGTTATTTCAAAAAAATACTAAATTTCAAGGTAACCTCTTTTTAATAATTTTACTATCCATAAATGATAGTTGTTAATAAATAAAATAATAAATAATAATAAATAATAGTGTATAAGACTTTTAGTATAGGTAGAAACGTCCACTGTTCGGCAGAAGAAAGACAGGTAGTTTTACAGCTAAGAAATGAAGGTAAGACTTACAAATTTATAGCAAAAGCCCTAGGAAGATCCCAAAATTTTGTGAAAAATGCACTCAAGGCCAGATTAGTGCGCGAAAATCGTGGGAGGCCGAAAAAAACATCAGTCACCACTGATCACCGTGTCCTCCTTTTGGCTAAATCTAAACCTTTTGCTTCGTCAAGGACAATAGGAGCACAAATCAATAATGAAGTCAGTGCCCGCACAATCCGCAGAAGGCTTCAGAGCTTCAACCTATCAGGAAGAGTTGCCAGGAAAGTTCCTTTACTAAGAGCAAGTAATATAAGGTCCCGAAAAGAATATGCCTTAAACCATAGAAGTTGGAACGGACCTGAAGTAGCAAAAAAATGGCGAAATATCCTCTGGAGTGACGAAACAAAAATTAATTTGTTCTCATCAGATTCGGGGCGTAATGTCAGGCGACCAAAAGGAAAAGACTACCACCCTCACTATACCCGCAAAACAATCAAACACGGGGGAGGAAATATAATAGTCTGGGGCTGCTTTTCCTGGTATGGTGTGGGTCCCATATTCCGCATTAATAACGTATTGACCAAATACGGTTATAGGGATATCTTGGAAGATGTTATGCTTCCATTTGCCGAAGAAAACATGCCTCTCCGATGGCAATTTCAGCAGGATAATGATCCGAAACATACGGCGCATCTTGTGAAGGATTGGTTTCGAGAGAAAGAAGTCTCAACCGTTTCGTGGCCAAGTCAATCCCCTGATCTCAACCCGATTGAGAACTTGTGGAATGAGCTTAAGCGGAAACTAGGAGGTCAATATTTTCCAAATGGGAACCAATTGTGGGCTGCTGTCCAGAGGGAATGGTATTCTATACCCCAAGAAACATGCCAAAAGCTTATTGAGTCAATGCCACGCCGACTTCAAAAAGTTTTGGATAACAATGTCTTATACTCGGGTTATAAGAGAATAGTAAACGAAAATTATTATCAAATACAACAAATTTCGCATTCAAACTATCATTATTCAAGGAAGACACACCTATTTTTTTTGTCCAGGCGCAAATGTCTACACCGTCCGTTTTACTGTATAAAATTTATAATTACTTAATTTAAAAGCCTTAAATATTAATATTTCATTAAGTATTGATAGTCCTATGAAAACTAATGTTAAAATAATATTTAAATAAACAAAACATATTAAAAAATTAAGTTTACATAAAAAAATAATTGCACCTATTTTTTTGACCAGCTGTGTATATAGATAAGTTTCAAATCTTAATCCATACTATTAGGGAATAGTTGACCATGCTTTTTTCTTTCAATATTGTTAACCAGTTCCATATTAGTTACTGGCAACTGATGTTGTTGTTTAACGAAACGCATAGTTATTTAAACTAAATGATTTCCTATAAATGCTTAGTTTATTTTAAAAGTGTCATATGACATTCATCCATTCTAACGTTAAGATAATCGCTTAAAATGATTGATTATTCGAAACAATCTATCAGTCAACGAAACATTGTGAAAGGAAAAGGTTTATTAAATACTTTAATAAACAAACTACCTCTTGAACTACACTTGCCTGGTTATCAATACTGTGGACCTGGAACAAAACTCAGAGAACGTCTAGCTCGAGGGGACCGGGGAATAAATTTGCTTGATCAAGCCTGCAAACAACACAACATAGCTTATTCTAAATTTAAAAATAAATCTGATCGACACATTGCCGACAGGATTTTAACTGAAAAAGCTTGGCAACGCGTTCAATCCAAAGACGCTAATATAAACGAGAAGGCAAACGCACTATTGGTTACCAATCTTATGAAGGCAAAAACAAAATTCGGTATGGGCTGTTCTAAAAATAAAGACAAAAAAATAAAGCAAAAAATAAAAAAGAAAACGATGATAAGTCAAATATAGATAAGAATGCTAAGCAACTGACTTTTAGAAATATAATGACAGTTATTGGAAATAATATCAAACGTAAAAAACCCTTCAATCTGAAAAATTCAATCAAAATAGCCATATCATCTGCTAAGAAATCAGTTAGAAAAAACAGTAATAACATTAAGACACCCAGAGTTATTTCTCTACCGAAAATTGGTGGTGTAATTCCATTTCTTGTACCGTTGTTTGCCGGACTTTCAGCTCTTGGAGCTTTAACGGGAGGTGCTGCAGGAGTAGCAAAAGCTGTCAACGATATTAGCTTTGCTAAAAAAGACTTAGAGAAGAAAAAGCGTCATATTCAACAAATGGAGTCAATTGCAGTAGGCCATGGCTTAGGTATACCTTAAACCTATAGAAAAGGGTTTGGGCTTTATTTAAATCCACAGACAAAAAACTTCTTAGTTCGCTACCCAATCGTGCATTAAATGAAATTGATTTGAGAAATTTTGCAGGGAAATTAATTCCGAATTTTCGAGGAGTTTTCATGAGAGATAATTTACCAAAAACTAAACCTTTGAAAAACGAGTGCGGAATTGTAAATCTAGGCTCATCAATTGGTCCTGGAACACACTGTGTAGTGTATTATAAAAGAGGCAATCAAATTAATTATTTTGATAGTTTTGGAAATCTTCACCCTCCTATTGAAATTATTGACTATTTGGGCGAAAAAATAAATTAGAATTATACAAAATACCAAGATTATGACTCTTTTAATTGTGGTCATTTATGTTTAAGATTTTTAAATGATTGTCATTTTCAATAAGTAAAGAGTTTTTATACAATTACTTTCATTACGTTTCTTATCATCATCATGTCAATGACACTTACACTGAGCGGGAGAACTTCCCTTCTATCAGCCGAATATTTCCCACCTCTGAACTTGGACAAAGACTATGTTTGTGGACTGATTGATTTTCACACGTACAACTCTATACCGAATGTTGATGAGAGTAATAATTTGATTCATTTGGGGGAATATAAAATTGAAATCCCAATAGGATCGTATGAAATTGACGCTATTGCAGGATATATATCCGAAGAATTATTATTGCGAAATTCCACCATTATTTTTGGAATAGAAGCAAATAATAACACAATGGAATGTGAAATCCAATGCAGCGAGAAAATATATTTCAATAAGGACAGAACCATTGGGAAATTATTGGGTTTCAGTAAACGTATTCTCGAAGGTAATATATCTCATTCGTCGGATTTACCTGTTGACATTAACAAGGTAAATGTAATACGAGTCGAGTGTAATATCATTACTGGCTCTTATTTTAATAATACTCCTATGCATACAATACATGAATTCTCACCAGAAGCAGGGTCAGGGTATAAAATCATTGAAGTTCCAACAAATGTCATCTATTTATTGTGAATGTCAAACGAATAAGTACTATAACATTAAAACTAGTGGACCAGAACGGAGACTTAGTAAATTTTAGAGGAGAAAGAATAAATGTTCGCTTACATTTAACCCCAAAATTAGAATAATGTTAATCTACAATAATTATTTAACAGATATCAATGGTAACCATTCAACTAGTTCTACCTGAACATCAACACTGTCAACATCTAAGTTATCACCTGAAAATAAAGCCTATCTTCTTTCGCTGGGATTCAAATTAAAATAAATTTACAATATGAACGAAATCTATACATATAATAAAATTGTAACGGGTCGATGTCTGTACATTGAAGATATAGATGCAAAACTAATATGGGGAGTCTCTATTAGACCCACAGGAGCCAAAACAACCGTTTTTAGAATTTTTGTCTGTCTGTCTGTCTGTCTGTCTGTCTGTCTGTCTGTCTGTCTGTATGTTTGTACGCGCATCACGCAAAAACTACTGCATGGAATTGAATGCGGTTTTCGCAGACATATTGGTAGTACGCCAACTTAAAATATAGGCTACATTTTATTGCAGGAAAATATATAATTCTGGTTGGTTTCTTAATATTGCTGCAATCGAACGTTGTTCAATGAACTTAACGCAAAATTGAAAGATTTTAAGGACGTTAGCGTCTCACTTACATAATAAAATAGCGCCACACTTACCTACGTATACATGAATTGAAATAAGTTAGTCGTTCTGAATATAAGTTACATCAAAAACATCATAGATGGCGCTATTTACCACTATATAGACAATGTCTCATTCAGCGAAAGCAGAAATCGAAAAATAATGTAACCATAGAGAACAGTGTAAACGTCACGACAATGCTTGGCTTATGGTGAACGAGCAATACTTACGCCCAAAACTGATGAAGCGGGGCTGCCATAAATAGCAGTATCGGCGCGCAGCATCGTTTTGAAAGTGGGCATTCCAATTAGGTATATTCGTATATTGCTTCAGAACTTAACCCTCCAACTTTGTAATTTAAACCGTTATGATACTTCGAAATAATATTATACAGAAGCCAAAAATCTTACGGCTGTAGAGCTGGTAAAGTATATAGCTTTTATACCACGCATACCCCCCATTTTGAACCGGTTGTGCAAAAACAAAAATATACTGAGATACCTACTTTTTTCTAAAATCCACGCGTACGAAGTAGCGGGCAAAAGTTAGTTCTTAATATATCTATACATATAATAAAATTGTAACGGGTCGATGTCTGTACATTGAAGATATAGATACAAAACTAATATGGGGAGTCTCTATTAGACCCACAGAAGCCAAAACAACCATTTTTAGAATTTTTGTCTGTCTGTCTGTCTGTCTGTCTGTCTGTATATTTGTACGCGCATCACGCAAAAACTAATGCATGGAATTGAATGCGGTTTTCGCAGATTTATTGGTAGTACGCCAACTTAAAATATAGTCTGCATTTTATTGCAGGAAAATATATAATTCTGGTTGTTTTTTTAATATTGCTGCAATCGAATATTATTCAATGAACTTAAAGCAAAATTAAAAGATTTTAAGGAAGTTAGCGTCTCTCAAATAGCACCACACTTACCTATATATACATGAATAGAAATAAATTAGTCGCTCTGAATAGGAGTTACATCAAAAACATCATAGATGGCGCTATTTACCACCACCTACAAAATGTCTCATTCAGCGAAAGCAGAAATCGAAAAATAATGTAACCATAAAGAACGGTGAACGAGCAATACTTACGCCCAAAATTGATAAAGCGGAGCTGCCATAAATAGCAGTATCAGCGCGTATAATCGTTTTGAAACTGGGCATTCCAATTAGGTATATTGCTCAGAACTTAACCCTCTAACTTTGCAATTTAAACCGTTCTGATAGTTCGAAATAATATTATACAGAAGCCAAAAATCTTACGGCTATAGAGCTGGTAAAGTATGTAGCTTTTATACCACTCATACCCCCCATTTTGAACCGGTTGTGCAAAAACAAAAATATACTGAGAAACCTACTTTATTCTTAGATCCACGCGTACGAAGTAGCGGGCAAAAGCTAGTATTAAATATTACTCATGGACCTAGCTTTGATAATAGCATATCTAAGTTTGAGTACCATAGTTACTCACCATTTCTTCAGTCCTTCAATCAGAGTGATGAAATACGTATTCCCATACAACAACAAGACTTATGTATATTACCTAGTGAAAGCTATATTTATATAGAAGGGAGTCTAACAAAACCAGATGGAACTCTTTCAACAGGAAAATTAACTAATAATGCATTGGCTTTTCTTTTTGAAGAAATACAATATGAACTGAATGGAGTAAACATTGAAAACAATAAAAATGTGGGAATAACATCTACTTTAAAAAATTATATTTCTTTAAACGAGAATGAAAGTAAGAGTTTAGAAAATGGATCATGGACTGGTGAGAGCGGTTTTACTCCTGCAACGGCGGTTATTTTTAATTTTTGCTTAAAATTGAAATATCTGTTAGGGTTTGCTGAAGACTACAAAAAGATCATAACAAATGCAAGACATGAATTGATTTTAATTCGTACTCGAACTAATGAGAACGCTTATTTTTCTGAAAAAAGCGAAGAATTAAAACTTTTGATTTTTAAACTACAGTGGAGGGTTCCAAACATTACCTTATCTGATTCGAATAAACTCACATTATTGAAACAAATACAATCAAACCCAGTTCAAATTCATTTTCGAAATTGGGATATGTACGAATATCCAACACTACCAATCACCACTGATAATATATGGACAGTTAAAACCTCAAGTCAACTTGAGAAACCAAGATATATTATCATTGCTCTACAAACTGATAGAAAAAATCATCGGAATAAAGATGCTAGTGTATTTGATCATTGTGATGTGACCAATGTAAAAGTACATTTGAATTCCGAATCCTACCCTCGCGAAGATTTAAATGTTAAATATAAACTGGATCGATATGCTATTCTTTATGAAATGTATAGTAAATTTCAACATTCGTATTATCAACAACAAAAATCAAATCCACTTTTATCGCGACAAAAGTTTAAAGATATCGCTCCAATTATGGTTATTGATTGTTCTCGTCAGAATGAGTCAATTAAAACGGGACCTGTGGACGTAAAAATTGAACTTAAAACATTAACTCCGATTTCTGCTTCAACAACTATGTATTGTTTAATAATTCATGATCGAATAATTGAGTATAATCCAATGACTGGAGAAGTTAACAAACTTACTTAAATTGAATGTCATAATTTATATTGTTCCAGTAGAAAAAGTGCATTTGCTAGGAACAGTTCTAAACATGGATACCTGTTTTGTAGACTTTCAAGGTTTTAGAGGAATAAACAATGAGTTTATCTTAAAGGAAATAGCTGTGCTTTTTAATGGATATCACCAACATTTCATACTTACTCCACCATTTCACTCTAACTTTCTTCCATTACACCTCAAAAGACAAGCTCATTGGTTGCATGAGCATCATCATGGTTTTACCTGGGATGAAGGAGACACAGATTTTCGCAAAGTTAAGTCATATCTTCGAAGAAAAATTAAAAATGTTGTTTACGTCAAAGGTACAGAAAAGAAACATTGGCTACAAAAACTAATTAATAATAATAACGAAAATGTAGACGTCATCAACCTTGAAGATCTCAACTGTAAATGTCATAATTTTAAAGAACTAAAAAGAATTTATCCAGATATAACATTGAAATGTTGGTATCATGGAAAAATATGTGCACTCCAGAATGTTTATCTCTTGAAAAATACATTAGTGAAGCTAAAAAAAACTGTAATTAATATTTTCAAATAAAACAAAACTTTTGCTTATTATTAACTTTTTTTTTTTTATTTAAACATTGAAAGTGCGTCTTTTCATTATTTTGATAATACTGATGATGATGATGATGAGTTGGTTTTTCTTTTGTATCTATATGGCTGAGAACTGTGGTCTTCGAAAAATTGACGTTTTTCAGCTCTTGGTTTATACGTTTTGATTTCTTCTGCAGTAACTACCTGGTGTTTTTTGGTTCGTCGAATATTACTAGACTTTATGATTATACTTTCACAATCTTCTTGTATAGAAGAATTTAAAACAGCTTCTTTTATTGAATCAAAATTAATTTTTTGAGATGACTCATAATTGAGAAAAATGCCCTTAACTTTGCAGACAATGTTTTCTTTTTTATCATTTGTACTGAATACCTTGTAGGAATAATTTTTGGGGCCACCACTTACAAATTCGCTAATGTAACTTCCTCGGCCATAGCAATCCAGTTCGTTAGTCATATCGCCGATAAAGTCCCCTGTATGTGGATCAAATTATCCTTGACGATGGACATAAATAACTGAACCAGTGTCGTAGTACAAAACACGTTCACGAAGTTTTTCCAAGTAGCTGTATAATTTTAAACGAGCTTGCGTTGTGGTATATGCGGCAACACAAACATTAACAGTTGATAGAGTTTCAGCTGCTTCTTCTTTCATTTCGAAGCTTATCACAATGTTGTTTTCATTAATGGGTAGAATTTGTAAGACTTCTATAGAAGGATGAGTAAGCAAATCAAACAAATCTGAAGGATTATTTAAAATACAGGTTTTTTGCTGATTTTCTCTTTGTCCAGATTTACCCCAAAAAGAATTTAGAATCAGTTTGGCAAGTGATCTCTTTCCGGGATTATTTGTTATTTCGGAAAATTCCAACTTGATATTTTCCTTCTCGAGAAAATCCGCAATATATTTGTTTTTATCCTCCTCAGATAAACATATACTTGGCCACCCTGAAGCTTCTTGCTTTATTTTAAGGTAGTTATTCATCATTGAGGTAAATAATCCTTCAGAACCTGTATTAGGGTTATATTGGAGCACTTCATATTCCCAAATTTCCATTATAGTTAGTAGCTTATAACCCATTTCAATAGCTTTCACTACTTCGTCAATCACCCATGTTTCCTAATAAGGACCTCTGTTCATCAGAATGGGTATACAATCGATTTTGTATTTGTACATAATAATAACAAGTTAAAGTCATACTATTCCAATCTTTTATACAAAGACATCAGTTTTTTTATTCTTAACAATCTATGTTCAAGCATGTAACATGCGCATGTATCTGGGCCATCTTCACATAAATTTGA
Source organism: Platycheirus albimanus (assembly GCA_916050605.2). Lineage (NCBI taxonomy): Eukaryota > Metazoa > Arthropoda > Insecta > Diptera > Syrphidae > Platycheirus > Platycheirus albimanus. Next base: position 122,609,525 of record OU696696.1, read on the forward strand.
AGACCATGAACAGTTACCGAAATGACATCCATGTTTTGATGTTGTGGTAGATACATTCATAAATCTTTTTAAGAAGATTATACAATTCAAAAGCTCCTCATGATGTTCTTCCAGTATTTTATGATGATTTGTTTTCAGAAACTGTAGAACTTCATCAAAAATTAATAATGTATCTATGTTAGACATAATGAATAAGTTGTCGCACTGTGCTGATAAGTTAAAGACTGAAGTTATTAAATTAAGGTTTTAAGTTAAATAGTAGATTTTACTTCAGGTAGATTTTCTGATTTTGTTTTTTATTATTTTTAGTATTAATATTATTATTCTTATCATTATTATTATTATTATTCACGAAATCATGGGGGAGTTTTTTCAAAATTATCAATAACTTCATATTTAATGTATTCTCTAAGATCCGCATATTTTTCATCGACATATTTCTTAGTAGCAGCGTCTTGCGGTTCTATTGGTTCTTGAACATTTTGTAAACGTTTAAAAATTATGTTGTAATTACCGCTATCGGTTTTGAGAAATCCCTCACCAGCTGGTCCAGACACACCTCTTTCTCCCTGTATACCTGGTGGTCCCTGCTCTCCTTGATTACCTCTTGGTCCTTTCGGTGAAGTTCTATTTGAGAAACGACCAAATTTATCAACACTCATCTTTTTTTTGTTCCTTGTTATTATTATTATTATTATTCGATGATATTGGCTTCTTTAAGTTCTTCAATGATCGAAACAATTTCGTTAGAGTGATTGTTATGTCCACCTTGATGTGAACCAATAAGAAGTCTCAATCGATCTACGAGTTCATTGGGATTATCCCAAAATATATAGTCTTTTTTCAATTTTGATAACTGCATTATTCCGCTCCCAGAGGGAGGTATTTGTAGTGATGAAGAAGATGGCGACGCGCCGCCGGCACCTCACACATCACTCATCACAAAGGCTACCGATTTTTTTAATTTTTTTTTTGACACACACCCCTAACCGCAAAACAATATTGATAAGCCGCACAACGTCGGCACCTCACACATCACTCATCACAAAGGCTACCGATTTTTTTTTCTTATCACACATACCTACCCGAAAAAAAATTCCCAGGTCAAACCGTCCCCATTCCTACTAGTTCACTTGTCAATTCCTTATTTAAATTCATCATAATCAAGCTGTGTTGTTTTTACAGCAGACTGTAAATAAGCTTCTTATATTTTGAAAGAGTCTTTCAATCGGTTTGAAATTTATTTTAATGTTGAATGTACTGCTTCTGATTGATGAACATCGATTTTTAAACCGAGTTGAGCGACTTCGTACTTCTACGGACTGTGCGTTGAACTGCTTTGAGCTGCTCTCATAGAACATAAATCTACGTATGTTGTAAACGATATGGAGAAGTGCTTATTATTGTTTTCATTTATGAACTGCTTTTATACTGTTTTTTACTGCTTTCGAACTGCTTTTGAACTGCTTTTTACTGCTTTCGAACTGCTTTTGAACTGCTTTTTACTGCTTTTTACTGCTTTTTACTGCATTTTACTGCTTTCGAACTGCTTTTTACTGCTTTAAAACAGCTTTTTACTGCTTTTGACCTGTTTTTTACTGCTTTCGAACTGCTTTTTACTGCTTTTGAACTGCTTTTTACTGCTTTTGACCTGTTTTTTTACTGCTTTTATACTGCTTTTTACTGCTTTTAACTGCTTTTAACCTGTTTTTTTACTGCTTTTTACTGCTTTTGAACTGCTTTTTACTGCTTTTGAACTGCTTTCGAACTGCTTTTTACTGCTTTTGAACTGCTTTTTACTGCTTTTATACTGCTTTTTTATTTCTTTTTAACTGCTTTTTACTGCTTTTATACTGCTTTTGTACTGCTTTTTACTGCTTTTGAACTGCTTTTTACTGCTTTTATACTGCTTTGGAACTGCTTTTTACTGCTTTTGAACAGCTTTTTACTGCTTTTATACTGCTTTTTACTGCTTTTGACCTGTTTTTTTACTGCTTTTGAACTGCTTTTTACTGCTTTTGACCTGTTTTTTACCACTTTTATACTGCTTTTTACTGCTTTTGAACTGCTTTTTACTGCTTTTGAACTGCTTTTGAACTGCTTTTGAACTGCTTTTTACTGCTTTCGAACTGCTTTTGAACTGCTTTCTAATACTTTTTACTGCTTTTGAACTGTTCTCATAGAACATTACTATGCGTATGATGTAAACTGTTATGAAGAGCTGCTTTTATAGTTAAAGGAAATGATCAAAGCCCTTTCTATATCGACCTTCTTTCAAAGGACTGTCTTTATCAATAATCAAAAATCCATATTTATCATTCCAGCATTCTGCACATACCTTTTGAAATATATTAAATGCCATGTCAGAATTAACATGATCATTATGAATATGTTTCAAGTTCATATCGTCCTGTTTGAAAACAATTAAAAAATTTGCATTGTCGCGTATAAGATGTTTTGGAATTCTTGTATATGTTTGACATAAATAAAAACTATCAATAAGATGATGTCGTCCCATACTAAAGTAGGTTCGTATAGTATCTTGTTTTTCACAAGCAATATCATCAAAGATAAAAACCGAATTTGGTTTTGCTTCTTCAGGTGGTATAACTTCACTATTATTGGAAAACGTAAAGAAACCCATTCCTTTGATTGGTTTGACGGCTTTTCGTAAAAACTCATACTCTGGTTGATGTAATGACTTTGAATAAATATATATGTTTTCAAATTTTAAACCGTTAGGATGCTGTAGTAAACTCATCATAGCATTTGTTTTTCCGCAATTCGAGGGACCCGTAATTAAACCTCTTATGCTATTGTGGTAATAGGTGACCATGTTTTCTTTACTCATTACTTTTAGTCAAATCAAAATTTTGAATTGGTAAAAGTTGTTGTTGTTTCACGAATCGCATGATGAAAGGTACTAAACAATTTCTTTTAAATGTGAAGGTTTTATTACAAAATAGTCATAACATTGTAAGCCGTCCTATTGAGTACATAACTTTATTTCTATAAAAATGTTGGATTTTTCAAAAAAACTTATCAGTCAACAAAGCACCGTGAAAGGACACGGTTTGGTAAACTCTATAATCAACAAATTACCTCTTGAACTACATCTTCCTGGTTATCAATATTGTGGACCTGGAACAAATCTAGAAAAACGATTAGCAAGAGGAGATCCAGGAATTAATTTGCTTGATCAGGCATGCAAGCAACACGATATATCTTATTCTAAATTTAAAAATACATCTGAACGTCATACAGCAGATAAAATCTTAACAGAGAAAGCTTGGAAACGAGCGACATCTAAGGACACTGGGTTAAGTGAACGAGCAAATGCTGTACTAGTTACCAATCTAATGAAAGCTAAACTAAAATTAGGTATGGGTTGCTCAAACAGTAATGAAAAAACGAAATCAAAAAACAAAAAAAAAGAAAATCAAGAAGAGCATCACTTTTAGTAGAACAATTAAAAGTCTTGGAAAAACTATTCAAAGAAAAAAACCACATAATCTGGAAAAAGCTATCAAAATAGCATTGTCAGCTGCTAAGAAAACAATTCATAAAAATGGTCACAAAATTAAAACACCAAGAGTTATTTCAGTACCGAAAATTGGTGGTGTTATACCATTTCTTGTTCCTCTCTTTGCAGGGCTTTCAGCTCTCGGAACTTTATCTGGAGGTGCTGCCGGTATTGCTAAGGCTGTCAACGATGCTAATAATGCTAAAAAAGATTTAGATGAGAAAAAACGTCATAATCGAAAATTGGAAGCTATTTCAATGGGTAACGGGCTACATTTAAAAATTAATAGAAAAGGACTCGGACTTTATTTGCATCCGCATTCAAAAAACTTGTAAAGTCGTTACCCAAACGTGCCTTGAACGAGTTGGATTTGAGAGCTTTTGCCATGAGGTTTATACCTCATTTTTGGGGAGTTTTCATGCGTGATAATTTACCGAAAAGTAAACCATTAAGAAATGAATGTGCAATAGTGAATTTAGATTCCTCAAATGGACCAGGAACACATTGGGTAGCGTATTATAAGAAAGGCAGTCACATTGAATATTTCGATAGTTTTGGAAACCTTCAACCACCGAAAGAATTAATTGATTATTTAGGCGATAAGATTAAATATAATTATATTAAGTATCAAGATTATAACGCAGTAAATTGTGGCCACTTATGTTTAAAGTTTTTATATGACTACTATTATGAATAAATAAAATACATTTTGTAAAATTATTTTCATTGTCTTTTTTATTGTCATGGCGTTAACACTTACACTGAGCGGAAATACTTCTTATTTGACAGCAGAATATTTTCCACCTTTAAAGTTGGATCGGGACTATGTTTGCGGTTTGATAGATTTTCAATCATATAACTCCATACCTAATGTTGATGAACGAAACAATTTGCTTCATATTGGAGCACATGTTATTGAAATTCCAACAGGCTCATATGAAATCGATGACATTTATTCTTTTATTAACTATAAATTAAATGAAATGAATTTTCCTATCTCCATGAAAATTTAAGCTAATAATAATACATTACAATGTGAAGTGGATAGTACAGAGACTGTACATTTTGAGAAAGATCGATCTATTGGAAAATTATTGGGGTTCAGTAAACGATCTTTGAAAGCTGATTTATTGCATACTTCAGATTTACCTGTTGACATAAACAAAGTGAATGTCATACGAATTGAGTGTAATATTATTTCTGATTCATATTTTAATAACAAACCAATGCATACAATACATGAATTTTCACCAGAAGTAGGACCTGGATATAAAATCATTGAAGTTCCAAGAAATGTCATTTATTTACCAGTGAACGTCAAAGAGTTAAGTTCTATTTCATTGAAGCTTGTTGACCAGGACATAGATTTAATTAATTTTAGAGGAGAAACAATAACCATACGTTTACATTTAAAACCATTAGGTGATTCATAATGTTGATTTATAATAATATAATCAACCGCAAAAGTGACGATTCGGTTAGTTCTACAAGAGCAGCAAAACTGACAAGACCAAAGCTCACATCTGAAAATAAATCTTATCTTCAGTCTTTAGGATTTGTTTTAAAATAAAAATATAAAATAATAAAAAATAAAATAAAAAAAAAAATAAACATGAGTGAAATTTTGAATATATCCCAAACACCTGGTTATGATAATAGCATTTCCAAATTTGAATATCACAGCTACTCTCCGTTCTTACAGTCTTACAATACAAGCGACGAAATACGTATTTCTATTCAACAACAAGACCTGTGTATTCTACCTAGCGAAAGTTATATTTACATTGAAGGAACCCTCAAAAAATTAGACGGAAGTAATTCTGTTTCAGCTAAATTATGCAATAATGCTATGGCCTTTCTTTTTGAGGAAATTCATTATGAATTGAATGGTGTGGATATTGAATACAATAAAAATGTGGGTATCACAACAACATTAAAAAACTATATATCTTTGAATGAGAATGAAAGCAAATATCTTCAAAATGCATCATGGTATGGAAAAGACATCATTTTGACCTCATCTGGTACTTTCAACTTTTGCGTACCACTTAAAAGTTTGTTCGGATTTGCTGAAGATTACAAAACGATTATAGCAAACGCAAGACATGAATTGATTTTAATACGTACTTGAACTGATGAGAATGCTTTTGTTTCGTCGGAAGCTAATCTTACTTAAACAAATACAATCAAAACCCATTCAAATGCATTTTAGAAATGGTGGATAGAGAGAGAGAGTGAAGTAAAGTCGACGTTTTTATTCAGTGCTTTAGTTTTACACTTAATTTTATTTTAAACTCAAATTAAAAAGTCAAAAATATTAGTATTCCAAGTTTAAAGACATTCTGTCAATAATAAAGTGAATTCAAGTCCTGAAACTATCACAAAGGTAGGATAATTTAATTTTAAACAAACAAAAAATCCGACCTAGAAAACCGACATTTTGCTTGTACCGCTATATATATATGCAACAAAAACGTAAGGCGACGGAAATATCTCCGATTAAAACACCCCGCAGTAAGAAAGATTCATCTCAGAGCAGTTTAAAAATGAACCCAAATGATATAAAATCAATAGTTAACGAGTGTTTGATAGAACATCTAAAAAATATCTCAACTAAAGATGATGTTTTGGCAGTTTCCAAAGATCTGCAGTTGCTTCGTTCACAAAATGCTCATCTTGCTGAACGTCTCTCTATAGTTGAGAATTACTGTGTAACCCTTGAAAGGCAAATTGAGATTATGACACAGAGGACCAACGAAAATACGGTTATCATGCACTTTCCATCTGACAAGAAGGCAAATAAACTTGAATTTGCTACACAAACTTGTTTGGGCCTTCTCAACCTCAACGAAATTGCCGATGTACCAATTAAAACATCACAAGAGTTTACAAACCGACAAACGAACAAAACAACAATGGTTTTAAACTTAGACAACGCAGGCACTGTTGATAAAATCATTGGTTCTGCCTACAAACTAAAGGGAACTGGAGTCTTTGTACACCGCGAACAGTCACTGCTATACAGAAACAAAAGAAGGGCACTTTACGAAATTAAAAGAAATCTTGCAGGGAAAAATCCAGAAACAACAATTTACATCAAAGGAGTGAAGATGCAAATCGACAAATTCATGTTTGCATATGATAATTTTCGAGGTTTGCAAATAAAATCAAAACAAGAATTCGAATTTGTCAAAGCAAAATATGGGGATGATGCAATGTGTTTCTTTGACATAAACAACATAGATGTCAATGATTCGAGACGTCAAAACACCCACAATGCGAGAGCAGAGCCATCTGTAAGTCAACGAGTTCACAACATCCATAATGCGGATCGCAGCAATCTTCAGTATAGTTAGGACAGGGTTGCCGTCTGCCATGCTAATAATTTTTGTTTGAATAATGTTAAATTAAAAATTTTGTGTTATAATATTACAGGATTTAAAAACAAACTTATTATGCCCGAATTTTTTAGACTTGTTACCAATTACGATATTTTTATACTATTAGAAACTTTTTTGGAGGAAGGAAAAGAACAACAATACCTTAAGTATTTTTAGAATTTTAAAATTGAATGTATCCCAGCGATAAGAAATCATAGACTTGGTAGAGCTAGTGGTGGGATTATGTGTGGTATAAAAAATATCAGTTTAAACAACCACATCAAATTTAAAAATATCGCTCACAATATTATTATAGATATTACACATGACTTAAAAAACTTTCAGATCGTTCCAATTTATCTTAATTTTAGTGATTGGAACTCTCAATATCACGACCTTTATAATTTTTTAGTTAGTCATAATAACAATAATTTAATGATTATCGGTGATCTTAATGCCCGAATAAGCGGTTTTCAAAATTCAATTTTCATGAACAATGAGAAGTTTTTAGATGAAAGGAAATCTTTGGACAATTGCCTGAACTCTAATGGAAAGTCTTTTATTGAGATGCTGGAAGACTTTGGTTTTTTTGTATTAAACGGCGTCTCCCAAAGCGATTTAAGAGGAAATTTTACGTTTATCTCTGATCAGGGTTGCTCAGTGATAGACTATTGCATAGTAAAAGGTGAATGGCTGAATTTAATTAAAGACTTCGAGGTTTATTCCGCAAACTTTTCTTCACATTTGCCCTTAATTGTATCTGTTGAGTTTGAACATACCCTTCTTAGTCCTCAATCACCCGAAAATACGGAAAAGAAACTCAAATGGGTAGAAAAAAAAGTTGACTTATATAGACGTAAGCTAAGTCAACAAGTAGTTAGTTTGCCCGATCCAACTTCATGTTCCATAGAAGAGGCTATAACCTCCGTTCTTCTGGCAGTTAGACAGTCTGCTTGCACTCCAAGCACTCCTCTTACTCCCAAACAGTCGCAATGGTATGACGAAGACTGCGAACAAAAAAGAAAAAAATCTTTTAAATTCCTAAAACTCTTTCGAAGTACCAACAACGCTGCTTACAAATCGTTGTATTTACAAGCAAACAGAGCCTATAAAGATTTGTGTGCACATAAAAAAGAACAATACCTTAAAAACAGTGCTTCTAAGCTCATTGAATGTAGGGACTCAAAATCTTTTTGGTATAATGTCCGTCTCCTTAGTGGCCAGAGCGGGGTCGCTTCCATCGCTATTGATGTTAATTCCCTAGCAAACTATTTCGAAAAACTCCTGCTACCTGATCCCAATCAAAATACAATATGTTTTGCCCTACAAAATGTCTTGAACCCTGATTTGGATTGCTCATTTTCAATGCCGGAATTGCTTATAGCGTTAAAAAAAATGAAAAACAACAAAGCTCCAGGTTCTGATGGGATCCCAGTAGAATTCTACAAAAATGCCACCCAAGATTTCTTAGAGTTCATTTTAGTTCTTTTTAATAAAATTTTCAATGAAGAAGCAATCCCCGAAAGCTTTCTTTCGTCCAGAATTTCGGCAATTTTCAAAAAAGGTGATCGGAAATTGCCAGAAAACTATAGAGGTATTTCTGTTTTGAACTCTTTAAGGAAATTGTTTACGCAAGTACTTTATAATAGACTTGTGAACTGGGTGGAAGAAAACAATATAATAAGCTGTTTTCAGGCAGGATTCCGAGCGAACCTTTCGACTGTTGATCAAATTTTTGTCCTAACTTCTACAGCAAGGCGTTTTATTGACAAAAAAAAGTGTCTTTACGCTTTTTTTGTCGATCTTAAAGCAGCATTTGACACGATCAACCGAAAGACTTTACTCTTTAAACTCGCAGAAACAGGTATTTCAACAAAATTTATCAAGGTCTACGAAAAACTCCTTGGAAGTATGAATACAGCAGTGCAGAGCGGTAAACAGTTGTCTAGATTTTTTAAATGTGAAACGGGTGTTCCTCAGGGTTGCATCTTAAGTCCCTTAATCTTTTCATTATTTATAAATGATGTAGAAAATCACATTACAGGTGGGGTCAGCTTTGGGGATATGACAATAAAGGTACTACTCTACGCCGATGATATAGTAATTCTATCTGAAAATCCGCTTACTTTACAACTTCAGATTAACAAACTAAAACAATATTGCGATTTTTGGGATCTCAAAATTAATTCAGCAAAGTCAAAAATAATGGTCTTCAGATCCCAAAATCGGTCTATCAATTATGGGCGTGACTGGACTTTGAATGGCGAAGTTCTAGAAGTGGTAAGCGAATTTAATTATTTAGGATATATACTGACCTATAATTTAAATATGCGGGCACATATACAAGAAAAATTAAGAGTCGCAAAATTAGCCATAAACACAATGTGGTCGGAGTTTTTTTACGAACAAATTTGTAGACCCTTCTTCTAAGTTTAAAGTTTTTAACGCTACGATAAACAGTTGTTTCTGCTATGGAAACGAGGTGTATGGTTTCCAAAAGTTAGAAGAAATGGAGGTTATACAAAGATACTTCTTCAAGCGAGTTTTTAAACTGCCTTTTAATACCCCTAATTATGCTATTCACGTAGAGTCAGGTTTACCTCACATATTTCTTAGAAACCTTAAATCTAATGCAGATTATATTGTCAGGGTGATGAAACGCTCTGAAAGTAACCTACAAAAGCGGATTCTTTTGATATCCTTCCGCTGTGGCTATAGTCCAATCAAGGAATGGTACGACCTTGCAGTTTTGCATAACTTTGCTATGTCATTATCCGTGCATAATGTGGAAGAACTGAAGAACTCTTTCTACGATTGCATTTCTTTGATAGACGATACATTGTATAAACAATGTCTCCAGAGAAAGAGGGAATCAACATCCCGTAGTATTTATAGCCAGCTCAATCCGAGTTTGGGGGAAAACAATTATTTTAGAGAAGAGTTCAGCGTAGTAGAAATGGGTCTGATTTTCAAAATTCGAACTGAAATGCTCGAACTGAACTACAGACCCAATAGATCTGATATAAACTCCCATTGTTCGCTCTGCAACCTTAATCAGAATGAAGATGTTTTCCATTTTTTAGCACTTTGTCCAATTCTTCAGGAAATCCGAAGACTACATTTGAGCTCCAGTTTTCTTTCTTTTGAAGATTGTCTTAGGGTTCTAAATGGAGCTGTTGGAAACCACTTATTCGTTATATCTTACATGCGAGAAGTTTTCGTAATGCATATTTGAATTTATTTTGAGCCATTTGTGTAATACAAAAACAACTCATTTTTTCGTTTTAGCTAAACTAAAATGTCCCAACTTTATAAGTTCTTTTTCTTTTTTTAATTTTGTTACAACCTAAGGTATTGTAGCTCTTATGCAACTTCGCTCCAGTTAAAAGAAATATATTCATTTATTCTTGTTTTTAGCTTAACTAAACGTTAACTTCAAAAATAAATAAATGTATGTGTAATATAGTATAAAGAATAATGCTGTTTGACTTTAATTATTTATTTTGTTTTAGCTAAACTAAAAGCCATACTACTTAAAATATATGTACATTATTTACTGTTCATGTTATAGCTTCTTTTCTTTTATTTGATTTAGTAAAATTGTATCTCTCTATTATTGTTAAATTTTTATTTATTGTAATTAAAACGGCAGACGGCTTATTTAGCCATGCTTTAGTTTATATCTTTATGTAAATGGTTAATGTAATTTTCAGTTAAAGAAAAAATAAAGAAATGAAAATGAAATGAAAATGAAATGAATTTTAGAAACTGGGAAATGTATGAATATCAAACACTACCAGCTGCAACCGATCATATATGGACCATTAAAACTTCGAGTCAACTCGAAAAACCTAGATATATTATAATTTGACTACAAACAAACAGAAAAAATCAAAAAGATAAGGATGCTAGCAAATTTGATCACTGCACGTTGAGAAACGTTAAGATACATTTGAACTCTGAGTCATATCCGAGTGAAGATTTGAATGTTGATTTTACCACTGACCGATACGCTGTTCTCTATGATATGTACAGCCGATTTCAACAATCCTTTTACAGCAAACAATCGCAACCACTCTTATCACGTGAAGGATATAAGGAAACTGCTCCAATTATTGTAATTGATTGTTCCAGCCAAAACGAGTCCATCAAGTCGGCTCCTGTAGATGTAAAACTTAAAATCAAAACAAACGTAGCTGTACCAGCAAATACTTCAATATATTGCATGATCATACATGATCGTATTATTGAGTACAGTCCCTTAACTGGAGAAGTTCGAAAACATACATGATTTATGAGAAACACCTGCAGCTGTTCGAAAAAGAATCTGTTTTTCTAGGAATAGAAGCACATAAAAAATATTAAGAATGAAGGAAAACAAAAAAAAAAACACGTATAAACTTGTCCTAAGAAGGTAAAAAAAAAGGAGAACGAAAAAAAAATCAATTTTCCAGAAATAGAAACACTTAAAACATGAAAAAGAAGAAACAAACTAATAAACTTTCCCCCCCCCCCCCTAAGAAGCTAAAAAAGAGAGAACAAAAAAATAAAATCCGTATAAATTCAACTGTTTGAGATGAAATTTTATTAGTATAATCTGAAATATCAATATTAATAAACCATGTCTCACGAATTTGAAAAAGAAATTGAAGTTGGAAGCAGTTTTAATACTGTGATTAATATAAAAAACTTAGAGCAAAATCATTGCTATCCAATAATAAGCATGAGAAGGATCCAAACTAAATTCGGAACGCAATTAGTTGTCGATCTGGTTACAAACGATGTAAGTAAATTATATATTTTTTTAAATTTTCTATCAAATTTTAAATATGATTTTTCTTTCATAGGTATTCCTTCCAGCCCGCTACAACAAATTAACTGAAAAGGCAGTTGAAATGATCAATATGAAAACAGGATCATACTGTATCATATACAAAGGTCCAATGGGAAGATCTGTTAAACTAGAAATAAGAAAAATTAGCGAATAAGAGCGAAATGAATACAAAATTTGGTTTTTTCTTTTGAAATATAAAATTATTTTTTTTATTAGCCATGACACATGACACATATAATATACAACATTTGCAACAAATGCATTTATATATCGAGTTTGACAACACCAAATTTAATGATTCTTTTTTTGCCCAATAGAAATTTACTTGCACCAGGTTTGTCTGTTAAAAAAACAATGCAATACATACGTAGCATACATGGTATTATTTTTTTTACAGACAAACCTGGTGCATATAAATACCTATTCGGCAAAAAAAAGAATCATTAAATTTGGTGTTATCAAACTCGAGATATAAATGCATTTGTTGCAAATGTTGTATATTATATGTGTCATAATGATTCATAATTATGCATACATTTCAGTTATGATCAATTATTGAATTTGTTGATTAGTTGATTGCATGGTGGCAAGTGCATTTGCAACATATGCAACATACGTAGCATACATTGTATTATTTTTTTAAGGTATTTATTTGCACCAGTTTTTTGTGTAACAAAAATAATACAATGTATGTTACGTATGTTGCATATGTTGCAAATGCACTTGCCACCATGCAATCAACTAATCAACAAATTCAATAATTGATCATAACTGAAATGTATGCATAGTTATGAATCATTATGCAACATATAATATACAACATTTGCAACAAATGCTTTTATATCTAGAGTAAAAATGAGTTTGATTTATGTTTGACCATTTATATCTCGAGTTTGACAACACCGAGTTTGATGATTCTTTTTTTTGCTGAAAAGGTATTTATTTGCACCAGGTTTTTGTGTAAAAAAAATAATACAATGTATGTTACGTATGTTGCATATGTTGCAAATGCACTTGCCACCATGCAATCAACTAATCAACAAATTCAATAATTGATCATAACTGAAATGTATGCATAGTTATGAATCATTATGCAACATCTAATATATAAAAATAAGTTGCCTTATGTTCGGGCTCGATAAACTCGACAATGGCTGAGCCGAATGTTTCCATATTTTTTTATAAAGGTAGCTATCTTATTGAGGAAGGTCTTTTTGTGAAATTTGGTCAAATTTCGGTAAAGGGCAAATCGCAAAATGCATTTTTAGTGCATTCTGTCATATTAATAACAACATTTTTTGTAGGGTCTTCTGAGTATGTCGACAAAGGTTTCCGGCCAAACTTCGGTAAAATAAGTTGATCTAACTGCAGTTTTATTGCATTCTGTCAAAATACTAACAAATCTTTTGGTAGCATCTTCTGAGGATGCCTGCAAGGGTTTCTGTGAAGTTTGGTCAAAATTCTGTAAAGCGGTAGCGTGGTTCTTTTTGATCTAGCATTTTTGTCGACACATAATGTATATTTCCCGTAATTATAGAAAATTATTTTTATTTTCAATGTGTCAATTTAATTTTAATAAAATTGGAATAAGTTTGTAATCTGCGATTTTGGACAAATCATCGGGATGAAATGACTGAGGAAATATTACAACGAATGGGAAATATGTATTCAAACCAGAACTTGGATTTTAGCTACGATTCGATCTGAAAATAAAATAGCATTAGCGCTTGCGTCGTCTGGGACTGCGCAAACTTTGTTAGACGGTGGTCGAACAGCTCACTCTGCATTAAAATTGCCATTGAACATGCAAGTAAATGAATTTCAAACATGTAATATTTCAAAAACATCTGGAATGGCAAAGGTGTTACAGCAATGTAAAATAATCATTTGGGATGAGTGCACGACGGTTCACAAGAAATTATTGGAAGCCCTTAATCGAACGTTAAAAGATTAACGAGGAAACCAACGTTTATTTGGTGGTGTATTGATATTGTTAGCAGGGGAATTTAGGCAAACATTTTTCCAATTTTTTATCACGGACAACTTTATGTTGGACGTTGGCGAGTGGGTAAACCGTCTTTATTGTTTATTTATGCATTAAATGCGAAAATAAAAAAAAATTGTTTATCAAAAAGCTCTTGAGTAATGCAAATGGTTCATTTAAAAAATTGTTAAATTAATTAATAAATTATATAAGCAAAATGATTGAATTGAGTTTAAGGCTGCATGATACACAACAATTTGTTTTCTGCTCCGGAGCGTAAATGAAGAGTGAGTATGGTTTCCCAACTAGGAAACACGCCACATTATAATAGCTGACGGCAAATCAGTTGAAGAAAAGGAAATTCGCGGAATTTGGCATTCTTCTCCCTTGAACGGTCCTTTTAAAATCCTTGCCACTACCACATTGTTCATCAGCTTCTTCACAATCAGTAGGGTTCCATTGCACAGTTTCGGGGCATAAAGGTTTGGTAGCATTAAGATGACAGATCCAACTTTAAAACTCAAATGATGAGGCGGCATGCCAGGCAAATCCAAAGAATACTTGCATATTCACACTCATTGGAATGGTTTGCACATACCGAAAAAAAACGACGCCATGAGACATGAGTTTTATTCATACGCCGCTGTTGGTTTCAGAATCACGGGAAGTGATTTCGGAAATCCGCTTGCTATATCGCCACTTTTGCCATGACTGATTGCTTTGAAATGCTGCAAACAGGATTTTCTTTGATTCGCAGGTTTAACGAAAGCTTCCGTATCATACTGAGCATGCTGTTCTTCCACCTTCCAACAGTGTTGTAGCAATTCCTGTAGATGCGAGAGCTAACGCAATTCCACTTTGAGCACGTATTGCTGCTAATATTAATTAAATCAAGAACATTTTTCCAGTTCCGCCGGGCGCATCAACAAATAAAATGCACGACTGGGTCTAATGCTCTAATGTGTGACAGTTGTCTAGGGGCTTGAGATTTTGAAAAAAATAAAATTTTCGAAATTCTTAAATAAATACTTAAACTAATTTGAGCTGAAAAAAAGTACACCATTTTATTTCTTGGATAAATTTGAATTTATGAGAGTAAATTTATAAAAATCTGTGGAGCGGTTTTTTAAAAATAAGTTTTTTTTGAAAAAAAAATTCAAACACGCCATTTCATAGGTATTCAGCAATTACATTTATTTATAATTTTTAGAAAAAAATTTAATAAGCAGTTTTCAAAATATTAATTTAAATTTTTTTTTTAGATGTTTTTAAAAATACAAAAAAATATTTTTCAAAAATATTGGTATGCAGTACAAATTGAGCTACCTACAACTATATATGTGTGAAATTTCGAAAGAATCGGTTGAGTCGTTTTCGAGATAGTCGAAAACAAAAAAACGGTCCTATGGAAAGTACCGTTCTTAGACATTTTTTAAAACTTTTTTTTCAGCCATATAATTGGCCGTACCTAAAAAGCAACACTGATTTTTTGTAAATCGAAATCGTTAGAGCCGTTTTTGAGAAGAATAAGCTTTAACGTAACGGTTATATGGCAGGTACCGTTATTTTTTGAGCTAAAAAAAATTCAATTTCCCCTCTGTACAATACCTAAAAAAATCTATATACCAAGTTTGAAGCAATTCAGCACACCCGTTTGGGCTGTAGGTGTCTATACATAGAGACAGACAGACAGACATACAGACGGACAGAATTTTTAACTTTTTTTTTCAAGACGAATGCATAACTTGCCTTATAGTACCTAAAATCGCAAGTCAAAAACTTTTTGATTATAAATATCGATATCATTGTATTTAAAATTAAATATTTCTTAACAACACTTATGTATGTTTTAAGTTAAAAATGTGTTTCCTGTCAGTTTTTAAATACTGCAATTATATTTTTTAAATTGTAATTCATTTAATCCGTATGAAACTAAGATTTGTCTCACCGAGCGAAGCCATTCTCGAGTTTATCGAGCCCGAACATAAGGCAACTTATTTTTATATATATAGACTAGCTGACCCACCCGGCTTCGCTCAGCCATTCTCGAGTTTATCGAGCCCGAACATAAGGCAACTTATTTTTATATATTATCTATATATATAAAAATGAATTGGTGTCTGTTTGTACGCGCCTAACTCGGCTAAATATCATCCGATTTGCATTGGGTTTTTTTTTGTTGGGTTTGTATTAAACCAGGTAAACAGATAGCGGAGCCGAATTTTTCAAATTTTGAACGGTAAGTTTTAAAAACCGTTAAAACACACAATTGCGGAACAAATATCGACAGATTATGACTTTGTTCTTTGTACAAGCATAACTTGGCTAAATATATTTTCAACCAGGTAAACACACAACGGAGCCGGTTTGGGTTTTTTTTTTTTTTTTTTTTTTTTTTTTTTTTTTTTTTTTTTTTTAACGAGTTTCTTCTCCACATGTGCAAGTGAACCGTTCGCCAGAGCTGCTCTACTCGGAAATGCCTCGCTATTATACTTGGAATGCGCCATCATTCAAAATAAAATCGCAGCTCCACTGCATTCGTTCAAATCGGTGGATCGCATAACAAATGATGACGGAGCAACAAACTATCCAATTGAATTTTTGAATTCGTTGGATGTTCCCGGTCTACCACCACGCAATTTGCAACTCAAAGTCGGCTCTGTCATCATAATGCTGCGCAATCTGAACCAAACAAAACTATGCAATGGAACTAAGTTGACAGTGAAGAAACACATCCAAGCAACAATAATCAAAGGCCTTAATCTTGAATTCCCTTGCTTTTCACATGGACAACTGTACGTGGCGTGTTCGCGTGTCGGAAAGCCATCTGCATTGTTTGTTTATGCACCGGACAACAAAACAAACAACGTTGTTTATCACAAAACGTTGCAGTGACCTAATCATTTCTGTTTCAATAAAAGTAATTTTAATCAATTTAATATCAATTGTTTAATTCTTTCTTAAGAGAGGCTCGTATTTGGAAAGGGACATTTAATCAATTTAAGGCGGAACGAAGTTCGCCGGGTCAGCTAGTCTAATATATAAAAATAAGTCGTCTTATGTTCGGGCTCGATAAACTCGACAATGGCTGGGCAGAATTTTTTAATGTTTTTCTATAAAGTTAGCTATCCTATTGAGAAAGGTCTTTTTGTGAAGATTGGTCAAATTTCGGTAAAGGGCAAACCGCAAAATGCATTTTTAGTAATATTACTAACAAAACTTTAGGTAGGGTCCTCTGAGAATGTATACGATGGTTTCTGTGAAGTTTGGCCAATCTTCGGTAAAGCAATTTGACACAAATGCAGTTTTATTGCATTCTGTCAAACTACTTACAAATCTTTTGGTAGCATCTTCTGAGGATGCCTACAAAGGTTTCTGTGAAGTTTAATCAAAATTTTGTTTGCTATCCTATTGAGGAAGGTCTTTTTGTGAACATTGTTCAAATTTCGGTATTTTTAGTGAATTTTGTCATATTACTAACAAAACTTTTGGTAGGGTCTTCTGAGGATGTCGACGAAGATGTTTGGTTAAAATACTATAAAGCGGTAGCGAGGTTCTTTTGATCCAGCATTTTTGTCGACATAACAAGTGTTTTTCCCATAATTGTAAAAAAATATTTGAATTTTTTATTTGTCAATTTAATTTTGATAAAATTGGAATAAATTTGTAATCTGCGGACATTAACTAGAATCGGTTCATTACTTTTATCTTAAATTAAGTAAATTAGAATGGACCAAAAATTATTAAATATAAAAGAAAAGTTGGTGAATAACGGTGAAGTATGTGAAGATAGAATTCTGGATATACATACATAGGTAAAATAAAAACATCATCAGATTTTTTTTTTTTGATCATTCATTTTAGACTTTTTTGAACAATATAAAGTTCAGATTGGGATAAAAAAATTTAAATGAATCAAGTTAATAATTTGGGATGAGTGCACGATTGCTCACACGAAATCATCATGATATTGTTAGTAGGTGATTTTAGGCAAACATTACCTGTTATACCTAGGTCTACTGCTGCTGATGAGTTGAATGCATGTTTGAAATCTTCAAATTTGTGGCAGTATGTGAAAACACTCAAACTTACTGTAAACGAGCGAGTTAAACTGCAAAATGATCCTACAGGGGCTGTGTTTTCGAAACAATTGTTGGACATGGGCAACGGCAAAATGAATATTGATAACATTTATGGTCTAATAACATTGCCATACAATTTTTGCCGTTTGACGGAATCTAAAACAGAATTGGCAAAGAATGTATTTCCAAACATTGCCCAGAACTATAAAATTAATTCGTGGTTAAGTGAAAGAGCTGTATTAGCTGGCACAACCAAAGACGTAAATGAAATTACCACGTAAATCCTTAAGAAATTACCAAATGAAATTGTTGTGTACAAATCAATAGACACCATCACAAATCAAGATGGAGCTGTAAATTATCCTACAGAATTTTTAAATTCTTTGGATTTAACTGGGATTCCACCCCATATTTTGGAGCTAAAGATTGGTGCACCTTTTATCATGCTTCGAAATATTAATCACCCAAAACTTTGTAACGGCACTAGATTAGCAAAGCGATTAATGAACAATGTTATCGGAGCAACTGTTTTAATTTTATAATATAAGGGAGAAGATGTGCTTATTCCTAGAATTCTCATGATTCCCTCTGATTTGCCATTTGAATTTAAACGTTTGCAATTACCGATTCGTCTTGCGTTCGCTATAACAATTAACAAATCACAAGGACAGTCTTTACAAGTATGTGGTATACATTTAGAATTTCCAATTTTTTCTCACGGACAACTTTATGTTGGATGTTCGCGAGTTTGTAAACCATCTTTATTGTTTATTTATGCTTTAAATGCGAAAACAAAAAACGTTGTTTATCAAAAAGCTCTTGAGTAATGTAAATGGTTCATTTAAAAAATTGTTAAATTAATTAATTAATTTTATAAGAAAACTAATTGTATTCAATTAAAAGCTGCATGATATACAACATTTTGTTTTCTGATCCGGAGCGTAATTAAAGAGTGATGATGGTTTCCCAACTCGGGAACATGCCACATATAATAGCTGACGGCAAATCGGTTGAAGTGAAGGAAATTCACGGAATTCGACATTCTTCTCCTTTGAACGGCCCTTTTAAAATCCTTGCCATTATCAAATTGTTCATAAGCTTCGTCACAATCAGTTGGGTTCTATTGCGCAGTTTAGGAGCATGCAGATTTCGAAGGAGGCATGCCAGGCAAATCCAAAGAACACTCGCATATTCACACTCAATGTAATGATTTTCTCATACCTCCATAAATATGATGGCTTGAGACATGAGTTTAATTCAGCCGCCGCTGTTGGTTTCAGAATTACGGGAAGTGTTTGTTTTGGAAATAACCCACCAACTGTATCATCACGCAACCAGAGCGACGATTTTTGTTGCACAAATGATTTTTTTAAATTATATTTCATTTAATCCGTATGAAACTAAGATTTGTCTAGCCGAGCGAAGCCGGGTGGGTCAGCTAGTATAATATACAACATTTGCAACAAATGCTTTTATATCTAGAGTTTGACAACACCAAATTTAATGATTCTTTTTTTTGCCCAATAGGTATTTATTTGCACCAGGTTTGTCTGTAAAAAAAATAATACCATGTATGCTACGTGTGTTGCATATGTTGCAAATGCACTTGCCAGTATGCAATCAATTAATGGTGGTCGTACAGGGCACTCTGCACTTAAAATGCCTTTAAACATCCATGTTAACGAAGCGCCTCCTACATGTAATATTTCTAAAACGTCGGCAATGGCCAAAGTCTTGCAACAGTGTAGGATTATTGTATGGGATCAGTGTACAATGGCACACAAAAAGTCACTTAAAGCTTTAGATCGAACTCTGAAAGATTTGCGAGGTAGCCAAGTAATATTTGGCGGCGCCATGATATTGTTGGCTGGTGACTTTAGACAAACTTTGCCGGTCATACCCCGATCGACTACTGCGGATGTCAATGCCTTAAATGTTCTCCTTTGTGGATATATGTTAAAACACTCACTAAAGTGACCCATCTGCTGCAGAATTTTCAAAGCAGCTGTTGGATATTGGAAATGGAAAAATGTCCGTTGACGTTGATAGTTCAAATGGTCAAATTACACTACAAATTTTTATTGTATGAGGAATTCAAAGAAAGAATTGGTTCATAGTGTGTTTCGAAGTATTTCGGAGAACTATAAAAATCGTACTTGGTTAATTGAAAGAGCTAAAGGCAAAAATACAGAAGTCGCTGAAATGAATGCATCTATTTTAGAAGAAAAAGATGGACAATTTGTTGCCAACAAATGAGTTGATGCAATTATAAATGAGGATGACGTAGTGAATTACCAGACGGAACTTTTGAATTCGCTTGGTTTTCCGGGACTGCCACCTCATTATTTAGCTCTAAAAATTGGATCCCGATTATAATAATGCGTAATATTATTCAACCTCAACTTTTCAATGGTACTAGACTAGCTGTAAAAAAGTGAATGAACAATCTAATTGAAGCTACGATTCTTAGTAGCAAATATAAAGGGGAAGATGTTTTGATCCCCAGAATTCCAATGATTATACCTGATTTGCCATTTGATTTTAAACGTCATCAATTTTCTATTCGCCTTGCTTTTGCCATCACTATAAATAAAGCCCAAGGTCAATCTTTGAAAATTTGCGGTATTGATTTCTCATGGTCATGTTGGGTGTTCTATAGAGTAGGGAAACCGACCGCACTTTTTATTTATGTAAAAGATGGTAATACAAAAAATGTTGTTTATAAGAAAGCATTAGAATGAAATGTTAGACATTACTCATCAGTTTTCACCAAGCGCGTTCCATTGCATAGTTTTGGTTGTTTTAGATTTCGAAGCTGATGACTACTACCGAGCCCGCCTTCAGTTGTAAATTGTGCTGTGGTAAGTCAGGTACATCTAAGAAGTTTAAAAACTCAGTTGGATAATAAGTGGCTTCATCTTCGTTTGTTTCACAGTCAATAGATTTGAATGAATGCAGAGTACCAACGATTTGATTCTGAATTTAAAAAACGAATTTTATTCAAAGTTTTCTTTCTATAGGTACCATTCAATTTTGGCATTTCTCAAGCCTGTCAAATTGAAAAAAATTTATACGCCTCTTGGATAAACTGCAGGTAACAGCCCATTGGAACTCTGCTCAGCGAAGCGGGCATGGGTTTGCTAGTAGTATATAAAATAATAATATAAGATAACGCCCATGAAAAATATCCTTTGAAGATTCAGAGCAATATACATGAAAAAGATTTTACTATATGTGATGTGGGTGTGTGTTGAGGATCGATCGCTTAAATTCAAAAGGATGCTTTGGTACCTGTTTTTTTTTTTTTATTAAATAGAAACAATATAGAGACTCCTTTTTTATGTTACTTTAACGCTGACATACATTTTTATTTTGAAGATAAAAATATTTGATTTGAAAAAAAAAACAAATTAATTTTTATATTTTTTTATTACCTTGAGTTGAAATGATTTTCACTTTTAAATATGTGGTATATTTGTAGGGCCCCAAGCATATGTGCTATACCATCTTCACATATAAACCTCTTTGTATCATTACAACTCAAGGTTTTTTTATTTATCATTTGTGTGTACATCAAATGTTGCTTACTTCTAAATATATACATAGTTCTATAAATATCTCGTTTCTTAATTAAACAATTTCTATAGTCTCTTAATTCTAAATTATTAGTTATATATTTTTTTATTCCCTTGGCTTTTTTTGTCACTTCACCGGTATCAATCCCAAAACAATATAATTTAGCCCTTAGTCCTACAAAATCAGTCATAATCCTCGAATTATTTTCATCTTTAAAAAGCCCTATCACCTTGCCATTATTTAAAGGGAAATTATGAATGTTGTTCACCGGATACTCAGAAGTGTCAAACCTAGATCTCTCAGGATTAATTACATCATCATAGATTTTAGCATAAAAGTCGTCTGTAAATATGGAATAGATAAAAGAGTCTGTATCCATATAGTTCAAACGAATTTTATTACTAAATTTTGGCTTCATGTAATCATAATGAAAATCATACATTAACCACTTTGAGAGTTCTAAAACAGTAAAACCTAAATGAATTGGTTTATCTAGTTTAACACTTCCTTTCTTCATCTCAATAGCACACATATTCGGTGTAAATATGCTACTACTATGAAAATTGGGGTGCGCAATCAGCTTTCTTGCTGAAAATTGGTTTCTATGCGCACTCCATTCTGAAACAATCTTCACATTTCTACGCTTTTCAACATTTTCCATGGTTTTACCATAGACGCTATTGTTCATTAATTTGAAAAAGTCTTTCTCGAACTTATTCCTGGCAACTTTTCTTTTTTCGGTGTTCAGAGAAATATACTTTTGGAGCCAGTTCGACTGACTAAACTTCATGACTCTATGTACTTTTCTTAAAATTAATCCATGTGAAATACATTGCTGTAAATTTCTTAAATGAGTTTTGAAATTTTTCCTTGAATTCAAGCGAGCAACTAACTTGGGAATTTTACATCCTGGGGTGGTTATATTTTCAGGACAAAATGGAAGATCATTATGTGAGTCATGAATACTCGATGGATAATCTAAATCTACTTCGAATACATATCCAACATTATCACCTTTAATGTTGGAGATGTATTCAGATGTATAAATCTGAGGATTATCCCACTGAAAATTACCATATGGTAAGGGTTGTGACATAGCCCATCCGTATAAGTTATTAGCATCAAGATACATTAAGTATTCCGATTCTAGGTTTGGATTATAGCTAGATATGTATTTATTATTAGCCAAAGCATTTCTGTGACTACATTGACACAAACCACCTCTAATTGCAGTTTTAACAAAATTGTAAAAATTGTACATATCGACATCCGTTAAAAGCTCCAACTTGATATTAGTTGTTTTGAGCATAGCGTCCCATGATAACCCAGGAGCTGTAAAATAATGACAAGGATCAAGTTCGTAGATTGAAATACAAAGTTTCCTAAAACTTTCAAATATATCTGCTAATAAAAGCACATCACTCTTAAGATAGAGAACCATATAATCTTCAAGTTTTTTACACTTAAAGTGATCCCATACATTAAGAGCATGTTTATAGTCCTCAACTAAACATTCTTCATCAATCATTTTGTTATAAAATTTCGATTTCGATGGTAAAGAGGTTTCCTCAAATCGTTCCCATGAATCTAAATGATCATAAGGAAATACACCTTTTCTTTGCATTAAATTAAATGATATATTGTCTTGGAAAACACTTTTAGTATTTTTTAAATCATTAGATGATAAATTCTTTGCTAAAGATGAGATGCTCGACTGAACAAACCTATTTGAATCTAAAAATCGTATCTCAAAAGTGTTTTTAGCATCTAAATAAATTCGTTTAGAAAGAGAAATATAATTTTCTTTGTTCAATGGAATAATTGAAATTTCTCCGTTGATATTAGAAAGACTTTTTATAAAAAGATGACAATCATACCCCGAAAAATTATGAAAGAAGACGGGAAAAAATTTTGGTATTTGGAAATTTAAAATACACTGAACGTGAGCGGGTCCTCTATACAACCCGGTGAAGTGACAATGATCTCTTGCCCTTAAATCTGAATTCTTAAAACTACTCTTACATATATGACATGTTGGCGAATGTCTTTGTCTGAAATCTTCGGCTATGGTCAACATGGACATCGGTTTTGGGTTTTTGATGACTTCTTGATATAAATTCGTCAATTCTTCCACCAAAATTTCCACAAATTTGTCTGACGAATTCTCACCTAAAATAGAAAAATGGACAATTATTATAAATATGTTTATTGGGAAATATTATTATATTTATATTTAAATTCTTACCTACAAATGTCTTCTGTTTGTTAAACTTTTCATCAAATGTACATTTAATAAAATAAGAAAAAGCGCAGGGCACATGCTGTTGAACATCAGTTGTTGAAGGAAAATCCGGGTTGGGCTGTTGATGGTTTATCGGCTGTAAAATGGACTCGAAGTCAGCGTAAACTACAAATGGTACTTCCAACTTCTTTCCATGCTTTTCAAACTTTATTGAGGACTTATCTCCCTCTGGCATCATTGTAACAATCTTGCAACATTCGTTTTTATGTTTTTTTATTGAATCTTCATCAGCAAAAGATTGTAGACAACCATTACAAAGATTCAACTTTTTTTTCTTTTTTGTTAATTGAGAACTGATTAATCGTGATATGTTTTTAATAAGAACATAATGAGTAAGTCCCTCCTCATTCTCACAAAAGAGCAAATTTATATGCTTACTCTGCTCCTTTTGGGTATGATAGAATGGACCAATTATTTGTATATCATTTAGCTTTAGTCATCTCATAACCAAACACATTCACACTTATCTCAGGGTTGTTTTCCTCGAATATTTTAACATCTTTTACAGCCAGAGGGAATTGCAAGTCTTTGAAGCTTACGAGTTGATTAAATGCATCTATTGTTTCATCAGCAATGTTATATTTACATGGATATGATTCAGTGTTTTGAGGATTAGATATTCTTTCTGCGAAATCAGCTATAATAGACCATTTAAAACAGTACTCATTGTTGTTTTGAACGTTTATGCATGCTTTTTTGTTTATTATTTTGGCCGGCAATTCAAAATAGGATGATCCTCCAACAGATTGGAATTTATTGATGTTAATTTCGATTCTGAGATATGAAAGCAAAGCCCATCCGCTCTCTTTTTCCTGAAATTCTTCTAATTTCACTTTTATTTCATCAATAAATTGTTGAAGCTGTGCATCTATTTCACTTTCATTCAGCACCACACGCATTATTTGTTTGAATATTTTTTACATCCGAAATCAACTCATCAGGACTATTGTTGGACTTCACGAAATCACCGAAAAGTTCAATGTTTAGCTTCAATGCGCCTAAAATGCCCATCTCGTTTTCCAGCAACTCTTTGATAAGACATTTATTTTCGTCAAACAAAACATTCACATCTAAGATTGATTCATCGACAATCTTTATGCAATAAGTTTTAATTCGATTTTTGAAAGCTCCACTTATTACACTTACATTCTCAGTCAGGAGCTGCATAGCCAGTGCTCTATGTGAAGATTTTCTTTGGTGATGTGTCTTTTTTCGCTCCCCGACATCCTCCTCACAGAAGTAGCAATATGTAGTTTGAGGAGAACCCTCACCATCTTTTTCCGAAAGCAGCTGTTGAACTAGCGTTTTATGTGAAGCTTTTTTATTATGCTCGCTCCATTCCACAATATCTTCTTCACAGATATGACAATACCTATTAGCAATTATTCTTGGTTTTTTGTTCAATATCGCTTTAGATGTTGAAGGTTGAGGAGAATGTTCTCTTTTTCTAGCGCTTCTTTCATTCGCTACAACAGCTCCTGCTGAATGCACATTTTTAATATGCCTGTTAAGTATGTATATGTTAGTTGTCATTTTTCGCTCCTCGACATCCTCCTCACAGCAATATGTAGTTTGAGGAGAACTCTCACCATCATTTTCCGAAAGCAGCTGTTTAACTAGCGTTTTATGGGAAGCTTTTTTATTATAATCGCTCCATTCCACAACACCTTCTTCACAGATGTGACAATACCCATTAGCAATTATTCTTGGTTTTTTGTTCAATATCGCCTTAGATGTTGAAGGTTGAGGAGAATGTTCCCTTTTTCTAGCGCTTCTTTCATTCGCCACAACAGCTCCTGCTGAATGCACATTTTTAATATGCTTATTAAGTATGTCCTTCCTCGACATGACTTTTTCACATATGTTACATTTAAACATTTTTCTTTCATCACCATGGATACTGATGACGTGTCTTATCAAATTCTGCTTTTTAGTGAATGATACTCCACAATTTTCACAATTAAACATTTTTAGAAATTAGTTTTTTTAATAAAATTCAAAAAAGAAAACAGAAAAACACAAAATCGAACTTGATTTTTTAATAACTAACGAAAACAGATTCTCAAAGAAAAATTCAACGAAAGCGAACTTGATTGTCTTATTCACAAAAACAGAATGCCCTGCTACATATTCAAAATTTACCTTTTATACATTTTTTTTCTGAATGTTTAAGATTAAAAAAAAAAAAACGAATAATCCTTAAAAACAGAACAATAAAAATTCCGATATTTCTTAACCAATCAGATCTGTGTATATATTTTTCTTTATGTTTTGAGAATATTAAAAAAATGAAAATGTAAAAGGACATCTCACATATTATGTAGTTACTCCATGAATGCATTTTTTTTTTTTATTATTTTCTCCATACCGTTATAAATCAATAAATTTTTATTACTTTTTTAAAAAATCATGATCCCGTCAAAGCAACCCCTAAGAAAATAACGATTTTTTCCTATGAACTTGAATTATAAAAAACAAAATTTCCAGATACCTACCTCATAGAAAAAGTACTTAAAACCAAAAAAGGGACAAATATTTTTGAAATGGCTTGGTTTCCCATCTGAACACAATTCTTGGACATCTATACCTCAAAACGATTAACAAAAATTGTATATTATTTTTTTTTTAATAAAGATGTTGTTCCATTAAAAATATTCACTCTTTTTTTTCTCCTTCAAACCTTAATAAAATATATATTTTTACTAGCTATGATCACACGATAAAAATAAAGAAAAAATATCTACTTCAAATGAAAAAAAAAAACATTTTATTTTTGTTTGTCTGTTTTGTTTTTGTTTATTTTATTTTATAACTATACATTTAATCCAATAAAAATATCCGTTAATAATGGGAGAGACTCAACATCGAACCCCGCTCTCACTGCCTTCAATTCTAACGCCTTCAAGATGTATGCTGCTGCTATTATTCTTCTTATGTCATCATCCATGGAACTGACCTCCTGCAAAGCAATTTTCTGAAGTTCGTCGAACTCCCAGCACTGATTGCCAAAATTATTTAACCATCCCAGAAAAATTTGTTTAACCATTATTATAACGGGTGATTTTTTAAGAGGCTTAGAACTTTAAAAAAAAAAACACACAAAATTCGATAAAATGAATGAAATATTTATTTGATTCGATAGTTTGAACCTTGCAATTTAATGTTTAAAGATAATTTCATGCAAATGTTGACCGCGGCTGCGTCTCAGGTAGCCCATCCGCTGAGTCCAATTTTGGCATACTCTTTCACACATATCGGCCGGTATCTCACGAATGAATGCATGGATGTTGGCTTCCAGTGCGTCAATCGAAGCGGGCTTGTCCCTATAGGCATTAGCCTTGACATACCTCCACAAAAAATAGTCTAATGGTGTCAAATCGCACGATCTATGCGGCCAATTGACCGGCCCGAAACGAGAAATTAACTGTTCACCAAACTCGCCTCGCAATTGCGCCATTGTTTCGCGTGCTGTGTGGCATGTGGCACCGTCTTGTTGAAACCACATGTCATGCAAGTCAAGAACTTCCATTTCGGGCAAAAAAAAGTTTGTTATCATCGCTCGGTAGCGTTCACCATTGACAGTAACGCTGCGATTCGCATCATCTTTGAAGAAATATGGCCCAATAATGCCGCCGGCCCATAAACCGCACCAAACAGTATCTTTATACCCTATTCCATAGAATGGGTATATTGTATTTGGTGTGGAGTTTGTAACATAGAGAAATAATACCGTTAGGTATAGAAAAGTATATATATTCTGACTCAGAATCAAAAGCCTAGTCGATTTAGCCATGTCCGTCCGTCCGTCCGTCCGTCCGTCCGTCCGTCCGTCCGTCCGTCCGTCCGTCCGTATGTATACTCTCTAGAGGTCGCAATTTTTGAGCTAGAAAGCTGAAACTTGGTATATATAATCTTTGTTTCAAGAGTAAGGCTAAGTTCTTGAACCAGTAAAATCCGCCCACAAACACGCCCACAATCGCCATTTTTGTTGAACAACCTCAATTTGGTAAAATTAAATTATGTTTTTTTGTACAGTACGAAAAAAGCATAACGCTAAAATTTTGCACACGTAAGCTTTAGGTAAACTTTCTTCCAATTAAATAAAAATATTTCAGTTTGGGCGTGGCTGACGCCCATTTTTCATACAAAACCATCAATATTGTTTTTTATAAAATAACAAATGTTATATTAAAGAGAAAAACATTAAATTTTGTGGGCATTACTGGCACATAAACATCTTGTGTATGAAATCAATAAATTTGATTTTGGGCGTGGCTGACGCCCACTTTTCAATAGAAACTATTAAAAAACTGTTTTTGTAAATAAACGGTATTTATAATGAATCCGCAAGCCAAAATTTTGCGTCTCTTAGTAGAAACTAAATCGTTTGTGTATGAAAAGAAATTTTTGAATTTTGGGCGTGGCTTTCGCTCACTTTTCATGAAAGAACGAAAAACGTAGTTTTAAAAATTTAAGGTACTACCAATATTCAATTTAAACCTTTTTCCCTTCCGTTCGTTTTGTAAAAAATATATCTCTACATTTTTTTGTGTACATTTTTTCAATACGCCCACTTTTGAAGGCGTGATTTTGATAAAATACCTTTGTTCAGGTAAGATTGTTTAAAAACTACTCGATTCAGTTGTAGTTTTACACATATGCCTAAATACTGATCAAAGCTCAGTTAGTGCTTCAAATTTTTAAGACACGCCCACTTTTAAGGGGCGTTTCCGGCAAAATTTGTATAAGGCATTCATTTTTAACGTTTTTTAACTATCGGTCACAGTTTTGAAGTAAAAAGATGAACACTTAGATTTATATTCCTTGGTTACGTAGCAGAGTGTGGTCCAAGAATTGTTAAAAACACCCATAATCGCTATTTCCATTCAAAACCTAATTTTTAAAAATTTAAGTTTTGTCTTGTTTTGTTCAAATCGATCTGCAAGAATAAAATTGAATGTCACTGAGCTCATACCAATTGCCTTGGCAATAAAAAGTTTTAGCTTTGGGCGTGGCGCACGCCTTTTTTTATTGTGCCAGCAGTAATTGAACATCACACCACACAAAGTTAATGTTATTGAATTTTGTTCAGTCTGCTAAAGAAGAATTTTGTTTCTGAAACTGAAACATCGGCTGGCTACGCGAGGCATACGCATACACATACAAATAGGGAATAGGGTATCCAACAGTTCGTTGCAAACGTACTGTAGCTCTCGCTTATGTTTTTTGGGATGCATTGGTAGCTGTTGCAATGCTTCTGGCTGATCTTCACTCCAAATGCGGCAATTTTGCTTATTTACGTACCCATTTAACCAAAAATGAGCCTCATCGCTGAACACAATTTTTCGATAAAAAAGCGGAAATGAACATTTCGAACCGAGCACGAATTTTGATAGTAAAATTCAATAATTTGCAAGCGTTGTTCATTTGTTAGACGATCCATGGTTAAATTGCAAACCAAACTAAAGCTGTTTGACAGTGACACAAGGTACTAAACACACGTCAGCTGTCAAAACCAGTGTTGCCAAAACCAAACCAGCTAAAAAATCACCCGTTATTAATAAAAATAATATTTTTGTTTTTAATTCTTAAATTTTCTGAAATTAACTGATGATCTGAGATATACAAACATGGTATTTATATCAAAATCAAAAAAATACATACACGTTAACTTATGTGTGTTATACGCTTCATATTCAACGCATACATATACCTACATATCTGATTTTTTTTCAATCGTTTCGGTTTAACTTAATTCTTATCTACTTATCTAATTTATTGATTCATAAATATCCACCAAACAACCAAACCAAACCTGATTCCGTCAAACAAACCCCCAAAAAATTACCTGTTTCAAATCAAAAAAAAACACATCAGATCGAAAAAAGGACACTTCACAAAAATGCATTTTTAGTCCATAACGCTATAAATTAATCCATCTTTATTACGTACCTACCAAACATTTTTATAAATTCAAAGCAACACCAACAATAAAAAAAAATAAAAAGATACCTATCTTAAACCAAAAACATTCATTCTAAAAGGACACTTCACATATGCACCGCAAAAATGCATTTTTAGTCCATACCGCTATAAATCAATCAATTTTTATTATACCTACCAAACATTTTAAGAAATTCAAAGCAACACCAACAAAAAAAAAAGGTACCTGTCCCAAGCCATCTTACGTTTCCCAGCAAGCATAGAACGGTCTGTCTCATCCCTATTGATTTATGATTTATTGATTTATGGATTTACTCCGCACATCCGTGCATCCGCCCGAATCTCCATACATTACAGAACCCGCCAAAACTAACTACTCCTATAATCGGAAGTAAAAATCGTGTGGGAAGGGGGTCTATTCAACTCCGTTTAGCCAGGAGGGACAATTTTATAAAAACGACTTAAATTTGATTTTTTTTTTTTAATAACGGTAACTCCTACAATGCCATGCTATACTTTTCTGTAAAGCCAAAAACCTATTCTTTCACCGTAATTTTATATGAAGATATTTTTGCGAATCGGTTTTGAAATATTAATTTTCAAACTCAAAATTAAATAAAGTGCACGACTGGGTCGTACGAACTTGCTCTAATGTGTTAAAATAGTTTTGGGTGCTTGAGATTTTGGGAAAAAAGCGTTGAAAAAATCATATGAAATTTTATAAATCACTTTAAAATCAATACCTAAAACGTTTTTTGGAGAAAATGAAGTAAGCCATCAGGTTTCTTTTACGTTTTTGAATTTTGACGAAATTTTTTTTCAAAATCGTTGGGCCAGTTTTTTCAAAAAACAGTTTTTTTTGAAAAACTTTTCGAAAATATATTCCAAATTTTTTTTGAGTATGCCAACTTCTACCACTTTGTAGTTTTTATCAGAAAAATAAAATTAAAAAAATATAGATTAAAAGGTTTTTGGAAAAAACAAAAGTTAAAAAAAAATTTTGAAACTTTTTTTAAAAACTCAAAAAATATTTTTTTGGAAAAATTAAGAATTCATATTATTTCGTTTATAAAAGGGCTTCTACATTAAAAATTTCATCGAAATCCGTCCAGTGGCTTACGAGAAAATCGGATTTCAAAAAACCGGTCCTATGGGAGGTACCGTTATAAGACTTTTCCTGAAAAATCTATTCCAAGCAGAACATAAAGTTTGCACAGAAAACATCATTCAGAAAGTTTTATCAAAATCGTAGGAGCCGTTTTTGAAAAAATTTAATTTTTCACAAAAAATCGTATGGCAGGTACCGTTAGTTTTGGAGCTAGGATGCTAATTCCAAAAACCCCTCTGTAGGACGTCATAATAATACTATGTACCAAGTTTGAAGCAAATCGGTCCAGCCGTTTAGACTGCAGGTAACTATACAGACAGACATACGGACAGACAGACAGACAGACAGACAGACAGAATTGTCGGACCCACTTTTTTCGACTTCTCTATCATCGTAATGTCATGTTTGATTGTTAGAATTTATTTTTTTTTTTTTACGAATGCATAACTTGCCTTATAGTACCTATAATCGCAAGTAAAAAAAACACAAATACATAATTGTTTTAAATCATCGGAGTCTATTTGTATGCAACTCGGTGCGTCGGCAGTACAGTTATCCTTCCCTGTAGAATATTCTATGTAGAAGTTGTATCCTTCTAGTAGTAGCCTACATTTTGTTTGTCTGCTACTAGGTTTTTTTAAGTGAGAACAAGTACACTAAGGGTCTATGGTCTGATAAGATTTTGAATTTTCTTCCGAATAGGTAGGGACGATATTGTTTAACTGCCCATACAATAGCAAGTAATTGTTTCTCAATTGTACTATAGTTTTTTTCTGCTTTATTAAGAGTTTTGCTTGCATAGGCAATCAGTCTATCGTCGAAATTAGATAAAACAGCTCCTAGAGCGAAACCTGAGGCATCCGTTTGTAGGATGAATTCTACTATAAAATTTGGAAATTGTAGAATTTTAGGACTTGTAAGGATTTCTTTAAGCGACTTAAAAGATTTTGCGCAATCTTTATTGAAATGAAATTCGACATCTTTTTTCAACAATCGGTTTAGGGGAATGGAAATGGTAGCAAAATTAATGATAAGTTAACGATAATAAATGGCGAATGCAAGGAATCTTCTTACTTCATCGGCGTTGGTGGGTGTCGGGTAATTTTTCATTGCGGAAGATTTTATGGGATCGGGTAGGATGCCATTATCAGAAATAACGTGTCCCAGGTCAAAGCTGGCTTATTCACTGTGCACAATTCACTGTGCACAATGCACTGTGCACAATTCACTGTGGGGACACTTCACCGTGCACAATTCACTGTGGTACACAATTCACTGTGACGGGCAACTAACTGTTGTGGACAATTCACAGTGGTGGACAACTGTGGTGGAAATATTCGCTGTGGCGAAAGTTGATTAAATTTTATTTTCTATAGTGATGACTGATGAGCAAACATTTAATGTACATCAAATGGAAGTCGATTCTTATCGATATTATTGAATTTTAGTAATTTATAAATGAATGGTCAATTCCAACTTTGCAATAACCTGACTATATCATCAAAATTTGTGTTTAATCATAATAATTATTACTATAATCTGTCTTTTTTTTACATTATTATTTGAAAGTAATGAGAAACTTTAACTTTAAACATCGATGTATTACTCACTATCGAAAGTGGTTGCTCATCCCTAACATTTAAAAAAAAAAACATTGTTTGGCGAGTAACGGATAATATTGCAAGTGAAAATCTTATAGTTTTGTGCGGAATTATTTTTGCATAATTATTCTGTTTATTTTCTAGGCAAAAGATTAAATACAAAATTGACTTGGAATACGAGTATATTAACTCAGAAAAAGGTAAGCAGTGTTGGATAGTTACGCGTAACTTTGAAATTTTAATTAGTGACACGCAGTGTTGGATAGTTACGTGTAACTTTGAAATTTTAATTAGTTACACGTAACTAATGTAACTTATGTAACTAATGTAACTAATGTAACTAATGTAACTTATTGTAACTAAATGTTACTAACTATAACTAATAGAATTTTTCAAATACAAAAACTCACATTTTATGTTAAATTGAAATTTAGAAGTTCTGCCCACAAACCCGATCGAATGATCGGATGTTTTTAGGGCAAAGCTGCACCAGCTGCCAGCTTTGGCAACGGCAACCTAGCAAGGAATACATTTTTAAATTACTATATTTGTGCAAAAAAAAATTTAAAAATAATAAAACAAAATAGATCTCGTTTGATTTCCTTTGGGCGAGCTAAATCTGAAATTTGAGACCAAATCTGAGATCAAATCTGAATTTACCATACAAAAATAAATCAGAATACACAAAGAAATGTCCAGGAGTCTCAAGAAAGAACGGAAAACTTCAAATGTAAGTAAAAATCTATTGTATGCTCCAAGAATATGATATTTTATTAGATTTCCTTTTCATCAGGAACATAGTAATTTCAATATTTATTCCTTGCCAGGTTGGTGTTGCACTTGCTTATAAAAGAATTTTGTCAATAGTCGATTGGGATTCGGGATGAAATGTGATTTTTTTTATTTTTTATTATTAAGCAAGAGTTAATTTTATTTAGTTACAGTTAGTTACATTTAGTTACATTAGTTACATTAGTTACGCCAAATATTGGGCGTAACTAATTCATATTAGTTACGCGTAACTAAACGAGTAACTTACTTCGTGTAACTTACTTGCCAACACTGGTGACACGTAACTAATGTAACTTATGTAACTAATGTAACTAATGTAACTAATGTAACTAAATGTAACTAAATGTAACTAACTTTAACTAATAGAATTTTTCAAATACAAAAACTCTCATTTTATTTTAAAGTGAAATTTAGAAGTTCCGTCCACAAACCCGTTCGAATGACGATAGACTATACTGTTTTATGACAAAGCAGGATGATTTAGATTGCCGTAACATTTCCTGTGATTTCCTTTTCATCAGGAACATAGTAATTTCAATATGTTTTCCTTGCCAGGTTGCCGTTGCCCTTGCTATAATAAAAGAATTTTGTCAATAGTCGATTGGGATTCAGGATGAAATGTGATTTTTTTTATTTTTTATTATTAAGTTAGAGTTAGTTTTATTTAGTTACAGTTAGTTACATTTAGTTACATTATTTACATTAGTTACGCCAAATATTGGGCGTAACTAATTCATATTAGTTACGCGTAACTAAACGAGTAACTTACTTCATGTATCTTACTTGCCAACACTGAAGGTAAGCCACGTTTATTGCGAAGGGGCTTTATTTTTTTATTTTGAAAGGTGTGGTAGCGATGGAAAAAAGTTATGGGCGTGCCCGAATTAAACAAAAAAAAAAACAAAATGTCGAGCTCGTCTACATACTAAATCTGAGGAAATCGTATGGTCTGCAGAAAATCATAATCATGCAGCAGATGCAGCCAAAAATGACGCGAAAAAGCATATATAAATGCTATAAGGATTGCTGCTAGCACCTCGTTTTCGGGCTGCACACAGCAGATAATAAGTGCCGAGGCTGTCCACATAACAGAAGCAAGCGCATCTAGATTACCTTTGAAGAGGTCCATGTCTAGAAAAATAAGGCGCTTCAGGCAAGTTGAAAGCCCAGATATTCATTCAATGGTGCAAGGAATAAATTTTGAGATACCGGGCCGACACACAAATTTCTGTAATGGAGAAAAATTTTTACATTTTGACAGTGGCTTTCAGGACAAACAGCGAATTTAAATATTTGGTACACTAAATAATTTAATCATTTTGGAGCATTCGCAAGACTGGTTTTGCGACGGCACATTTACTGTTTGTCCTCCAAATTTTAAGCAGTTATATGTGATCCATGGATTTTATTAAGGCAATGGTGGCAATTTCGAAATCAATGTGAAGAACCTGGGGGGCTAGTGTTGATTTCATTTTCTTCAAATGATTGAAGAAGTTGGAATAAATCTTCTCGCTTTTATATGGTAATATAGCAAACATCAGCGGAGTGTTTTTGCCTTAATAAAATCCATGGATCACATATAACTGCTTAAAGTTTGGAGGACAAACAGTAAATGTGCCGTTGCAAAACCAGTCTTGCGAATGCTCCAAAATGATTAGATTATTTAGTATACCAAATATTAAAATTCGCTGTTTGTCCTGAAAGCCACTGTCAAAATGTAAAAATTTTTCTCCATTACACAAATTTGTGTATCGGCTCGGTATCTCAAAATTAATTCCTTGCACCATTGAATGAATATCTGGGCTTTCAACTTGCCTGAAGCGCCTTATTTTTCTAGACATGGACCTCTTCAAAGGTAATCTGGAAGCGCTTGCTTCTGTTATGTGGACAGCCTCGGCACTTATTATTTGCTGTGTGCAGCCCGAAAACGAGGTGCTAGCAGCAATCCTTATAGCATTTATATGCTTTTCCGCGTCATTTTTGGCTGCATCTGCTGCATGATTATGATTTTCTGCAGACCATACAATTTCCTCAGATTTAGTATGTAGACGAGCTCGACATTTTGTTTTTTGGTAATTCGAGCACGCCCATAACTTTTTACTTGCTCTATAGGGCAAGTATTGGTTTCGTGCAGAAAAAATAAAATGCACGACTGGGTCGCACGAACTTGCTCTAATGAGTGACAGTGGTTTAGGGGCTTGAGATTTTGATAAAAATAAAATTTTCACAATTCTTTAATAAATACTTAAACTAATTTGAGCTGAAAAAAGTAAGCCATTTTATTTCTTGGATAAATTTGAATTTATGAGAATAAATTTATAAAAATCTGTGTAGCGGTTTTTGAACAAAAAAAGTTTTTTTTTGAAAAACTTTTTGAAAAAAAATTTTCAAAAAAAAATTCAAAAACGCCAGTTCATAGGTATTCAGCAAATACATTTATTTAAAATTTTTAGATAAAAATTTAATAAGCAGTTTTCAAAATATTAATTTA
This sequence comes from Platycheirus albimanus, assembly GCA_916050605.2. Classification (NCBI taxonomy): domain Eukaryota; kingdom Metazoa; phylum Arthropoda; class Insecta; order Diptera; family Syrphidae; genus Platycheirus; species Platycheirus albimanus. Next base: position 122,645,141 of record OU696696.1, read on the forward strand.
AAATTTTTTTTTTAAATGCTTTTAAAGATACAAAAAAATATTTTTCAAAAATATTGGTATGCAATACAAATCAAGCTACCTACAGCTATATGTGTATGAAATTTTGAAAGAATCGGTTGAGTCGTTTCCGAGATAGTCGAAAGCAAAAAAACGGTCCTATGGAAAGTACCGTTCTTAGCCATTTTAAAATTTTTTGTTCAGCCATATGATTAGTCGCACCTAAAAAGCAACACTGATTTTTTTAATTTGAAATCGTTAGAGCCGTTTTTGAGAAAAATAAGCTTTAACGTAACGGTTGTATGGCAGGTACCGTTATTTTTTGAGCTAAAAAAAAAATTTCAATTTTCCCTCTGTACAATACCTAAAAAAGTCTATATACCAAGTTTGAAGCAATTCGGCCCACCCGTTCGGGCTGTAGGTGTCTATACATACAGACAGACAGACAGACATACAGGCGGACAGAATTCGTAGACCATATTTTTTCGTCTTCGCTATCATCGTAATGTCATGTTTGATTGTTATCTCAAAACTTTTTTTTCGACGAATGCAGGGGCATTCCATGAAAAATGGTAACTTTTAATGAAAATATATTGTATTGGTAGAACGAATGGAAACATGGATTGTTTAAAGATCTATAAATATCCTCTCTTGTATGAGTTGTCACATCTCGAAAAACAGTTTTATAGCCACAGGTAACTTTAATTAGAAATGTATTAAGTTAACAATGCTGAAATTGCAGCAAAAACGCCATGGGAAAAGGTCGGCCCTATTTCAGGCATTTCGCGGTTTCATATACTGCAGTGTGGTGGAAATACACTCCATGCTAAAGTACACAATTTGCACCAAGATGACCACGTTTATCAACAACCTCCTTTGAATTTGAAGCTGTAATTTCGTACACGTCGGGCACGTGACAAAACTGTCGGGCACGTGATGGCAGATATTATGCACAAATTCAGAATAACTATTATGTTTTTTGCTCAATTTTTTTTTCTTCGTGAAATCTTTGATATATTATTGTTTTGTAGAATATGCTATTTTGTTAATATTATTCAAAGTTTTGTTAAAATAAACCAAGAACAAATGATATAAGAACTTTTGGTTGTTTTACTGTCGGACACGTGACACAAAATACTTTATGTATAGTTAATAGATTGTTGCGCTTTTACTTACTAAATTTTTTGGCCCATCAAAGCGATGACTTCAATTTATCTAAAGATATAAAGCATAAACTAAATTCATGTGATATGCTGTTTTAATTTAATTTTTTGTAGTGAAAACAACGTACAAAAGTCGGGTACGTAACAATGGAAAGCTCCTGCATAACTTGCCTTATAGTACCTATAATCGCAAGTAAAAAATCGAGGTTTTAATCAAACATGACATTACGATGATAGAGAAGCCCAAAAAAGTGGTTTTCGCCATACTGTCTGTGCGTCTGTGCGGATGTGCGGATGTGCGCTTTTTCACGTCATTCTACAGCCTAAACGGCTTGACGGATTTTCTTCAAACTTCATATATAGCAGTTTAAAGAAAAACGATTGTCGAGGTTTTTTTATTTCGTTTTAGCCCGGCTCAAACTGGTAACTTTCATGTTACGGTTTTTTTCATTTCGGATTTTCTCGAAAACGGCTCTAACGATTTTGACTAAACTCAAAATTTAGCTTACTTTAAGCTTTTCTAACAAAACTGCGTTTTTCGTTTTTGGCTCAAATGGTCGTAACGAAAATCAGGTTTAAACGACTTTTTTTTAAATGGCCATAAGTTCGCAACGACTTAATTGAATTGACTCAAACATCGTTTGGCATAGTTTTTTTTTAGTGTTTTATAAGAAAGTATTGCAATTTTTTCAGTAAGGCCTTTTTAAATGGTGGCTCCCATACAACGAGCCGTTCAGTTTTAGCCAATTTTTTTGGTTTTTTTCTAATTTGCTCAAAAATGGCTCAAACGATTTTGTTAAAACTTTGTTTGTAATATTCTTTTAGTGTTCTTAAGAGAAATGCGTTTTTAGTTTTTGGCTAAAAATGCGAATAACGGAAATCTGGTCTTGACGTCTTTTTTTCAAATTACCATAAATTGTCAACGGTTGTATCGATTTCAAACAAACTTTGTTTGGTATAGTTCCTTACGACTCTCTATCAGATGGCATTGCATTTTTTCCAGTTTCTCTTATTTAAATGGTGGCTCCCATACAAAGAGCCACTAGGTTTTGGCCAATTTTTATAGTATTTTCTAATTTACTCAAAAAAGGCTCTACCGATTTTTATTAAACTTTGTATTGAATATACATAGAATGTTTTGAAGAAAACTGCATTTAAGTTTTTGGTTACAAATGATAATAACGGAAATTTGTTTTAACAATTTTATTAATTTGGCCATAATCGGACATTTATATCATTTATAGCACCCAAAAGATGACATCTAAATTTTAAAAATTCAAAGGTTTCTTAACGTAAGCTCCCGCTCGGGTTTTCCAGTTTTAACCAAAATTTTGTAGTTTTCCCCAAATTTTTCACGAGTTCTTCATATTGCTCGAAAACTTTGTTTTCATCGTACTATTGCACCCACAGAGCAAGTACGTGCGACCCAGTCGTGCATTTTATTTCCATCGTTACCGCACCTTTCAAAATAAAAAATAAAGCCCCTTCGTAATAAACGTGGCTTACCTTTTTCTGAGTTAATATACTCGTATTCCATTAAGTCAATTTTGTATTTAATCTTTTGTCTAGAAAATAAACAGAGTAATTATGCAAAAATAATTCCGCACAAAACTATAAGATTTTCACTTGCAATCTTATCCGTTACTCGCCAAACAATGTTCTTTTCTAAAAAGGTTAGGGATGAGCAACCACTTTCGATAGTGAGTAATACATCGATGTTTAAAGTTAAAGTTTCTCATTACTTTCAAATAATAATGTAAAAAAAGACAGATTATAGTAATAATTATTATGATTAAACACAAATTTTGATGATATAGTCAGGTTATTGCAAAGTTGGAATTGACCATTCATTTATAAATTATTTTTACAAGCTTTTTTATTAACCTTTAATTTTACACATTGTCTTGCAATCATCAAACATTTAAAACATTTTTACAAATGTATTAACATAAATATTACAATAGTATACATATTAATTAATAGAAAAAAAAATGTTTAAATAATTAATTTGAATAATTTGAATTAACTTGAATTATTGATAGGTATATACATATGTTTTTTGTTTTTTTTTTCGAAATTTAAATTTTGATTGTATTTACATTATGTCTGAATATTTGTTATCTGGCATAAGCCTCCCCCCAACACTGTCGATAGCGCTCTGTCTTTTGCTTCATTATACCAGTTTCGTCTTTGCTTTGTCAAATCATCAGCCCATCTCTTTTTACTTTAAATTCTCGTCCAAGTTTTTCAGTTCTGATTTTAGCTTAGCTGTCTTCATAGATGTTTTTAAATGTCTCGATAAAGATGGGGTGTATACCTTGATTTTTAAGAGCTGTCCATATTACGTCATGTTCCACAAAATAAAAAGTACAGGGGTTTTTTGAATTCGTTGAATTTTTCTATCAGCTGATTCATAGTTTGTAGGTGGTCTGTTGATTTTTATTTAGCGTCTCTTTTTAATCTATATATTATTTTCGAAAAAAGTTTGTAGATTGACGAAATATTACTAATTGGTCTGTAGTTATTTATGTCTTCTTTTTGTCCTTTTTGATGAAAAAGAGTTATTGTAGTTTGTTTCCATTGTTTTGGTATTTTTTGTGTGGTCAAGATATTGTTAAACAAAGAAGTTAATGTTGAAGACAATGATTTCTTTCCATATATTATCATCTTAGCTGCAATACCATCATTCCCTGTGCATTTGTCTTTTTTAAGTCATCAATAGATTATTCTATATAACTTTTCGTGAGAAGTGGGTTATTTAAATTAAAATTATGCGTTGAAGTCATAGCTGTTGGTTCATCAGAATCCTGTCTTGTTGATTTAAAAAGTTGTTCGAAAAATAAAGTAGCGATTTCATTGATGTTTTTTCTATCCGTTATGTCTTTATTTTTGTCTTTCATGGATATAATCCAGTCTTTTCCTTTGCTTAAAAAAGTCTTAGTCTTTTTAATTGATTTGGTCTTACATAGTATTTTCCTTACAGATTTCTCATTAAAAAATTGAATGTCTTTTCTTGTGTTTTCCTTTATAGTTTTTCTCAGATATTTTAATTCGTTTTGTTCTTGAACTGTGACTTCTTCTTTATTCCTTAATTGCTCTCGCCTTAAAATGAGTGATTTGGTGTCATCTGAAATTTTGTCATCCTTGAAAGCTTTCGTTGTCATTATCGATATTTTTAATGAGTTCTTCATTATAATTTCTAGTTTGCCATATGCTGTTTGAATATCTTGGCCGATTTCGTCTATATTGATATTCAGACTTATTTCTCTTTTTAAAATGTCATTGTATTTATCAATATTTTCTCCTGTCACTAATCTAGAGATGCAAAGGCTCTGATTGATTCTTTTTAGTGTCTTATGATTGATGATGATTTTTGCTCTTAAAAGTCTGTGGTCGGAATCAAATTTAACATTGTTTAGTACTATTACATCCGTGATAGTTTTTAATTTATTTGTCAGAATAAGATCTATTTCATTTTTCGTTTTCCTGTCAGGTGACATCCACGTCCATTTCCGCTTGTCTTTTTTCTTAAAAAGGAATTTCCAAATCTAAGATTCGTTTCTTCTAGCCATTTGATCACGTCTTCGCCTCTTTTATTGCTTTTTATACCCTATTCCATATAATGGGTATATTGTATTTGGTGTGGAGTTGGTAACATAGAAAAATAATACCGTTAGGTATAGAAAAGTATATATATTCTGATTCAGAATCAAAAGCCTAGTCGATTTAGCCATGTCCGTCCGTATGTATACTCTCTAGAGGTCGCAATTTTTGAGCTAGAAAGCTGAAGTTTGGTATATATAATCTTTGGTTCAAGAGTAAGACTAAGTTCTTGAATCGGTAAAATCCGCCCACAAACACGCCCACAATCGCCATTTTTGTTGAACAACCTCAATTTGGTAAAATTAAATTATGTTTTTTGTACAGTTACGATAAAAGCATAACGCTAAAATTTTGCACACGTAAAGCTTTAGGTAAATTTTCTTCCAATCAAATAAAAATATTTCAGTTTGGGCGTGGCTCACGCCTATTTTTCATACAAAACCATCAATATTGTTTTTATAAAATAACAATTGTTATATTAAAGCGAAAAACATTAAATTTTATGGGTCTTACTGGCACATAAACATCTTGTGTATGAAATCAAAAAAAATTGATTTTGGGCGTGTCTGACGCCCACTTTTCATTAGAAATCATAAAAAAAATTTTTTTGTAAATAAACGGTATTTATAATTAATCCGCAAGCCAAAATTTTGCGTCTCTTAATAGAAACAAAAAGGTTTGTGTATGAAAAGAAATTTTTGAATTTTGGGCGTGGCTTACGCCCACTTTTCATGAAAGAACGAAAAACGTAACCTTAAGAATTTAAGGCATTTCCAATGTTTAATTTAAACCTTTTTCCTTCCGTTCGTTATTTGAGAAATATATCTCTACATTTTCTTTTGTAAATTTTTTCAATACGCCCACTTTTAAAGGCGTGATTTTGGTAAAATACCTTTGTTCAGGTAAGATTGTTTAAAAACTACTAGATTCAGCTGTAGTCTTACACATATGCCTAAATACTGAAAAAAGTGCAGTTAGTGCTTCAAATTTTTAAGACACGCCCACTTTTAAGGGGCGTTTCCGTCAAAAGTCGTATAATGCAATAATTTTTTTAACGTTTTTTAACTATCGGTCGCAGTTTTGAAGTAAGCAGATGAACACTTGGATTTATATTCCTTGGTTACGTAGCAGAGTGTGGTCCAATAATTGTTTAAAACACCCATAATCGCTATTTCCATTCCAAATCTAATTTTTAAAAATTTAAGTTTTGTCTTGTTTTGTTCAAATCGATCTGCAAGAATAAAATTGAATGTCACTGAGCTCATAACAATTGCCTTGGCAATAAAACGTTTTAACTTTGGGCGTGGCGCACTCCTTTTTTATTACGCCAGCACTAATTGAACATCACACCGCATAAAATTAATGTTATTGAATTTTTTTCTGTCTGCTAAAGAAGAATTTTGTTTCTGAAACATCGGCTGTTTGCGGGAGGCAGACGCATGCACATACGAAAATATGGGGAATAGGGTATCCAACAGTTCGTTGCAAACGTACTGTAGCTCTCGCTTATGTTTCCATATCCAAATGGTCCCATAACTTCTTCATCTTTATCTGTTTGTTTGCCCAATTTGGCATTAAAGTCTCCGATCACATACATCACCTCCGTCTTTGTTTCATTATATGCTTTTTCAAGTAGATTGTAGAAGTTTATTATTTCTTCATCGCTAGACCTCTCTGTGGGAGCGTATACTTGTATTATTGTTATCTGTGTGTTCTTAAGTTGCAGAAATAAGCTACAGATTCTTTCGCTGAAGAAACGTATGTTTATTAATTTGTCTTTTAGCCACTTCTTCACCAAAAATCATACGCCGTACAATCCTTTTGTTTCACTTATATAGCAGAATATATCGTTTTTGTTTTTCATTATATTTTTTCCTAATATTCTCAGTGCTGAAAGTCCTAATATGTCCCAATTAATATTTGATATTGCAAGTCTTAATTCATTCTGTTTTGCTTCTGTAGCTAGGGTCCTAACATTAAAGGTGCATATATTTAGATTATGTTTAGTGTTGTCTTTATTTGTTGAAAAAATTGTTGAACAGTTTGCTGAACATTTCGGGGGGTGGTGGCCTTGATTCCTCACGATGGCTAGTCGGCTTGAGGGAGAGTCCTTATATTTGTTTGTTTGTTGTTGTATAGTTTTCTTCAAGCTTCGTGTTTCTTGTTGCTATTGTTGATCATTTCGGTCTTCGGTTGTTATAGATGTGTCTCTGTGTTTGGTTTGGAAGAAGTTTTGAATACTGTTGTTACTGTTCCTTCTCTCATTGTTTTTTCGATCATCATTTGTTTTTGGTTTTTTCAGTGTTCTAGAACAGAATGGCAGTTTTGCATTTGTGTTTGAATCTTTTTCATTTAGTCTTTGTCTCTTGAGTAAATGTGGTGATGTTTTTATGATTTTAATCTCTTCTGTCATTAGTTTTGATTTTTGATGTCCGCTTTCGTTGAACTGTTTTATTTAGGATTTTTTTGATTTAGTCATCTTTAATGTAAATAATTTCTTCTTTATAATGTTTCAATTTTGTCTTATTTTTCATTATTAAGTCTTTCTTGATTTGTGTTGTCAGTCCCAGTCATATAGGTCTAATATTTGTGTCTGTTTTCTTCCCAATCCTTCGTATGAAATCGATTTCTAGGTGCGATGTTTTTATCCCAAGAATATTATTGAAGAGATATAGAGCAAAGTTTTGTAATTCTTCGTTATGTTTTTCATTTTCTTTTATATTATATATAACAATATTTTTTCTTTTCATGGATCTTTCCAAATATTTGTTTAGTTTTCCAGAATTTCTTGTTTCTGTTCTATAACAATATTTCTGTCTATTATTGAATTTAGTTCTCTGTCTATAGTGTCTGTCTGTTCTTTTATTTCATTTCTCAAATCTGTCCCAAGGTTTGTTATCGCAGCTATGAGATTGTCCAGCTTTTTGTCGGTAGTGCAGTTTTCCATGATTGTCACTTAAGTTGTGGCCTCTACTGTTAACTCGACTGTCAATTTGATCTGTAAGTGCTCGAGTGGATATTTGTTGTTAAATATTTTTAAACGTCAGAATTATTGTGCCGCGCGGTTTATCTTTTTGCTAAAAACTATTTTATTGCAGAGAATAATATATATATAGCTTTATTTAATGGTGTTGTGAATTAATAATTATGTGCGGGGTAACTCTTTTCTTTCTGATTTTTTCTTTATTTTGTTTCTAATTTGTTTAGTGTTTGTTATTATTTTTTCTTTACTCACCTCAGCAGTGCTCTTTGAGACAGGAGGAAATTTAATTTGTTTGTTGCGGCGAAGAGAAAGGTACTCTTGTTAACAGAACGACAATTTAAGAAAAGCGGTTTGAATTTTACTTCCGATTTAATTTTTCGATTTTATATTTTGTTTAAAAATCACTTTTTTCTTTTATTTGTGAGTTCCTTTAATATAATCAAAAGTAATTTTAAATCTTAAACATAGTTGAGGGTCTTTCCTCTCAAGACTTGGTTTTTTTTCTTTTTATTTTCCTTCTTAATTCGGTTTTTGATGGCTTCTCTATTCAACACGTCTTTCGCACTCAGAAAACTCACGACACTTTTGTTTATAAATTACTAAAATTCAATAATATCGATAAGAATCGACTTCCATTTAATGAACATTAAATGTTTGCTCATCAGTCATCACTATAGAAAATAAATTTTAATCAACTTTCGCCACAACGAATATTTCCACCACAGTTGTTCACCACTGTGAATTGTCCACAACAGTTAGTTGCCCGTCACAGTGAATTGTGTACCACAGTGAATTGTGCACAGTGAAGTGTCCTCACAGTGAATTGTGCACAGTACATTGTGCACAGTGAATTAGCCGGCTTCGACCTGAGTAGTTAGTTTTGGCGGGTTCTGGCGCTCGAGCGGAGCTATGTGCGGATGCATGGATGTGCGGAGTAAATCGGGCGGATGCGCGGATGTGCGGAGTAAATCCTCAATAGGGATGAGACAGACCGTTCTATGCTTGCTGGGAAACGTAAGATGGCTTGGGACAGGTACCTTTTTTTTTTTTTTGTTGGTGTTGCTTTGAATTTTTTGAAATGTTTGGTAGGTATAATAAAAATTGATTGATTTATAGCGATATGGACTAAAAATGCATTTTTTTGTAAAGTGTCCTTTTAGATAGAATGTTTTTGGTTTGAGACAGGTATCTTTTTCTTTTTTTCATTTGAAGTAGATATTTTGTCTTTATTTTTATCGTGTGATCATAGCTAGTAAAAATATATATTTTATAAAGGTTTGAAGGAGAAAAAAACAGAGTGAATATTTTTAATGAAACAGCATCTTTATTAAAAAAAAATTATACAATTTTTGTTAATCGTTTTGAGGTATAGATGTCCAAGAATTGTGTTCAGATGGGAAACCAAGCCATTTCACAAATATTTGTCCCTTTTTGGTCTTAAGTACTTTTTCTATGAGGTAGGTATCTGGAAATTTTGTTTTTTGTAATTCAAGTTCATAGAATCCTCCTTTGATGGGATGTCCTTGATAGTCCTCTAATAAATATGTAACGGGATTTGTGTGTTGAACTTTTATTATTTTGAAGATTTCAGTTGTCCAATTGGGGGTGTATCCTTTCTCAAAAACATGCTTATATTTACTTATTCTTACAAAGTCACCAATATGAAGCTTAGGTGTAATATGAATTTTGATATGATTATATGCTGTTGAAAGTATGTGTTCTTCATTTCTAGAATTAACTTCAGATGGACTCATTTTAATAGTGCGATGTCTCGTGGTATTATATGATTTAGTCAGTGATTTTATCATGTCAATCCAACGATATGAGCCATTAGCGCTAAATTCTTTCCACATCATGTTTTTTAAGGTGCGATTGAATCGTTCAACAATGGATGCTTTAAGTGCACTAAATGTAGAGTAATGTTTGATTTTATATGTTTTCATGAGATGGTGAAAAATTTTATTATAAAATTCTTTTCCGTCATCTGTTTGCAGATTCTTTGGGGTGGGTCCTTCATTAAATATGTTTTGCATAGCTGCAGTGACATCAACTCCTGTTTTACTTTTGATAGCTATACTCCAAGCAAATTTAGAAAATGTGTCTATTACCGTAAGAAGATATCGATAATTATCATTTTCTGATGAATAGGTACCCATTTCCACCAAATCAGCTTGCCATAATTCATCAAGTCCCTTTATGATGACTCGTCTTTTTTTGAAATTTCTTCTTGCAGGTTTATGCAGCTCGTTAACAATGTTTCTCTTACTCATCTTTCAGTTGATTGAAATAAAAATGTAATGTTTTTTCTTTTTATAATAATTTCATTTATTGTAATCTTTTATAAATAACATAAGTTTTTTTATTTTTAATAGTCTATTTTCAATCATGTAGCACGCACATGTATCTGGCCCTGATTTACATTTATTAGAAGACCATGGGCAATTTATAAAGTGACACCCATGATCAGATGTTGTAGAGGATATATTTTCAAATTTCCTCAGAAAATTTATACTTGCTATGAAATACTCATAGTGTTCTTCTAGTATAGTATGTTGATTTGTTTTAAGAAATGTTAAAATTTCATCAAAAATTATAGTAGTATTTATTCCTGCCATTATTAGGTTACTGTCCTCTCACACTGATATTCAAAATAAGACTGAAATCAAAAAAAACAATTTCCTCGTTAAGTTAAATAGTAATTTTTTCTTTTTTTAGTTTTTTTATTCAATCATTAGAATTACATTAGTAGGAAATAAAAATGTTGGGGCTGGGAAGTAGGAAAAAGAGATAGAATGTTGGTTCAACCAGTTTGAAATTTCACCCAAGGGTTATAAATACATATTTCTTGAATTCAAAAATATAAATATTTTTCATCTTTAGAATATAAATATTCTTCAATTTTGGCAATTGTGCTAATATTACTAATTAATTTCTTGTTTAATTCTTCAATTTTTTCATCAATATAATTTTTTGTTGCAGCATCTTCCTTCTCTTGTGGGTCCTGTAGGTTTTGTAGACACTTCCAGTTTATATTATAGTTGCCGTTTTCTGTTTTGAGAAATCCCTCACCAGGTGTTCCCGGCACTCCTTGCAACCCAGGTGGTCCTGGCACTCCTTGCAACCCAGGTGGTCCTGATTCTCCTCGCTCCCCACGTGGACCAATTGGTCCTGTTAGACCTCTGACAGGAGTTCTATTTGAAAACCTTCCGAACTTATCTACACTCATTTTTTATTCGATAATATTAGATTCTTTTAATTCTTCGATAATTGATATAATTTCATTGGAATGATTATTATGTCCTGCTTGATGTGAAGCGACAAGAAGTCTTAATCGAACTACAAGTTCATTGGGATCATCCCAGAAGATATAGTCTTTTTCTTTCTTAGATAATTGCATTAATCCATTTCCAGTATGTGAAACTGGAGTAGTAGTTTCTGTTAGCAGTTTGCTTATAATTTCTTTATATTTACTTCCACGATTTCCTAAAACTTGTTTTGTAGAGTCATGAGAACGTCTATATGCATTGGTATCTTCCAATATATCCTTATATATTTTTAAGTCTTTCTCATTGTATATTTTTTGACAGGGTTTTTTCTTGAATATAAGTTCATATAAGCCGTTTGAACCTTCATAGATTTTATTTTTTATTTGTATATTTTTTCCAAGAATCTTAAACTCTCCATCCCCGATGAACCACTTGCCATTCTTTTCGTGAATACCATATATATTGTCAAAAGCACTAGACTCATTCAAAAATAAATCTAAATACTTCTGTGATATTTCATCGAATGCAGTTTCTTCTATTTGGTCGGTTAAATGACGAGCTTTGTAACGATCACGTACTCGTTGTCTGCTTTCTCTAAAATGCTTGATTTTGGGTGTTGTTGAATAGTTTTTTGGAGTAATACTACTGATGCTTGCAGCAGGTGTAGCAAAATCATCATCAAAATTCTGTTTTGATTTAGTTACAGGGGTTTCAAAATTATTTTGCTGTTCATTTGATTTCTCAACTAACTCTTTCAGAGGATTGGTGATTGGTTTAAAGGTTTCCTCCAATTGAGTTTCGAATGCTTCTCTTCCATTCCTTAGAGCTTTATATTTCTTTCGTAGAGCATCAGTAGTTTTAATGAGTTCACTTGTCAATTCCTTATTTAAATTCATCATAATGAAGCTGTGTTGTTCTTACAACAGACTGTAAATAGGCTTCTTATATTATGAAAGAGTCTTTCAATAGGTTTGAAATTTATTTTAATGTTGAATGTACTGCTTCTGATTGATGAACATCGATTTTTAAACCGAGTTGAGCGACTTCGTACTTCTACGGACTGTGCGTTGAACTGCTTCGAGCTGCTCTCATAGAACATAACTCTACGTATGTTGTAAACGATATGGAGAAGTGCTTATTATTGTTTTCATTTATGAACTGCTTTTATACTGCTTTTGACCTGTTTTTTACTGCTTTTTACTGCTTTAAAACAGATTTTTACTGCTTTTGACCTGTTTTTTACTGCTTTCGAACTGCTTTTTACTGCTTTTATACTGCTTTTTACTGCTTTCGAACTGCTTTTTACTGCTTTTATACTGCTTTTTACTGCTTTCGAACTGCTTTTGAACTGCTTTTATACTGCTTTTTACTGCTTTCGAACTGCTTTTGAACTGCTTTTTACTGTTTTTTACTGCTTTCGAACTGCTTTTTACTGCTTTTTACTGCTTTTATACTGCTTTTTACTGCTTTCGAACTGCTTTTGAACTGCTTTTTACTGTTTTTTACTGCTTTTATACTGCTTTTTACTGCTTTCGAACTGCTTTTGAACTGCTTTTTACTGTTTTTTACTGCTTTCGAACTGCTTTTTACTGCTTTCGAACTGCTTTTTACTGCTTTTTACTGCTTTTATACTGCTTTTTACTGCTTTCGAACTGCTTTTGAACTGCTTTTTACTGTTTTTTACTGCTTTTATAGTGCTTTTTACTGCTTTCGAACTGCTTTTGAACTGCTTTTTACTGTTTTTTTACTGCTTTCGAACTGCTTTTTACTGCTTTTTACTGCTTTTATACTGCTTTTTACTGCTTTCGAACTGCTTTTGAACTGCTTTTTACTGTTTTTCCTGCTTTCGAACTGCTTTTTACTGCTTTTATAGTGCTTTTTACTGCTTTTGAACTGCTTTTTACTGCTTTTGAACTTCTTTATACTGCTTTTGAACTGTTCTCATAGAACATTAATATACGTATGATGTACACTGTTATGAAGAGCTGCTTTTATAGTTTAAGGAAATGATCAAAGCCCTTTCTATATCGACCTTCTTTCAAAGGACTGTCTTTATCAATAACCAAAAATCCATATTTATCATTCCAGCATTCTGCACATACATTTTGAAATATATTAAATGCCATGTCAGAATTAACATGATCATTATGAATATGTTTCAAGTTCATATCGTCCTGTTTGAAAACAATTAAAAAATTTGCATTGTCGCGTATAAGATGTTTTGGAATTCTTGTATATGTTTGACATAAATAAAAACTATCAATAAGATGATGTCGTCCCATACTAAAGTAGGTTCGTATAGTATCTTGTTTTTCACAAGCAATATCATCAAAGATAAAAACCGAATTTGGTTTTGCTTCTTCAGGTGGTATAACTTCACTATTATTGGAAAACGTAAAGAAACCCATTCCTTTGATTGGTTTGACGGCTTTTCGTAAAAACTCATACTTTGCTTGATGTAATGACTTTGAATAAATATATATGTTTTCAAATTTTAAACCGTTAGGATGCTGTAGTAAACTCATCATAGCATTTGTTTTTCCGCAATTCGAGGGACCCGTAATTAAACATCTTATGCTATTGGGTAATAGTTGACCATGTTTTCTTGACTCATTACTTTTAGTCAAATCAAAATTTTGAATTGGTAAAAGTTGTTGTTGTTTCACGAATCGCATGATGAAAGGTACTAAACAATTTCCTTTAAATGTGAAGGTTTTATTACAAAATTGTCATAACATTGTAAGCCGTCCTATTGAGTACATAACTTTATTTCTATAAAAATGTTGGATTTTTCAAAAAAACTTATCAGTCAACAAAGCACCGTGAAAGGAGACGGTTTGGTAAACTCTATAATCAACAAATTACCTCTTGAACTACATCTTCCTGGTTATCAATATTGTGGACCTGGAACAAATCTAGAAAAACGATTAGCAAGAGGAGATCCAGGAATTAACTTGCTTGATCAGGCATGCAAGCAACACGATATATCTTATTCTAAATTTAAAAATACATCTGAACGTCATACAGCAGATAAAATCTTAACTGAGAAAGCTTGGAAGCGAGCGACATCTAAGGACACTGGGTTAAGTGAACGAGCAAATGCTGTACTAGTTACCAATCTAATGAAAGCTAAACTAAAATTAGGTATGGGTTGCTCAAACAGTAATGCAAAAACGAAATCAAAAAACAAAAAACAGAAAATCAAGAAGAGCATCACTTTTAGTAGAACAATTAAAAGTCTTGGAAAAACTATTCAAAGAAAAAAACCACATAATCTGGAAAGAGCTGTCAAAATAGCATTGTCAGCTGCTAAGAAAACAATTCATAAAAATGGTCACAAAATTAAAACACCAAGAGTTATTTCAGTACCGAAAATTGGTGGTGTTATACCATTTCTTGTTCCTCTCTTTGCAGGGCTTTCAGCTCTCGGAGCTTTATCTGGAGGTGCTGCCGGTATTGCTAAGGCTGTCAACGATGCTAATAATGCTAAAAAAGATTTAGATGAGAAAAAACGTCATAATCGAAAATTGGAAGCTATTTCAATGGGTAACGGGCTACATTTAAAACCTTATAGAAAAGGACTCGGACTTTATTTGCATCCGCATTCAAAAAACTTATAAAGTCGTTACCCAAACGTGCCTTGAATGAGTTGGATTTGAGAGCTTTTGCCATGAGGTTTATACCTCATTTTCGGGGAGTTTTCATGCGTGATAATTTACCGAAAAGTAAACCATTAAGAAACGAATGTGCAATAGTGAATTTAGATTCCTCAAATGGACCAGGAACACATTGGGTAGCGTATTATAAGAAAGGCAGTCACATTGAATATTTCGATAGTTTTGGAAACCTTCAACCACCGAAAGAATTAATTGATTATTTAGGCGATAAGATTAAATAAAATTATATTAAGTATCAAGATTATAACGCAGTAAATTGTGGCCATTTATGTTTTAAGTTTTTATATGACTACTATTATGAATAAATAACATACATTTTGTTAAATTATTTTCATTGTCTTTTTTATTGTCATGGCGTTAACACTTACACTGAGCGGAAATACTTCTTATTTGACAGCAGAATATTTTCCACCTTTAAAGTTGGATCGGGACTATGTTTGCGGTTTGATAGATTTTCAATCATATAACTCCATACCTAATGTTGATGAACGAAACAATTTGCTGCATATTGGAGCACATGTTATTGAAATTCCAACAGGCTCATATGAAATCGATGACATTTATTCTTTTATTAACTATAAATTAAATGAAATGAATTTTCCTATCTCCATGAAAATTGAAGCTAATAATAATACATTACAATGTGAAGTGGATAGTACAGAGACTGTACATTTTGAGAAAGATCGATCTATTGGAAAATTATTGGGGTTCAGTAAACGATCTTTGAAAGCTGATTTATTGCATACTTCAGATTTACCTGTTAACATAAACAAAGTGAATGTCATACGAATTGAGTGTAATATTATTTCTGGTTCATATTTTAATAACAAACCAATGCATACAATACATGAATTTTCACCAGAAGTAGGACCTGGATATAAAATCATTGAAGTTCCAAGAAATGTCATTTATTTACCAGTGAACGTCAAAGAGTTAAGTTCTATTTCATTGAAGCTTGTTGACCAGGACGGAGATTTAATTAATTTTAGAGGAGAAACAATAACCATACGTTTACATTTAAAACCATTAGGTGATTCATAATGTTGATTTATAATAATATAATCAACAGCAAAAGTGACGATTCGGTTAGTTCTACAAGAGCAGCAAAACTGACAAGACCAAAGCTCACATCTGAAAATAAATCTTATCTTCAGTCTTTAGGATTTGTTTTAAAATAAAAATATAAAATAATAAAAAATAAAATAAAAAAAAATAAACATGATTGATATATTGAATATATCCCAAACACCTGGTTATGATAATAGCATTTCCAAATTTGAATATCACAGCTACTCTCCGTTCTTACAGTCTTACAATACAAGCGACGAAATACGTATTTCTATTCAACAACAAGACGTGTGTATTCTACCTAGCGAAAGTTATATTTACATTGAAGGAACCCTCAAAAAATTAGACGGAAGTAATTCTGATTCAGCTAAATTATGCAATAATGCTATGGCCTTTCTTTTTGAGGAAATTCATTATGAATTGAATGGTGTGGATATTGAATACAATAAAAATGTGGGTATCACAACAACATTAAAAAACTATATATCTTTGAATGAGAATGAAAGCAGATATCTTCAAAATGCATCATGGTATGGAAAAGACATCATTTTGACCTCATCTGGTACTTTCAACTTTTGCGTACCACTTAAAAGTTTGTTAGGATTTGCTGAAGATTACAAAAGGATTATAGCAAACGCAAGACATGAATTGATTTTAATACGTACTCGAACTGATGAGAATGCTTTTGTTTCGTCGGAAGATGTACAAATTAAAATCCTGAAAATGCAATGGAGAGTTCCTCACATCACTTTGGCCGATGCTGAAAAGCTAACCTTACTTAAACAAATACAATCAAAACCCATTCAAATGCATTTTAGAAACTGGGAAATGTATGAATATCCAACACTACCAGCTGCAACCGATCATATATGGACCATTAAAACTTCGAGTCAACTTGAAAAACCTAGATATATTATAATTGGACTACAAACAAACAGAAAAAATCAAAAAGATAAGGATGCTAGCAAATTTGATCACTGCACGTTGAGAAACGTTAAGATACATTTGAACTCTGAGTCATATCCGCGTGAAGATTTGAATGTTGATTTTACCACTGACCGATACGCTGTTCTCTATGATATGTACAGCCGATTTCAACAATCCTTTTACAGCAAACAATCGCAACCACTCTTATCACGTGAAGAATATAAGGAAACTGCTCCAATTATTGTAATTGATTGTTCCAGACAAAACGAGTCCATCAAGTCGGCTCCTGTAGATGTAAAACTTGAAATCAAAACAAACGTAGCTGTACCAGCAAATACTTCAATATATTGCATGATCATACATGATCGTATTATTGAGTACAGTCCCCTAACTGGAGAAGTTCGAAAACATACATGATTTATGAGAAACACCTGCAGCTGTTAGAAAAAGAATATGTTTTTCTAGGAATAGAAGCACATAAAAAAATATTATGAATGAAGGAAAACAAAACACGTATAAACTTGTCCTAAGAAGGTAAGAAAAAAAGGAGAACGAAAAAAAAAATCAATTTTCCAGAAATAGAAACAATTAAAACATGAAAAAGAAGAAACAAACTAATAAACTTTCCCCCTAAGAAGCTAAAAAAAGAGAGAACAAAAAAAATAAAATCCGTATAAATTCAACTGTTTGAGATGAAATTTTATTAGTATAATCTGAAAAATCAATATTATTAAACCATGTCTCAAAAGAATTTGAAAAAGAAATTCAAGAAATTGAAGTTGGAAGCAGTTTTAATACTGTGATTAATATAAAAAACTTAGAGCAAAATCATTGCTATCCAATAATAAGCATGAGAAGGATCCAAACTAAATTCGGAATGCAATTAGTTGTCGATCTGGGTACAAACGATGTAAGTAAATTTTTTTTTTTTTTTTTTTTTTTTTTTTTTTAAATTTTCTATCAAATTTTAAATATGATTTTTCTTTCATAGGTATTCCTTCCACGCCGCTACAACAAATTAACTGAAAAAGCAGTTGAAATGATCAATATGAAAACAGGATCATACTGTATCATATACAAAGGTCCAATGGGGAGATCTGTTAAACTAGAAATAAGAAAAATTAGCGAATAAGAGCGAAATAAATACAAAATTTGGTTTTTTCTTTTGAAATATAAAATTATTTTTTTTATTAGCCAATAAGAGACGAATATGTTTAAATGAATAAAAACAGTTTTTTATATAAAATATTTTTTGTTTTTTCTTTTTTTTTGTTTTCTTATTTAATTTTTTCTTAACTCTAAAAAGGAAAAGGTGGATCTCCAAATAATGCACCATAATAATATGATGGAACTCCAAATGCCGGTTCAGAAAAAGGCGGAGCTCCTGATTCATCATATCCTTGTTGAAAATCGTCTGTTTCAAGAAGATATGTGGGTGGCGGTGCTTGAAGTAGCCTTCTTGAGGTTGGTGGTGCTACATATATCCACCTTGGGGCTAGTGGTACTTCTTCCTCTTCCTCTTCCTCCATCTCTGATAAAATTTCCACCATTGGTCTTGGGAATGGTGATGACGTATCTTCTTCTCGCAAGAACTCCACTTCGTCTTCGTCTTCATCTTCGTCTTCATCATCGGTTTCATCTTGCTCTTCCTCCATCTCTTCCTGATACTCCATCATTGGCATTGGGAATGGTGATGACGTATCTTCTTCTCGCAAGAACTCCACTTCGTCTTCAGGGTCATCTTCCTCCATCTCTTCCAGGAACTCCACTTCGTCTTCGGGGTCATCTTCCTCCATCTCTTCCAGGAACTCCACTTCGTCTTCGTCTTCATCTTCGGTTTCATCATCGGTTTCATCTTCATCTTCTGATGAAGAAGTTGATGCTGGTCTTGGTGTGGGTTGAACCCTTTGGATAGGCCTGCTATATGATGAAACCGAAGATGATGCTGGTCTTGGAAATGATCGTGCGGTAAATATCGGTCTTTGGGCTGGTGGTACTTCTTCCTCTCCATCTTTGATGGGCTTCCATGCCATCCTAGGTGTGGGTTGAACCCTCTGAATAGGTCTCCCATCCTCGGCTTTAGTGGCCGCTAGAATTTCTTCTAATTCTTTTAAATTTGATGGTAAAATGCTCATCATTCTATTTAATTATAATTGTAACTAATTCTAACGATGACCATCTCATCATCTTTTATACACAAAATTTGTATAGAATACTACTACTACTACTACGAACAAAGACTTTGAAAAACACTGTCAAAATCAAATCTAGTTCTTATTGGCTTGAATAGTATATAAAACAATAATATAAGATAACGCCCACGAAAAATATCCTTTGAAGATTCAGAGCAATATACATGAAAACGATTTTACTATATGTGATGTGGGTGTGTGTTGAGGATCGATCGCTTAAATTCAAAAGGATGTTTTGGTACCTGTTTTTTTATTTTTTTTATTAGGTAGAAACAATATAGAGACTCCTTTTTTATGTTACTTTAACGCTGACATACATTTTTATTTTGAAGATAAAAATACGATTCTTATTGCGATTTGAAAAAAAAAACAAATTAATTTTTATATTTTTTTATTACCTTGAGTTGAAATGATTTTCACTTTTAAATATGTGGTATATTTTTATGGCCCCAAGCATATGTGCTTTTACCATCTTCGCATATAAACCTCTTTGTATCATTACAACTCAAGGTTTTTTTATTTATCATTTGTGTGTACATCAAATGTTGCTTACTTCTAAATATATACATAGTTCTATAAATATCTCGTTTCTTAATTAAACAATTTCTATAGTCTCTTAATTCTAAATTATTAGTAATATATTTTTTTATTCCCTTGGCTTTTTTTGTCACTTCACCGGTATCAATCCCAAAACAATATAATTTAGCCCTTAGTCCTACAAAATCAGTCATAATCCTCGAATTATTTTCATCTTTAAAAAGCCCCTTGCCATTATTTAAAGGGAAATTATGAATGTTGTTCAGCGGATACTCAGAAGTGTCAAACCTAGATCTCTCAGGATTAATTACATCATCATAGATTTTAGCATAAAAGTCGTCTGTAAATATGGAATAGATAAAAGAGTCTGTATCCATATAGTTCATACGAATTTTATTTTGGCTTCATGTAATCATAATGAAAATCATACATTAACCACTTTGAGAGTTCTAAAACGGTAAAACCTAAATAAATTGGTTTATCTAGTTTAACACTTCCTTTCTTCATCTCAATAGCACACATATTCGGTGTAAATATGCTACTACTATGAAAATTGGGGTGCGCAATCAGCTTTCTTGCTGAAAATTGGTTTCTATGCGCACTCCATTCTGAAACAATCTTCACATTTCTACGCTTTTCAACATTTTCCATGGTTTTACCATAGACGCTATTGTTCATTAATTTGAAAAAGTCTTTCTCGAACTTATTCCTGGCAACTTTTCTTTTTTCGGTGTTCAGAGAAATATACTTTTGGAGCCAGTTCGACTGACTAAACTTCATGACTCTATGTACTTTTCTTAAAATTAATCCATGTGAAATACATTGCTGTAAATTTCTTAAATTAGTTTTGAAATTTTTCCTTGAATTCAAGTGAGCAACTAACTTGGGAATTTTACATCCTGGGGTGGTTATATTTTCAGGACAAAATGGAAGATCATTGTGTGAGTCATGAATACTCGATGGATAATCTAAATCTACTTCCAATGCATATCCAACATTATCACCTTTAATGTTGGAGATGTATTCAGATGTATAAATCTGAGGATTATCCCACTGAAAATTACCATATGGTAAGGGTTGTGACATAGCCCATCCGTATAAGTTATTAGCATCAAGATACATTAAGTATTCCGATTCTAGGTTTGGGTTATAGCTAGATATGTATTTATTATTAGCCACAGCATTTCTGTGACTACATTGACACAAACCACCTCTAATTCCAGTTTTAAAAAAATTGTACATATCGACATCAGTTAAAAGCTCCAACTTGATATTAGTTGTTTTGAGCATAGCGTCCCATGATAACCCAGGAGCTGTAAAATAATGACAAGGATCAAGTTCGTAGATTGAAATACAAAGTTTCCTAAAACTTTCAAATATATCTGCTAATAAAAGCACATCACTCTTAAGATAGAGAACCATATAATCTTCAAGTTTTTTACACTTAAAGTGATCCCATACATTAAGAGCATGTTTATAGTCCTCAACTAAACATTCTTCATCAATCATTTTGTTATAAAATTTCGATTTCGATGGTAAAGAGGTTTCCTCAAATCGTTCCCATGAATCTAAATGATCATAAGGAAATACACCTTTTCTTTGCATTAAATTAAATGATATATTGTCTTGGAAAACACTTTTAGTATTTTTTAAATCATTAGACGATAAATTCTTTGCTAAAGATGAGATGCTCGACTGAAGATACCTATTTGAATCTAAAAATCGTATCTCAAAAGTGTTTTTAGCATCTAAATAAATTCGTTTAGAAAGAGAAATATAATTTTCTTTGTTCAATGGAATTATTGAAATTTCTCCGTTGATATTAGAAAGACTTTTTATAAAAAGATGACAATCATACCCCGAAAAATTATGAAAGAAGACGGGGAAAAATTTTGGTATTTGGAAATTTAAATACAGTGAACGTGAGCGGGTCCTCTATACAACCCGGTGAAGTGACAATGATCTCTTGCCCTTAAATCTGAATTCTTAAAACTACTCTTACATATATCACATGTTGGCGAATGTCTTTGTCTAAAATCTTCGGCTATGGTCAACATGGGCATCGGTTTTGGGTTTTTGATGACTTCTTGATATAAATTCGTCAATTCTTCCACCAACATTTCCACAAATTTGTCTGACGAATTCTCACCTAAAATAAAAAAATGGACAATTATTATAAATATGTTTATTGGGAAATATTATTATATTCATATTTAAATTCTTACCAACAAATGTCTTCTGTTTGTTAAACTTTTCATCTAATGTACATTTAATAAAATAAGAAAAAGCGCAGGGCACATGCTGTTGCACATCAGTTGTTGAAGAAAAATCTGGGTTGGGCTGTTGATGGTTTATCGGCTGTAATATGGACTCGAAGTCAGCGTAAACTACAAATGGTACTTCCAACTTCTTTCCATGCTTTTCAAACTTTATTGAGGACTTATCTCCCTCTGGCATCAGTGTAACAATCTTGCAACATTCGTTTTTATGTTTTTTTAATGAATCTTCATCAGCAAAAGATTGTAGACAACCATTACAAAGATTCAACTGTTTTTTTTTGTTAATTGAGAACTGATTAGTCGTGATATGTTTTTAATAAGAACATAATGAGTAAGTCCCTCCTCATTCTCAAAAAAGAGCAAATTTATATGCTTACTCTGCACCTTTTGGGTATGATAGAATGGACCAATTATTTGTATATCATTATTTGTATTAGTCATCTCATAACCAAACACATTCACACTTATCTCAGGGTTGTTTTCCTCGAATATTTTAACATCTTTTACAGCCAGAGGGAATTGCAGGTCTTTGAAGCTTACGAGTTGATTAAATGCATTTATTGTTTCATCACCAATATTATTTTTACAAGGATATGCTGTTGTTCTTTCAGGATTAGATATTCTTCCTGCGAGAGCAGCTATAATAGACCATTTAAAACAGTACTCATCGTTGTTTTGAACGTTTATGCATGCTTTTTTGTTTATTATTTTGGCCGGCAATTCAAAATAGGATGATCCTCCAACAGGTTGGTATTTATTGATGTTAATTTCGATTCTGAGAAATGAAAGCAAAGCCCATCCGCTCTCTTTTTCCTGAAATTCTTCTAATTTCACTTTTATTTCATCAATAAATTGTTGAAGCTTTGCATCTATTTCACTTTCACTCAGCACCACACGCATTTTTGTTTGAATATTTTTCACATTCGAAATCAACTCATCAGGACATTGTTGGACTTCACGAAATCACCGAAAAGTTCAATGTTTAGCTTCAATGCGCCTAAAATGCCTATCTCGTTTTCCAGCAACTCTTTGATAAGACATTTATTTTCGTCAAACAAAACATTCACATCTAAGATTGATTCATCGACAATCTTTATGCAATAAGTTTTAATTCGATTTTTGAAAGCTCCACTTATTACACTTACATTCTCAGTCAGGAGCTGCATAGCCAGTGCTCTATGTGAAGATTTTCTTTGGTGATGTGTCATTTTTCGCTCCTCGACATCCTCCTCATAGATGTAGCAATATGTAGTTTGAGGAGAATCCTCACCATCTTTTTCCGAAAGCAGCTGTTTAACTAGCGTTTTATGGGAAGCTTTTTTATTATGATCGCTCCATTCCACAACACCTTCTTCACAGATATGACAATACCCATTAGCAATTATTCTTGGTTTTTTGTTCAATATCGCCTTAGATGTTGAAGGTTGAGGAGAATGTTCCCTTTTTCTAGCGCTTCTTTCATTCGCCACAACAGCTCCTGCTGAATGCACATTTTTAATATGCCTATTAAGTATGTCCTTCCTCGACATGACTTTTTCACATACGTTAGTTGTCATTTTTCGCTCCTCGACATCCTCCTCACAGCAATATGTAGTTTGAGGAGAACTCTCACCATCATTTTCCGAAAGCAGCTGTTTAACTAGCGTTTTATGGGAAGCTTTTTTATTATGATCGCTCCATTCCACAACACCTTCTTCACAGATATGACAATACCCATTAGCAATTATTCTTGGTTTTTTGTTCAATATCGCCTTAGATGTTGAAGGTTGAGGAGAATGTTCCCTTTTTCTAGCGCTTCTTTCATTCGCCACAACAGCTCCTGCTGAATGCACATTTTTAATATGCTTATTAAGTATGTCCTTCCTCGACATGACTTTTTCACATATGTTACATTTAAACATTTTTCTTTCATCACCATGGATACTGATGACGTGTCTTATCAAATTCTGCTTTTTAGTGAATGATACTCCACAATTTTCACAATTAAACATTTTTAGAAATTAGTTTTTTTAATAAAATTCAAAAAAGAAAACAGAAAAACACAAAATCGAACTTGATTTTTTAATAACTAACGAAAACAGATTTTCAAAGAAAAATTCAACGAAAGTGAACTTGATTGTCTTATTCACAAAAACAGAATGCCCTGCTACATATTCAAAATTTACCTTTTATGCATTTTTTTCTGAATGTTTAAGATTAAAAAAAAAAACGATTAATCCTTAAAAACAAAAACAATAAAAATTCCGATATTTCTTAACCAATCAGATCTGTGTATATATTTTTCTTTATGTTTTGAGAATATTAAAAAATGAAAATGTAAAAGGACATCTCACATATTATGTAGTTACTCCATGAATGCATTTTTTTTTTTATTATTTTCTCCATACCGTTATAAATCAATAAATTTGTATTACTATTTTAAAAAATCATGATCCCGTCAAAGCAACCCCTAAGAAAATAACGATTTTTTTCCTATGAACTTGAATTATAAAAAACAAAATTTCCAGATACCTACCTCATGAAAAAAGTACTTAAAACCAAAAAAGGGACAAAGATTTTTGAAATGGCTTGGTTTCCCATCTGAACACAATTCTTGGACATTAACAAAAACGATTAACAAAAATTGTATATTAATTTTTTTGTTGTTCCATTAAAAATATTCACTCTGTTTTTTTCTCCTTCAAACCTTAATAAAATATATATTTTTACTAGCTATGATCACACGATAAAAATAAAGACAAAATATCTACTTCAAATGAAGAAAAAAACATTTTATTTGTGTTTGTCTGTTTCGTTTTTGTTTATTTTATTTTATAACTATACATTTAATCCAATAAAAATATCCGTTAATAATGGGAGAGTCTCAACATCGAACCCCGCTCTCACTGCCTTCAATTCTAACGCCTTCATGATGTATGCTGCTGCTATTATTTTTCTTATGTCATCATCCATGAAACTGACCTCCTGCAAAGCAATTTTCTGAAGTTCGTCGAACTCCCAGCACTGATTGCCAAAGTTATTTAACCATGCAAGAAAAATTTGTTTAACCATTATTATATTAATAAAAACAATATTTTTGTTCTAATTCTTAAATTTTCAGAAATTAACTGATGATCTGGGATAAACAAACATTGTATTTATATCAAAATCAAAAAAAATATATACAGGTTAGCTTTGTGTGTTATACGCTTCATATTCAACACATACATATACATATCTGATTTTTTTTTTTCAATCGTTTCGGTTTAACTTAATTCTTATCTACTTATCTAATTTATTGATTCATAAATATCCACCAAACAACCAAACTAAACCTGATTCCGTCAAACCAACCCCCAAAAAATTACCTGTTTCAAATCAAAAAAAAAAAATCAGATCTAAAAAAGGACACTTCACAAAAATGCATTTTTAGTCCATACCGCTATAAATTAATCCATTTTTATAAATTCAAAGCAACACCAACAATAAAAAAAAAATAAAAAGATACCTATCTTAAACCAAAAACATTCATTCTAAAAGGACACTTCACATAGGTATGCACCGCAAAAATGCATTTTTAGTCCATACCGCTATAAATCAATCAATT
The DNA here is from genome assembly GCA_916050605.2 of Platycheirus albimanus. NCBI lineage: Eukaryota > Metazoa > Arthropoda > Insecta > Diptera > Syrphidae > Platycheirus > Platycheirus albimanus. Next base: position 122,670,419 of record OU696696.1, read on the forward strand.
TTTATTATACCTACCAAACATTTCAAAAAAATCAAAGCAACACCAACAAAAAAAAAAAAGGTACCTGTCCCAAGCCATCTTACGTTTCCCAGCAAGCATAGAACGGTCTGTCTCATCCCTATTGAGGATTTACTCCGCACATCCGCGCATCCGCCCGATTTACTCCGCACATCCATGCATCCGCACATAGCTCCGCTCGAGCGCCAGAACCCGCCAAAACTAACTACTGACCTGGGACACGTTATTTCTGATAATGGCATCCTACCCGATCCCATAAAATCTTCCGCAATGAAAAATTACCCGACACCCGCCAACACCCGCCGATGAAGTAAGAAAATTCCTTGCATTCGCTATTTATTATCGTTAATTTATGCCTAATTTCGCTACCATTTCCATTGCGCTAAACCGATTGTTGAAAAAAGATTAAAATAAAGATTGCGAAAAATCTTTTAAGTCGCTTAAAGAAAACCTTACAAGTCCTAAAATTCTACAATTTCCAAATTTTATAGAAGAATTCATGCCTCAGGTTTCGCTCTAGGAGCTGTTTTATCTAATTTCGACGATAGACTGATTGCCTATGCAAGCAAAACTCTTAATAAAGCAGAAAAAAATATAGTACAATTGAGAAACAATTACTTGCTATTGTATGGGCAGTTAAACACTATCGTCCCTACCTATTCGGAAGAAAATTCAAAATCTTAACAGACCATAGACCCTTAGTGTGCATGTTCTCACTTATAAAACCTAGTAGCAGACAAACAAAATGTAGGCTACTACTAGAAGAATACAACTTCTACATAGAATATTCTACAGGTAAGGATAACTGTACTGCCGACGCACTGAGTTGCATACAAATAGACTCCGATGATTTAAAACAATTATGTATTTGTGTTTTTTTTAATTTTGAGTTTGAAAATTAATATTTCAAAAACGGTTCGCAAAAATATCTTCATATAAAATTACGGTAAAAGAATAGGTTTTTGGCTTTACAGAAAAGTATAGCATGGCATTGTAGGAGTTACCGTTATTAAAAAAAAATCAAATTTAAGTCGTTTTTATAAAATTGTCCCTCCTGGCTGAACGGAGTTGAATAGACCCCCTTCCCACACGATTTTTACTTGCGATTATAGGTACTATAAGGCAAGTTATGCATTCGTAAAAAAATGTGAATGGTCCACAACAGTTAATTTCCCCCCACAGTGAATTGTGTACCATAGTGAATTGTGCACAGTGAAGTGTCCCCCTCCCCACAGTGAATTGTGCACAGTGAATGAGCCGGTTTCGACCTGGGACACGTTATTTCTGATAATGGCATCCTACCTGATCCCATAAAATCTTCCGCAAAGAAAAATTACCCGGCACCCACCAACGCCGGGGAAATAAGAACATTCCTTGCATTCGCCATTTATTATCGTTAATTTATCCCTAATTTCGCTACCATTTCCATTCCGCTAAACCGATTTTTGAAAAAAGATGTCGAATTTAATTTCAATAAAGATTGCAAAAAATCTTTTAAGTCGCTTAAAGAAATCCTTACAAGTCCCAAATTTCTACAATTTCCAAATTTTATAGAAGAATTCATCCTACGAACGGATGCCTCAGGTTTCGCTCTAGGAGCTGTTTTATCTAATTTCGACGATAGACTGATTGCCTATGCAAGCAAAACTATTAATAAAGCAGAAAAAAACTATAGTACAATATTGAGAAAGAATTAATTGCTATTGTATGGACAGTTAAACACTATCGTCCCTACCTATTCGGAAGAAAATTCAAAATCTTAACAGACCATAGACCCTTAGTGTACTTGTTCTCACTTAAAAAACCTAGTAGCAGACAAACAAAATGTAGGCTACTACTAGAAGAATACAACTTCTACATAGAATATTCTACAGGTAAGGATAACTGAACTGCCGACGCACCGAGTTGCATAAAAATAGACTCCGAATACAATTATGTATTTGTGTTTTTTTTTTTTTTTAATTTTGAGTTTGAAAATTAATATTTCAAAAACAGTTCGCAAAAATATCTTCATATAAAATTACGGTAAAAGTATAGGTTTTTGGCTTTACAGAAAAGTATAGCATAGCATTGTAGGAGTTACCGTTTATTAAAAAAAAAAAAAATCAAATTTAAGTCGTTCTTAGAAATGTGTCCCTCCTGGCTAAACGGAGTTGAATACACCCCCTTCACACATGATTTTTACTTGCGATTATAGGTACCTACTATAAGGCAAGTTATGCCTTATAGTATAGTATAGTATAGTTTGGACAATCAAACATAACATTACGATGATAGAGAAGTCGAAAAAAGTGGGTCCGACAATTCTGTCTGTCTGTCTGTCTGAATCGGCACCTACAGCCTAAACGGCTGGACCGATTTGCTTTAAACTTGGTAGATAGTATTATTATGCCGTCCTACATAGGGGTTTTTCAAATTAGTATTCTAGCTCCAAAACTAACGGTACCTGCCATACGATTTTTACTGAAAAATTATGTTTTCTTGAAAACGGCTCCTACGACTTTGATAAAACTTACTGAATAATGTTTTCTGCGTAAGGTTTATGTTTTGGTTGGAATAGATTTTTCAGGAAAAGTCTTATAACGGTACCTCCCATAGGACCGGTTTTTTGAAATCCGATTTTCTCGTAAGCCACCCGAGGAATTTCGATGAAATTTTTAATGTAGAAGCTGTTTTATAAACGAAATAATAAGAAAATTTTAATTTTTCAAAAAAAAGTTTTTTTTTTTTGAATTATTAAAAATAGTTTTAAAACTTTTTTTTATTTTTTGTTTTTTCCAAAAAAGGTTTAATCATTTTTTTTTATTTTATTTTTCTGATAAAAACTACAAAGTGCTAGAAGTTGGCATACCTACTCAAAAAGCATTTGGAATATTTTTTGGAAAAGTTCTTCAAAAAAAACTGTTTTTTGAAAAAACTGGTTGAACGATTTTGAAAAAAAATATTTTTTAAATTCTTAACAATAAACAAAATCATATGGCTTACTTCATTTTTTCTAAAAAACGTTTTAACTATTGATTTTTTAGTGATCAATAAAATTTCATATAGTTTTATCTCTGCTTTTTTCCAAAATCTCAAACCCCAAGACCACTGTCTCACATTAGAGCAAGTTTGTTCGACCCAGTCGTGCACTTTATTTTTCTTGTCTCGACCAAACCTACATGCTATAGCTTTTTGTAACACCTTATACCAATCACCCTTTATATTGGCATTGTATATAAATTGTATAGCTAGGAAATCGAATGACTGGTGGCGCCGCGTATCTTCCACATTTTGCGAATGGGAGAATGTGCACTAAATGATGAAATAACAACAGGCAATAAAGTAAAAATAAAACAACGAGAGCACCTTACATAAAAATTTATTAAATGATAAGATTTAGAGGGAGGAAAAAACAAACAAAAATTTAGTGTTATGATTTGAAGGTGTTTTTAATTTGTTTATGTAGAGTTGTACGGAAGTAGTGGTGAAGGCAAAAATGAGACAATAAAAATGATTTTTACTGAACATGTGGAATGTTTTGTTTTGAGCTTTCAGGGAAGAGGGAAGGGCGTTATTATGCATGTAATTTGAACTATTGCAAAGAAATAAAAAACGGAGAATATTCTTTTAGAAAATCAAATTTAAATGCAAACGTTTTTTTAAAAAAACGCTTCCTTAACTTAAAATTCAAGTAATAAATATGTGTAATTTTTTGAAGGCATATAGAAGTATTAGCTTTTATTACTCACTATCGAAAGTGGTTGCTCATCCGTAACCTTTTTAGAAAAGAACATTGTTTGGCGAGTAACGGATAAGATTGCAAGTGAAAATCTTATAGTTTTGTGCGGAATTATTTGTGCATAATTATTCTGTTTATTTTCTAGGCAAAACATTAAATACAAAATTGACTTAATGGAATACGAGTATATTAACTCAGAAAAAGGTAAGCCACGTTTATTACGAAGGGGCTTTATTTTTTATTTTGAAAGGTGTGGTAGCGATGGAAAAAAGTTATGGGCGTGCTCGAATTACCAAAAAACAAAATGTCGAGCTCGTCTGCATACTAAATCTGAGGAAATTGTATGGTCTGCAGAAAATCATAATCATGCAGCAGATGCAGCCAAAAATGACGCGGAAAAGCATATAAATGCTATAAGGATTGCTGCTAGCACCTCGTTTTCGGGCTGCACACAGCAGATAATAAGTGCCGAGGCTGTCCACATAACAGAAGCAAGCGCTTCTAGATTACCTTTGAAGAGGTCCATGTCTAGAAAAATAAGGCGCTTCAGGCAAGTTGAAAGCCCAGATATTCATTCAATGGTGCAAGGAATTAATTTTGAGATACCGAGCCGATACACATTTTTGTGTAATGGAGAAAAATTTTTACATTTTGACAGTGGCTTTCAGGACAAACAGCGAATTTTAACATTTGGTACACTAAATAATTTAATCATTTTGGAGCATTCGCAAGACTGGTTTTGCGACGGCACATTTACTGTGTATCCTCCTAATTTGAAGCAGTTATATGTGATCCATGGATTTTATTAAGGTAAAAACACTCCGCTGATGTTTGCATTATTACCAGGTAAAAGCGAAAAGATTTATTCCAATTTCTTCAATCAGTTGAAGAAAATAAAATCAACACTAGCCCCCCAGGTTCTTCACACTGATTTCGAAATTGCCACCATGAACTCATTTCAATCAACTTTTCCATCAAGTACTGCAAAATTCTGCTATTTTCATTTCAGACAAAGTATTTATAAGGCAATTTGTCGTATAGGGTACAAGATTGAATATGACACTAATGGAAGTTTTGCTTTAAATTTTAAGTTTTTACCAGCTCTAGCTAGTGGAAGAATATTTTGATATTATATTGCGAGTTGACCTTGTCTCAGCTGAAATCATTGACTACTTCAAAGATAACTATATCGGCCGTAGAATTTTAGATAACAAGCGTCGAGTGCCACGTTTTGGGATAGAAAAATGGAATCATTACCAAAATACATTGGAAAATGGACAGAGAACGAAAAAAATATAAGTGAAAGCTGGAACAAAGCATTTTATGCGACACTAGGAATTGATCATCCTCACATTTTCCGTTTTATCGAAGCACTTAAGAGGGAACAAGCTAAAAATGAACTTGTTCGGTCTCAGTTGTTATCAGGATGCTGAGAACCACCGTCTAAGAAAAAGTATTTCAACTAAAACCTTAAACTACAAGGTATTGCTAGGACGTTTGCTGCAAAGGAGCCCTGGGAATATTTAAAAGCTATAGCTCTCAATATAAATATAAATTAAATGTTTTATTTAATTTTTTAATTGTTTATTTATAAACGTTTTCTTAACATTCTTATTGTTTTTTTTTTTTTTATTTTAAAGATAACTTTCCTTATATTGTTTTCTTTTTATTTCTTAAATATTATAAACTTATGAAATTAGTTAAAAATTTAAGCAAAATCTATTCGCGCGCGCGAATAGTACACCACAATGAAATGCACACAGTTAATTGTCCACCACAGTGAATTGTGTCAACAGTGAATTGTGCACAGTGAATTGTCCCCACAGTGAACTGTGCACAGTGAGTTGTGCACAGTGAATTGTGCACAGTGAATTAGCCTTGACCCGTTCCAGGTATAACACTTCCTTTGGCAAGAAAGACCATTTTCCAGCGTGTATTTTCAGATTTACTTCTCTTTGACGTTCAAATACTTGTATCAAATTTTTGTTGTGGTCTATTAAACTTCTACCAAAAACTATAAGATCATCGAGATAGACAAAACATCGTGAATATGTTAGTCCTGACATCGCTATGGACATCATTCTGGAAAATTTACTGGGTGAGATCTTTAAGCCCATTGGTAGTCGTTTTAACTGGTAGTGACCGTCTTCTGTTGAAAACGCTGTGAGTGGCCTGCTATTGGCATCCAACTCCATTTGGTAGTATCCCTGACTTAAATCTATACACAAGAAGTAAGTTGCTCCTCCTACCATATCATAGATCTCTGTTATGTTGGGTAGTGGAAATTTATCATCTTCAATTCGATCGTTCACCTGACGATAGTCGATCACAATACGGAATTTTTGTAGACCGGTAACAGGGTCTTTCTTTTTGAGTACAATTAGTATTGGAGAAATAGATGGTTCAATAATGTGATTATCTAACATTTTCTGTATTTCTTCCTTTATATTGTAAGCGGCAATACCACCAGTGGCAACACCAACTCATCAGCTGCCGATGACAACGCCGCCAATCGGTGGTTTAGAACAGATGAAGTAGAAGTAGGCAGTATTCGTCGTGTTGTAGTATTCACTACAAGCACCCCAAATTATATCGATTGCTTCTCCGTCCTAATCGCATGCAAGATCATTCCCAGCATTGCATACTATTCCTAAAACCATACATTATGATGCACATACATACCAGCGGTATAATAAAGTATTCAACTTTATTAACGTACGCTCACCGTCGGCTAAACAAAATATTCTTTTATCAAACCAGCGTCAAATTTCACTTCATGCACTCGCAGTCGCAGTCCAATGGAGATTCCCTTTAAGAATGCAATGTCAACAAAAGGAAAATCCATAGACTATGTGACATGCGAGGCGATGACAAATCCCAATGCATTTAAGCAGAACATTCTGCTTACATCGCATTGGCAGTGGATGACACAACTCATGATATTATAAGTGGGTTAATGCTGACCTATAGGGAAGTGATTGTACTAGTGCCAGTGCACTATTAATATGTCAACATCGACTGGTTATGGGAATTATGCAATATAAAATAAGCAATGATAAGACAATTGTATGGGAATATTGGGATCACCAATGAAAATGCATGCGATCGATAATAAGTATTGAGGACTGATCGATATCCAAGATTTTGTATAAAAAGAGTGGTTGGAAGGAGTAATGTCAGAGAGTAACTTCAGAGCTCATAGACAACGGTCGCAGCCATTTGCCTTAGACAGCGGACCTAGTTATATAAGCCTCATAAAATAAATAAATACTTAAGAACCTTTAGTCGCAGCCTCGCCTAGACAGCGGACTTTTGGAATCTAAAATCAAGTGATTTATTTGAATACCTCTCCGGTTACGCACTCTTCCCTCATAAGAGGAAGCACGGTGCGATATCGTTACGACAAATTGGTGGCAGCGGTGGGATCCATTAAAAGTGATCTCCTACCAAGACAAAAGACCGATCTTCTGAGGCGTGCTGGGGCTACACACCAGCAAAAAGTGAAAAAAAAGTGTTAGAAGTCCTACAAGAGTAAGACCTTGCTAGCTTTAGAGCTTAAGCATTTGGCCGACAGTAGGCAGTGCAATTAAAAGACCAGGTGGACAATACCAACTCTAGAGCGTGAAGCTTGCCTGGCATCACCAATATCAGCGGCAAGAAAAATATCGACGGCAAGAAAAACGACATCACCAATACCAGCAGTAGCAGCGACAACAACACGAAAAAAAAAAATTTTTTAAGTTATTTATTCTAATATTCTAAAATTAATTATTTATCATATCACACCACTATATCTATTTTTTTGTTTTCACTTGGGTCATTCATTGAATCGTTTTTTTTTTCTCCTATCGCGGAACCAAATAAACATTTTTTTTTTTCTCTTTCAAAATTCCTACCCGTAACTTACGAAAAATTAAAGTTAGCCTTTTCGAGAACTTGCCCTTTCATTCATATATCAAAATGGCAGTATCGGAATATAGAATAAGTCTTAACGACGTTATAAATATTGTGCCGATTTTTAACGGACAAGCAGGGGATCTTTCAAAATTTCTAGCTTGTGGCGACCTTCTTTTCGGTTCAGTTAAATCTGATGCAGACCGTAAGCTATTTTTAAAGATAGTAAAAACTAGACTAGAAGGACCAGCATTCGAATTGATACAATTCAAGACGGTCGAAAAATGGGAAGACCTTCACGCCCTCCTAAAAAAGGAATATACCCCAGTAAAATCACGCTCCTCCGCCCAAAATGAGTTGCTTGTAGCTCGGCAACGAGGAAGAGAAACAGTTAAAGAATTTGGTGACCGTATTACACAACTACTGAACTCTTTAAACTCCGCGACATACGCTAGTTCCGCAGAAGAGGAAGTTAGAAAATTCCTGTTCCAAGAAAATGAAAGTCTAGCCATTCAAACTTTTGAGGATGGTCTGAGGAACCAAAATCTCAGATTGATGGTACAAGCTCATGGATCAAAAGATCTTAAAAATTCTATTGCCTATGCTGAGGAACACTTAAATCGTCTAGAACGAACTATCCCTCCTACGGTTAATAACCAAAACCGTCAGTATTCGAACTTCCCTTCTTCATCACGCCCCACTTGCCCAATTTGTAACAGGGTAGGCCATTCTAAAGAAAATTGTTACAGTAATCCAAATAGAAAACTTAATCATTTCCCAAACCAACCAGTCCAAATTAAAAGAGAAGTACTACGTCTCACTTGTGGGTACTGTAATAAACCCAATCACAGAGAAACAGATTGCAGATTTAAATTGTCACAGTCTGGACAAATTAACTTTAACCAAAACCCGTTCAGAAACAGTTCTCAAATTGATCGAAACTCCACAAACGTCCGGCAGTACAAAGTCAGACAAGGGTTTCAAAATTGGCAACCCAGTGAGGACTTTCACCCTTCCGAAAACAATTCGGGAAACGACTACGATCGGGAGGAAGAGATGGGTCATCCTTCCCGACTGGATACAAATGCCGACCCGCAAATATAAACACAAAAAGTCTAACAATTTCACTCTGCCCAGAATTTGATGAGCCGGTAATACGCATTCAATTCCAGCCATCAAATAGAAAATACTCCACTTTCCTAATAGACACTGGAGCAGATATAAGTCTGTATAAAAACAGACAGTGGACAAAAGCGAACTTTGCAAAAAAATGCACAATATCTTCTATTTCAGGTGATTCAGTTTTTACCCTAGGAGAAATAACAGGTTCTTTCATAATAAACGAAGAAAAGAATCTCTTTCTGAAACACCCTTTTCAAGTTTTAACACCCCAAATAAATTTAGTTTACGATGGAATTTTAGGAAATGATTTTCTCAACAAACATAAATGTAAAGTTAATTACAAGAAACAGATTCTCGAAGTAAATGAGATCGATTTCAATAACTTTCCAACCAGAAAAAATATTCACAAAATTACCCCTCACGAGGCTGTGCCTACGGGCTATGACTTTGAAACTAGAGGAGATGGTATAACAAAGGAGGACAATTCAGTTCCAAAATCCGATGAAGTATCCATCAACCATAAACTCCACCAACATTCGAGTGGAATCTCTAGTTCCAATAAGCTTAATGAGAATATCGATTCTGATAACGAGGAATCACCTTCATTTGTGTTAAACGATACGGGAAAAATGGATAGTACAAATAAAAATACCAATAAGACTACATTAAAAAATGGTGTAGCAGGTAAAAATAATAATAAGACTTTAGAAAACGAAAGCAAAAAGAGCAAGGAAACTAAAGTAAAAATAAACAATACTGTAGCAGATTATAAGACTACACCAAAAATAAGCAATCGTAACACTTCCATTAGTAAAAATGTACACGTAACCAGTCCTGTGAAGTTAGCAAAACAATTGTTTAAAATTTAATAAAAAATAGGAGTTCCCGGTAGCAAACAAAGAGTTCTAGAGTTCCTCATACTTTTTTTCAATAGTTCTGGCGAATAAAGTGTTGAAATTCGAAAAAATAGTTTTTTTTGCTAACTTCACGCAGCAAGGACTTTTTTGAGAAAAAGAGTTCTGAGCATGTTTTTCAACATAAAACCAAGAGTTCTAGAGTTCCTGATGGGTTTTAGAAAGAGTTCTGCAAAATTGGAAAAGTTAGGGCACATTAATGTGCCCGTTGACTTAGTACCAAAAATTTTCAAAATCCAAAAAAATCAAAAAAAAGGAGTTCTGATTAGAGTTCCCTATAGCAAACAAAGAGTTCTAAACATTTCCCTAATAACTTTTTTTTCTAAAACTAATATTTCAAAAGTTATTCCAAAATTTAAGTTCCCATTGACTTTGAACAAAAAATTTTCAAAATCCAAAAAAATCAAAAAAAAGGAGTTCTGATTAGAGTTCCCTATATCAAACAAAGAGTTCTAAACATTTCCCTAATAACTTTTTTTTCTAAAACTAATATTTCAAAAGTTATTCCAAAATTTAAGTTCCCATTGACTTTGAACAAAAAATTTTCAAAATCCAAAAAAAACAAAAAAAAGGAGTTCTGATTAGAGTTCCCTATAGCAAACAAAGAGTTCTAAACATTTCCCTAATAACTTTTTTTTCTAAAACTAATATTTCAAAAGTTATTCCAAAATTTAAGTTCCCATTGACTTTGAACAAAAAATTTTCAAAATCAGAAAAAAATCAAAAAAAAGGAGTTCTGATTAGAGTTCCCTATAGCAAACAAAGAGTTCTAAACATTTCCCTAATAACTTTTTTTTCTAAAACTAATATTTCAAAAGTTATTCCAAAATTTAAGTTCCCATTGACTTTGAACAAAAAATTTTCAAAATCAAAAAAAAATCAAAAAAAAGGAGTTCTGATAAGAGTTCCCTATAGCAAACAAAGAGTTCTAAACATTTCCCTAATAACTTTTTTTTCTAAAACTAATATTTCAAAAGTTATTCCAAAATTTAAGTTCCCATTGACTTTGAACAAAAAATTTTCAAAATCCAAAAAAATCAAAAAAAAGGAGTTCTGATTAGAGTTCCCTATAGCAAACAAAGAGTTCTAAACATTGCCCTAATAACTTTTTTTTCTAAAACTAATATTTCAAAAGTTATTCCAAAATTTAAGTTCCCATTGACTTTGAACAAAAAATTTTCAAAATCCAAAAAAAATCAAAAAAAAGGAGTTCTGATTAGAGTTCCCTATAGCAAACAAAGAGTTCTAAATATTTCCCTAATAACTTTTTTTTCTAAAACTAATATTTCAAAAGTTATTCCAAAATTTAAGTTCCCATTGACTGAACAAAAAATTTTCAAAATCCAAAAAAATCTAAAAAAAGGAGTTCTGATTAGAGTTCCCTATAGCAAACAAAGAGTTCTAAACATTTCCCTAATAACTTTTTTTTCTAAAACTAATATTTCAAAAGTTATTCCAAAATTTAAGTTCCCATTGACTTTGAACAAAAAATTTTCAAAATCCAAAAAAAACAAAAAAAAGGAGTTCTGATTAGAGTTCCCTATAGCAAACAAAGAGTTCTAAACATTTCCCTAATAACTTTTTTTTTCTAAAACTAATATTTCAAAAGTTATTCCAAAATTTAAGTTCCCATTGACTTTGAACAAAAAATTTTCGGAATCAAAAAAAAAATCAAAAAAAAGGAGTTCTGATTAGAGTTCCCTATAGCAAACAAAGAGTTCTAAACATTTCCCTAATAACTTTTTTTTCTAAAACTAATATTTCAAAAGTTATTCCAAAATTTAAGTTCCCATTGACTTTGAACAAAAAATTTTCAAAATCAACAAAAAATCAAAAAAAAGGAGTTCTGATTAGAGTTCCCTATAGCAAACAAAGAGTTCTAAATATTTCCCTAATAACTTTTTTTTCTAAAACTAATATTTCAAAAGTTATTCCAAAATTTAAGTTCCCATTGACTGAACAAAAAATTTTCAAAATCCAAAAAAATCTAAAAAAAGGAGTTCTGATTAGAGTTCCCTATAGCAAACAAAGAGTTCTAAACATTTCCCTAATAACTTTTTTTTCTAAAACTAATATTTCAAAAGTTATTCCAAAATTTAAGTTCCCATTGACTTTGAACAAAAAATTTTCAAAATCCAAAAAAAACAAAAAAAAGGAGTTCTGATTAGAGTTCCCTATAGCAAACAAAGAGTTCTAAACATTTCCCTAATAACTTTTTTTTTCTAAAACTAATATTTCAAAAGTTATTCCAAAATTTAAGTTCCCATTGACTTTGAACAAAAAATTTTCGGAATCAAAAAAAAAATCAAAAAAAAGGAGTTCTGATTAGAGTTCCCTATAGCAAACAAAGAGTTCTAAACATTTCCCTAATAACTTTTTTTTCTAAAACTAATATTTCAAAAGTTATTCCAAAATTTAAGTTCCCATTGACTTTGAACAAAAAATTTTCAAAATCAACAAAAAATCAAAAAAAAGGAGTTCTGATTAGAGTTCCCTATAGCAAACAAAGAGTTCTAAACATTTCCCTAATAACTTTTTTTTCTTAAACTAATATTTCAAAAGTTATTCCAAAATTTAAGTTCCCATTGACTTTGAACAAAAAATTTTCAAAATCCAAAAAAATCAAAAAAAAGGAGTTCTGATTAGAGTTCCCTATAGCAAACAAAGAGTTCTAAACATTTCCCTAATAACTTTTTTTTCTAAAACTAATATTTCAAAAGTTATTCCAAAATTTAAGTTCCCATTGACAACAAAAAATTTTCAAAATCAAAAAAAAATCAAAAAAAAGGAGTTCTGATTAGAGTTCCCTATAGCAAACAAAGAGTTCTAAACATTTCCCTAATAACTTTTTTTTCTAAAACTAATATTTCAAAAGTTATTCCAAAATTTAAGTTCCCATTGACTTTGAACAAAAAATTTTCAAAATCCAAAAAAATCAAAAAAAAGGAGTTCTGATTAGAGTTCCCTATAGCAAACAAAGAGTTCTAAACATTTCCCTAATAACTTTTTTTTCTAAAACTAATATTTCAAAAGTTATTCCAAAATTTAAGTTCCCATTGACTTTGAACAAAAAATTTTCAAAATCCAAAAAAAATCAAAAAAAAAGGAGTTCTGATTAGAGTTCCCTATAGCAAACAAAGAGTTCTAAACATTTCCCTAATAACTTTTTTTTCTAAAACTAATATTTCAAAAGTTATTCCAAAATTTAAGTTCCCATTGACTTTGAACAAAAAATTTTCAAAATCCAAAAAAATCTAAAAAAAGGAGTTCTGATTAGAGTTCCCTATAGCAAACAAAGAGTTCTAAACATTTCCCTAATAACTTTTTTTTCTAAAACTAATATTTCAAAAGTTATTCCAAAATTTAAGTTCCCATTGACTTTGAACAAAAAATTTTCAAAATCCAAAAAAATCAAAAAAAAGGAGTTCTGATTAGAGTTCCCTATAGCAAACAAAGAGTTCTAAACATTTCCCTAATAACTTTTTTTTCTAAAACTAATATTTCAAAAGTTATTCCAAAATTTAAGTTCCCATTGACTTTGAACAAAAAATTTTCAAAATCAAAAAAAAATCAAAAAAAATCAGTTCTGATTAGAGTTCCCTATAGCAAACAAAGAGTTCTAAACATTTCCCTAATAACTTTTTTTTCTAAAACTAATATTTCAAAAGTTATTCCAAAATTTAAGTTCCCATTGACTTTGAACAAAAAATTTTCAAAATCAAAAAAAATCAAAAAAAAAGGAGTTCTGATTAGAGTTCCCTATAGCAAACAAAGAGTTCTAAACATTTCCCTAATAACTTTGTTTTCTAAAACTAATATTTCAAAAGTTATTCCAAAATTTAAGTTCCCATTGACTTTGAACAAAAAATTTTCAAAATCCAAAAAAATCAAAAAAAAGGAGTTCTGATTAGAGTTCCCTATAGCAAACAAAGAGTTCTAAACATTTCCCTAATAACTTTTTTTTCTAAAACTAATATTTCAAAAGTTATTCCAAAATTTAAGTTCCCATTGACTTTGAACAAAAAATTTTCAAAATCCAAAAAAATCAAAAAAAAGGAGTTCTGATTAGAGTTCCCTATAGCAAACAAAGAGTTCTAAACATTTCCCTAATAACTTTTTTTTCTAAAACTAATATTTCAAAAGTTATTCCAAAATTTAAGTTCCCATTGACTTTGAACAAAAAATTTTCAAAATCCAAAAAAATCAAAAAAAAGGAGTTCTGATTAGAGTTCCCTATAGCAAACAAAGAGTTCTAAACATTTCCCTAATAACTTTTTTTTCTAAAACTAATATTTCAAAAGTTATTCCAAAATTTAAGTTCCCATTGACTTTGAACAAAAAATTTTCAAAATCCAAAAAAAACAAAAAAAAGGAGTTCTGATTAGAGTTCCCTATAGCAAACAAAGAGTTCTAAACATTTCCCTAATAACTTTTTTTTCTAAAACTAATATTTCAAAAGTTATTCCAAAATTTAAGTTCCCATTGACTTTGAACAAAAAATTTTCAAAATCAGAAAAAAATCAAAAAAAAGGAGTTCTGATTAGAGTTCCCTATAGCAAACAAAGAGTTCTAAACATTTCCCTAATAACTTTTTTTTCTAAAACTAATATTTCAAAAGTTATTCCAAAATTTAAGTTCCCATTGACTTTGAACAAAAAATTTTCAAAATCAAAAAAAAATCAAAAAAAAGGAGTTCTGATAAGAGTTCCCTATAGCAAACAAAGAGTTCTAAACATTTCCCTAATAACTTTTTTTTCTAAAACTAATATTTCAAAAGTTATTCCAAAATTTAAGTTCCCATTGACTTTGAACAAAAAATTTTCAAAATCCAAAAAAATCAAAAAAAAGGAGTTCTGATTAGAGTTCCCTATAGCAAACAAAGAGTTCTAAACATTTCCCTAATAACTTTTTTTTCTAAAACTAATATTTCAAAAGTTATTCCAAAATTTAAGTTCCCATTGACTTTGAACAAAAAATTTTCGTAATCAAAAAAAAAATCAAAAAAAAGGAGTTCTGATTAGAGTTCCCTATAGCAAACAAAGAGTTCTAAACATTTCCCTAATAACTTTTTTTTCTAAAACTAATATTTCAAAAGTTATTCCAAAATTTAATTACCCATTTACTTTGAACAAAAAATTTTCAAAATCAACAAAAAATCAAAAAAAAGGAGTTCTGATTAGAGTTCCCTATAGCAAACAAAGAGTTCTAAACATTTCCCTAATAACTTTTTTTTCTTAAACTAATATTTCAAAAGTTATTCCAAAATTTAAGTTCCCATTGACTTTGAACAAAAAATTTTCAAAATCCAAAAAAATCAAAAAAAAGGAGTTCTGATTAGAGTTCCCTATAGCAAACAAAGAGTTCTAAACATTTCCCTAATAACTTTTTTTTCTAAAACTAATATTTCAAAAGTTATTCCAAAATTTAAGTTCCCATTGACAACAAAAAATTTTCAAAATCAAAAAAAAATCAAAAAAAAGGAGTTCTGATTAGAGTTCCCTATAGCAAACAAAGAGTTCTAAACATTTCCCTAATAACTTTTTTTTCTAAAACTAATATTTCAAAAGTTATTCCAAAATTTAAGTTCCCATTGACTTTGAACAAAAAATTTTCAAAATCCAAAAAAATCAAAAAAAAGGAGTTCTGATTAGAGTTCCCTATAGCAAACAAAGAGTTCTAAACATTTCCCTTATAACTTTTTTTTCTAAAACTAATATTTCAAAAGTTATTCCAAAATTTAAGTTCCCATTGACTTTGAACAAAAAATTTTCAAAATCCAAAAAAATCAAAAAAAAGGAGTTCTGATTAGAGTTCCCTATAGCAAACAAAGAGTTCTAAACATTTCCCTAATAACTTTTTTTTCTAAAACTAATATTTCAAAAGTTATTCCAAAATTTAAGTTCCCATTGACTTTGAACAAAAAATTTTCAAAATCAAAAAAAAATCAAAAAAAATCAGTTCTGATTAGAGTTCCCTATAGCAAACAAAGAGTTCTAAACATTTCCCTAATAACTTTTTTTTCTAAAACTAATATTTCAAAAGTTATTCCAAAATTTAAGTTCCCATTGACTTTGAACAAAAAATTTTCAAAATCAAAAAAAAATCAAAAAAAAGGAGTTCTGATTAGAGTTCCCTATAGCAAACAAAGAGTTCTAAACATTTCCCTAATAACTTTGTTTTCTAAAACTAATATTTCAAAAGTTATTCCAAAATTTAAGTTCCCATTGACTTTGAACAAAAAATTTTCAAAATCCAAAAAAATCAAAAAAAAGGAGTTCTGATTAGAGTTCCCTATAGCAAACAAAGAGTTCTAAACATTTCCCTAATAACTTTTTTTTCTAAAACTAATATTTCAAAAGTTATTCCAAAATTTAAGTTCCCATTGACTTCGAACAAAAAATTTTCAAAATCCAAAAAAATCAAAAAAAAGGAGTTCTGATTAGAGTTCCCTATAGCAAACAAAGAGTTCTAAACATTTCCCTAATAACTTTTTTTTCTAAAACTAATATTTCAAAAGTTATTCCAAAATTTAAGTTCCCATTGACTTTGAACAAAAAATTTTCAAAATCCAAAAAAATCAAAAAAAAGGAGTTCTGATTAGAGTTCCCTATAGCAAACAAAGAGTTCTAAACATTTCCCTAATAACTTTTTTTTCTAAAACTAATATTTCAAAAGTTATTCCAAAATTTAAGTTCCCATTGACTTTGAACAAAAAATTTTCAAAATCCAAAAAAAACAAAAAAAAGGAGTTCTGATTAGAGTTCCCTATAGCAAACAAAGAGTTCTAAACATTTCCCTAATAACTTTTTTTTCTAAAACTAATATTTCAAAAGTTATTCCAAAATTTAAGTTCCCATTGACTTTGAACAAAAAATTTTCAAAATCAGAAAAAAATCAAAAAAAAGGAGTTCTGATTAGAGTTCCCTATAGCAAACAAAGAGTTCTAAACATTTCCCTAATAACTTTTTTTTCTAAAACTAATATTTCAAAAGTTATTCCAAAATTTAAGTTCCCATTGACTTTGAACAAAAAATTTTCAAAATCAAAAAAAAATCAAAAAAAAAGGAGTTCTGATAAGAGTTCCCTATAGCAAACAAAGAGTTCTAAACATTTCCCTAATAACTTTTTTTTCTAAAACTAATATTTCAAAAGTTATTCCAAAATTTAAGTTCCCATTGACTTTGAACAAAAAATTTTCAAAATCCAAAAAAATCAAAAAAAAGGAGTTCTGATTAGAGTTCCCTATAGCAAACAAAGAGTTCTAAACATTTCCCTAATAACTTTTTTTTCTAAAACTAATATTTCAAAAGTTATTCCAAAATTTAAGTTCCCATTGACTTTGAACAAAAAATTTTCAAAATCCAAAAAAAATCAAAAAAAAGGAGTTCTGATTAGAGTTCCCTATAGCAAACAAAGAGTTCTAAATATTTCCCTAATAACTTTTTTTTCTAAAACTAATATTTCAAAAGTTATTCCAAAATTTAAGTTCCCATTGACTGAACAAAAAATTTTCAAAATCCAAAAAAATATATAAAAAAAGGAGTTCTGATTAGAGTTCCCTATAGCAAACAAAGAGTTCTAAACATTTCCCTAATAACTTTTTTTTCTAAAACTAATATTTCAAAAGTTATTCCAAAATTTAAGTTCCCATTGACTTTGAACAAAAAATTTTCAAAATCCAAAAAAAACAAAAAAAAGGAGTTCTGATTAGAGTTCCCTATAGCAAACAAAGAGTTCTAAACATTTCCCTAATAACTTTTTTTTCTAAAACTAATATTTCAAAAGTTATTCCAAAATTTAAGTTCCCATTGACTTTGAACAAAAAATTTTCAAAATCCAAAAAAATCAAAAAAAAGGAGTTCTGATTAGAGTTCCCTATAGCAAACAAAGAGTTCTAAACATTTCCCTAATAACTTTTTTTTCTAAAACTAATATTTCAAAAGTTATTCCAAAATTTAAGTTCCCATTGACTTTGAACAAAAAATTTTCAAAATCCAAAAAAATCTAAAAAAAGGAGTTCTGATTAGAGTTCCCTATAGCAAACAAAGAGTTCTAAACATTTCCCTAATAACTTTTTTTTCTAAAACTAATATTTCAAAAGTTATTCCAAAATTTAAGTTCCCATTGACTTTGAACAAAAAATTTTCAAAATCCAAAAAAAAACAAAAAAAAGGAGTTCTGATTAGAGTTCCCTATAGCAAACAAAGAGTTCTAAACATTTCCCTAATAACTTTTTTTTTCTAAAACTAATATTTCAAAAGTTATTCCAAAATTTAAGTTCCCATTGACTTTGAACAAAAAATTTTCGGAATCAAAAAAAAAATCAAAAAAAAGGAGTTCTGATTAGAGTTCCCTATAGCAAACAAAGAGTTCTAAACATTTCCCTAATAACTTTTTTTTCTAAAACTAATATTTCAAAAGTTATTCCAAAATTTAAGTTCCCATTGACTTTGAACAAAAAATTTTCAAAATCAACAAAAAATCAAAAAAAAGGAGTTCTGATTAGAGTTCCCTATAGCAAACAAAGAGTTCTAAACATTTCCCTAATAACTTTTTTTTCTTAAACTAATATTTCAAAAGTTATTCCAAAATTTAAGTTCCCATTGACTTTGAACAAAAAATTTTCAAAATCCAAAAAAATCAAAAAAAAGGAGTTCTGATTAGAGTTCCCTATAGCAAAAAAAGAGTTCTAAACATTTCCCTAATAACTTTTTTTTCTAAAACTAATATTTCAAAAGTTATTCCAAAATTTAAGTTCCCATTGACAACAAAAAATTTTCAAAATCAAAAAAAAATCAAAAAAAAGGAGTTCTGATTAGAGTTCCCTATAGCAAACAAAGAGTTCTAAACATTTCCCTAATAACTTTTTTTTCTAAAACTAATATTTCAAAAGTTATTCCAAAATTTAAGTTCCCATTGACTTTGAACAAAAAATTTTCAAAATCCAAAAAAATCAAAAAAAAGGAGTTCTGATTAGAGTTCCCTATAGCAAACAAAGAGTTCTAAACATTTCCCTAATAACTTTTTTTTCTAAAACTAATATTTCAAAAGTTATTCCAAAATTTAAGTTCCCATTGACTTTGAACAAAAAATTTTCAAAATCCAAAAAAAATCAAAAAAAAAGGAGTTCTGATTAGAGTTCCCTATAGCAAACAAAGAGTTCTAAACATTTCCCTAATAACTTTTTTTTCTAAAACTAATATTTCAAAAGTTATTCCAAAATTTAAGTTCCCATTGACTTTGAACAAAAAATTTTCAAAATCCAAAAAAATCTAAAAAAAGGAGTTCTGATTAGAGTTCCCTATAGCAAACAAAGAGTTCTAAACATTTCCCTAATAACTTTTTTTTCTAAAACTAATATTTCAAAAGTTATTCCAAAATTTAAGTTCCCATTGACTTTGAACAAAAAATTTTCAAAATCCAAAAAAATCAAAAAAAAGGAGTTCTGATTAGAGTTCCCTATAGCAAACAAAGAGTTCTAAACATTTCCCTTATAACTTTTTTTTCTAAAACTAATATTTCAAAAGTTATTCCAAAATTTAAGTTCCCATTGACTTTGAACAAAAAATTTTCAAAATCCAAAAAAATCAAAAAAAAGGAGTTCTGATTAGAGTTCCCTATAGCAAACAAAGAGTTCTAAACATTTCCCTAATAACTTTTTTTTCTAAAACTAATATTTCAAAAGTTATTCCAAAATTTAAGTTCCCATTGACTTTGAACAAAAAATTTTCAAAATCAAAAAAAAATCAAAAAAAATCAGTTCTGATTAGAGTTCCCTATAGCAAACAAAGAGTTCTAAACATTTCCCTAATAACTTTTTTTTCTAAAACTAATATTTCAAAAGTTATTCCAAAATTTAAGTTCCCATTGACTTTGAACAAAAAATTTTCAAAATCAAAAAAAAATCAAAAAAAAAGGAGTTCTGATTAGAGTTCCCTATAGCAAACAAAGAGTTCTAAACATTTCCCTAATAACTTTGTTTTCTAAAACTAATATTTCAAAAGTTATTCCAAAATTTAAGTTCCCATTGACTTTGAACAAAAAATTTTCAAAATCCAAAAAAATCAAAAAAAAGGAGTTCTGATTAGAGTTCCCTATGCAAACAAAGAGTTCTAAACATTTCCCTAATAACTTTTTTTTCTAAAACTAATATTTCAAAAGTTATTCCAAAATTTAAGTTCCCATTGACTTTGAACAAAAAATTTTCAAAATCCAAAAAAAATCAAAAAAAAGGAGTTCTGATTAGAGTTCCCTATAGCAAACAAAGAGTTCTAAACATTTCCCTAATAACTTTTTTTTCTAAAACTAATATTTCAAAAGTTATTCCAAAATTTAAGTTCCCATTGACTGAACAAAAAATTTTCAAAATCCAAAAAAATCAAAAAAAAGGAGTTCTGATTAGAGTTCCCTATAGCAAACAAAGAGTTCTAAACATTTCCCTAATAACTTTTTTTTCTAAAACTAATATTTCAAAAGTTATTCCAAAATTTAAGTTCCCATTGACTTTGAACAAAAAATTTTCGGAATCAAAAAAAAAATCAAAAAAAAGGAGTTCTGATTAGAGTTCCCTATAGCAAACAAAGAGTTCTAAACATTTCCCTAATAACTTTTTTTTCTAAAACTAATATTTCAAAAGTTATTCCAAAATTTAAGTTCCCATTGACTTTGAACAAAAAATTTTCAAAATCAACAAAAAATCAAAAAAAAGGAGTTCTGATTAGAGTTCCCTATAGCAAACAAAGAGTTCTAAACATTTCCCTAATAACTTTTTTTTCTAAAACTAATATTTCAAAAGTTATTCCAAAATTTAAGTTCCCATTGACTTTGAACAAAAAATTTTCAAAATCCAAAAAAATCTAAAAAAAGGAGTTCTGATTAGAGTTCCCTATAGCAAACAAAGAGTTCTAAACATTTCCCTAATAACTTTTTTTTCTAAAACTAATATTTCAAAAGTTATTCCAAAATTTAAGTTCCCATTGACTTTGAACAAAAAATTTTCAAAATCCAAAAAAATCAAAAAAAAGGAGTTCTGATTAGAGTTCCCTATAGCAAACAAAGAGTTCTAAACATTTCCCTTATAACTTTTTTTTCTAAAACTAATATTTCAAAAGTTATTCCAAAATTTAAGTTCCCATTGACTTTGAACAAAAAATTTTCAAAATCCAAAAAAATCAAAAAAAAGGAGTTCTGATTAGAGTTCCCTATAGCAAACAAAGAGTTCTAAACATTTCCCTAATAACTTTTTTTTCTAAAACTAATATTTCAAAAGTTATTCCAAAATTTAAGTTCCCATTGACTTTGAAAAAAAAATTTTCAAAATCAAAAAAAAATCAAAAAAAATCAGTTCTGATTAGAGTTCCCTATAGCAAACAAAGAGTTCTAAACATTTCCCCAATAACTTTTTTTTCTAAAACTAATATTTCAAAAGTTATTCCAAAATTTAAGTTCCCATTGACTTTGAACAAAAAATTTTCAAAATCAAAAAAAAATCAAAAAAAAAGGAGTTCTGATTAGAGTTCCCTATAGCAAACAAAGAGTTCTAAACATTTCCCTAATAACTTTGTTTTCTAAAACTAATATTTCAAAAGTTATTCCAAAATTTAAGTTCCCATTGACTTTGAACAAAAAATTTTCAAAATCCAAAAAAATCAAAAAAAAGGAGTTCTGATTAGAGTTCCCTATGCAAACAAAGAGTTCTAAACATTTCCCTAATAACTTTTTTTTCTAAAACTAATATTTCAAAAGTTATTCCAAAATTTAAGTTCCCATTGACTGAACAAAAAATTTTCAAAATCCAAAAAAAATCAAAAAAAAGGAGTTCTGATTAGAGTTCCCTATAGCAAACAAAGAGTTCTAAACATTTCCCTAATAACTTTTTTTTCTAAAACTAATATTTCAAAAGTTATTCCAAAATTTAAGTTCCCATTGACTGAACAAAAAATTTTCAAAATCCAAAAAAATCAAAAAAAAGGAGTTCTGATTAGAGTTCCCTATAGCAAACAAAGAGTTCTAAACATTTCCCTAATAACTTTTTTTTCTAAAACTAATATTTCAAAAGTTATTCCAAAATTTAAGTTCCCATTGACTTTGAACAAAAAATTTTCGGAATCAAAAAAAAAATCAAAAAAAAGGAGTTCTGATTAGAGTTCCCTATAGCAAACAAAGAGTTCTAAACATTTCCCTAATAACTTTTTTTTCTAAAACTAATATTTCAAAAGTTATTCCAAAATTTAAGTTCCCATTGACTTTGAACAAAAAATTTTCAAAATCAACAAAAAATCAAAAAAAAGGAGTTCTGATTAGAGTTCCCTATAGCAAACAAAGAGTTCTAAACATTTCCCTAATAACTTTTTTTTCTTAAACTAATATTTCAAAAGTTATTCCAAAATTTAAGTTCCCATTGACTTTGAACAAAAAATTTTCAAAATCCAAAAAAAATCAAAAAAAAGGAGTTCTGATTAGAGTTCCCTATAGCAAACAAAGAGTTCTAAACATTTCCCTAATAACTTTTTTTTCTAAAACTAATATTTCAAAAGTTATTCCAAAATTTAAGTTCCCATTGACAACAAAAAATTTTCAAAATCAAAAAAAAATCAAAAAAAAGGAGTTCTGATTAGAGTTCCCTATAGCAAACAAAGAGTTCTAAACATTTCCCTAATAACTTTT
This sequence comes from Platycheirus albimanus, assembly GCA_916050605.2. Classification (NCBI taxonomy): domain Eukaryota; kingdom Metazoa; phylum Arthropoda; class Insecta; order Diptera; family Syrphidae; genus Platycheirus; species Platycheirus albimanus. The sequence continues at coordinate 122,692,754 of OU696696.1, forward strand.
TTTTCTAAAACTAATATTTCAAAAGTTATTCCAAAATTTAAGTTCCCATTGACTTTGAACAAAAAATTTTCAAAATCCAAAAAAATCAAAAAAAAGGAGTTCTGATTAGAGTTCCCTATAGCAAACAAAGAGTTCTAAACATTTCCCTAATAACTTTTTTTTCTAAAACTAATATTTCAAAAGTTATTCCAAAATTTAAGTTCCCATTGACTTTGAACAAAAAATTTTCAAAATCCAAAAAAAATCAAAAAAAAAGGAGTTCTGATTAGAGTTCCCTATAGCAAACAAAGAGTTCTAAACATTTCCCTAATAACTTTTTTTTCTAAAACTAATATTTCAAAAGTTATTCCAAAATTTAAGTTCCCATTGACTGAACAAAAAATTTTCAAAATCCAAAAAAATCTAAAAAAAGGAGTTCTGATTAGAGTTCCCTATAGCAAACAAAGAGTTCTAAACATTTCCCTAATAACTTTTTTTTCTAAAACTAATATTTCAAAAGTTATTCCAAAATTTAAGTTCCCATTGACTTTGAACAAAAAATTTTCAAAATCCAAAAAAATCAAAAAAAAGGAGTTCTGATTAGAGTTCCCTATAGCAAACAAAGAGTTCTAAACATTTCCCTTATAACTTTTTTTTCTAAAACTAATATTTCAAAAGTTATTCCAAAATTTAAGTTCCCATTGACTGAACAAAAAATTTTCAAAATCCAAAAAAATCAAAAAAAAGGAGTTCTGATTAGAGTTCCCTATAGCAAACAAAGAGTTCTAAACATTTCCCTAATAACTTTTTTTTCTAAAACTAATATTTCAAAAGTTATTCCAAAATTTAAGTTCCCATTGACTTTGAACAAAAAATTTTCAAAATCAAAAAAAAATCAAAAAAAATCAGTTCTGATTAGAGTTCCCTATAGCAAACAAAGAGTTCTAAACATTTCCCTAATAACTTTTTTTTCTAAAACTAATATTTCAAAAGTTATTCCAAAATTTAAGTTCCCATTGACTTTGAACAAAAAATTTTCAAAATCAAAAAAAAAGGAATTCTGATTAGAGTTCCCTATAGCAAACAAAGAGTTCTAAACATTTCCCTAATAACTTTGTTTTCTAAAACTAATATTTCAAAAGTTATTCCAAAATTTAAGTTCCCATTGACTTTGAACAAAAAATTTTCAAAATCCAAAAAAATCAAAAAAAAGGAGTTCTGATTAGAGTTCCCTATGCAAACAAAGAGTTCTAAACATTTCCCTAATAACTTTTTTTTCTAAAACTAATATTTCAAAAGTTATTCCAAAATTTAAGTTCCCATTGACTTTGAACAAAAAATTTTCAAAATCCAAAAAAAATCAAAAAAAAGGAGTTCTGATTAGAGTTCCCTATAGCAAACAAAGAGTTCTAAACATTTCCCTAATAACTTTTTTTTCTAAAACTAATATTTCAAAAGTTATTCCAAAATTTAAGTTCCCATTGACTGAACAAAAAATTTTCAAAATCCAAAAAAATCAAAAAAAAGGAGTTCTGATTAGAGTTCCCTATAGCAAACAAAGAGTTCTAAACATTTCCCTAATAACTTTTTTTTCTAAAACTAATATTTCAAAAGTTATTCCAAAATTTAAGTTCCCATTGACTTTGAACAAAAAATTTTCAAAATCCAAAAAAATCAAAAAAAGGGAGTTCTGATTAGAGTTCCCTATAGCAAACAAAGAGTTCTAAACATTTCCCTAATAACTTTTTTTCTAAAACTAATATTTCAAAAGTTATTCCAAAATTTAAGTTCCCATTGACTTTGAACAAAAAATTTTCAAAATCAAAAAAAAATCAAAAAAAAGGAGTTCTGATTAGAGTTCCCTATAGCAAACAAAGAGTTCTAAACATTTCCCTAATAACTTTTTTTTCTAAAACTAATATTTCAAAAGTTATTCCAAAATTTAAGTTCCCATTGACTTTGAACAAAAAATTTTCAAAATCCAAAAAAAATCAAAAAAAGGAGTTCTGATTAGAGTTCCCTATAGCAAACAAAGAGTTCTAAACATTTCCCTAATAACTTTTTTTTCTAAAACTAATATTTCAAAAGTTATTCCAAAATTTAAGTTCCCATTGACTGAACAAAAAATTTTCAAAATCCAAAAAAATCAAAAAAAGGAGTTCTGATTAGAGTTCCCTATAGCAAACAAAGAGTTCTAAACATTTCCCTAATAACTTTTTTTTCTAAAACTAATATTTCAAAAGTTATTCCAAAATTTAAGTTCCCATTGACTTTGAACAAAAAATTTTCAAAATCCAAAAAAATCAAAAAAAAGGAGTTCTGATTAGAGTTCCCTATAGCAAACAAAGAGTTCTAAACATTTCCCTAATAACTTTTTTTTCTAAAACTAATATTTCAAAAGTTATTCCAAAATTTAAGTTCCCATTGACTTTGAACAAAAAATTTTCAAAATCCAAAAAAATCTAAAAAAAGGAGTTCTGATTAGAGTTCCCTATAGCAAACAAAGAGTTCTAAACATTTCCCTAATAACTTTTTTTTCTAAAACTAATATTTCAAAAGTTATTCCAAAATTTAAGTTCCCATTGACTGAACAAAAAATTTTCAAAATCAAAAAAAATCAAAAAAAAAGGAGTTCTGATTAGAGTTCCCTATAGCAAACAAAGAGTTCTAAACATTTCCCTAATAACTTTTTTTTCTAAAACTAATATTTCAAAAGTTATTCCAAAATTTAAGTTCCCATTGACTTTGAACAAAAAAAATTCAAAATCCAAAAATAAAAAAAAAAAAAAGAGTTCTGATTAGAGTTTCCACCATCACCGGAACAACAACATCTCGCCCACCGATTTGTGTAAGAAATCATTTTCGCATTCAAAAGACAATGAAGATAAGAATATATCATCAAAGATTATGGAATAGCTATGCAAAAAAAAAAAAATACCCCCACCGTGATCGTCACCGTTGCCGTAAGAATATACCTGCGTAAGTGTATAGGTATGCATCAAATAAATATTCCCGTTATGAATATGTCCCAAAAATAAGATGATGAAATGAAAACAAAAACAACCAAAACGGGACGTGATCGTCCCAATCATCGCGCTCACAGGAACATAACAATATAAAACAAGAGAAAATAAATACATATATGTATGTTTGTAGGTACCTAACAATATTCTGTTACCAAATAAATAAAAATGAAGTGAATTGTTTTAATTTCATATGTACATACAGGTATATAGGTGTATGTACTACATGTACTCTCTAACTCTTCTTCACCTACATAATTATCTTATATTCCACATCCACATTTATATTTCCACAATACAATTCCACTCCACTAGGCTAACGGAATTGAAGCTAATTAGGAATAGGAAAAGAAATACTGGTTGAGGATCGGAAATACACTACACTATGAGTATTTGTGTATTTGTGTAGTGTGTTGTGTGTATTTCTTAAAGAGGATATATACATAGAGTCCAATCTTGTGCCTTGTTTTGATTTTGCCTACAAGCTACAGCTGTCATATTGTTCTTTTTGTTAAATATGTGTGCGTTCACACCTTACTACTTACCTCATCGTTTCTTGTTGTTGTTTCACACGGACAATGAATACAATAGGAAAGAGACCACGAAAATTTTAGCAGAGGAATATGGAACGTAGGAAAGATTGGACTCTATGTATATATCAAAGAGGATATATACATAGAGTCCAATCTTTCCTACGTTCCATCCTCCTCTGCTAAAATTTTCGTGGTCTCTTTCCTATTGTATTCATTGTAATTCATTTTCTTTTTCGAGTGGTTCCGAGTCGGATTTCTCCATCCACATCTTCTGAAAATGAAGGGGAAACAAAAATAAAAATTCAGAAATCGTGTTTGAAGAGGCTTTTTAATGGAGACGACACACTTAACATTTTTTAAAGAAGGGCTGCACTAGGGGGTGATTAATCTCAATGGAAAAGTGATCGATGTTTGTTTTTTAGATTACTATTTCACAGCTCATCTTTTTCAAAATTAAGGATGAATTTTTAAAATTGAATGAATAAAACTTTTATTCTCGAAATTAAATAATGGCGGGCTTTTATGAATATACCGCACGACGTTGCACTTACAGTTTGAAGTTGCAGCTGCAGCGCAGGAAGTAGCTGAAGTACAAGTCGACGCGATTCCTACTTCATGAACGTGCAGTTTTATTTTCATTTTGTGGTGGGAGTCTCCAAGTTGCGTGGTTAATGTGAGAAAAAAAAGAGGTTATGTTAATTTAAACTTAAATCAATTTATTTTGTATTTATTATAAAACTTATATCACAACTTGTATTATATTTTACGTGCTTTAGCGTTTCGGAAATTAAATTTCCATCTTCTGGCACTACTAATTACCTAAAATTAATCAAGAATCTATCGATAAGAACAAACATACAACACAATAGCGCGAAAGTTTAATAGATTCTTGATTAATTTTGGTTAATTAGTAGTGCCAGAAGATGGGAATTCAATTTCCGAAACGCTAAGCACATAAAATATAATATAAATTGTGATATAAGTTTTGTAATAAATAAATCTTAAATTGATTTAAGTTTTAATTTACATCATCTCTTTTATTTCTCACGGTCATGTTTTTGTTTGTCTACAGTCCGTTGTTAGGTTTTTCTGATAAATGTTCAGTAGTCTCAAAAACAATTTTTGATTTCTCTTGTTAATATAGTGTGTGACCAAAAATATAATACGTGATTAAAAAAAAAAAAAAAATGTTATCTCGAAATAATGTAATGCAATACTTCGAAGTGTTATCTCAACTTAATAATTCCAGTGTGTACAATCTTGGCGGGGAAATTGGTTTGGTAGGAGGTGTGATACGGGTTTTTGTTTATGTATGCGTTTCTTACGCACACATGTTTTACAAGAAGTATCATTTGACAGCTGTAGCTTGTAGGCAAAATCAAAACAAGGCACAAGATGGGACTCTTTATATATATCCTCTTTGGTATATATCCTCTTTGGTATTTCTGTCTGATGAGTATCTCTTTTCTCTGATGATGATGATGATGAGTGATGAGGATGAGGAGAATAGGAAATGAGGAAGAGGATCACTCTCAAACTCATTTATGTTTCTTCGCTTGATATACAATTCAGTTCAAGTTCAGTCTATGACCTATGTTTGGCAGTAGCAGTTGAGGTAGAAGTTGCGTCATTCTACTTTTCATCAATGAATGTTATGCTATTTTTTTTAGGACTTTGCAAATATAAAATAAAAGACAATTAAAATGTACGACAAAGATTTTTTGAAAAAACTTTTAGCTGAAGAAAAATATAAAGTCATTGACGATTTTGGCTCCGTTATGGTGCCGTCGAGCAATGTTTTTAATGAAATTTCAGAAGTCATGTGTCAAAAAGGGTCGAAAATGACACCAAAACATATTTACACAACAGTTAAAAACAATCGGAATGGGTATCTACAATACGTTAGAGAAATTTTTATGGCTAGGTTCTCCCCGACTGTTAAAGATGACTCTATGGACAACACATTTGATTTATCAACTCCTGAAAAAACTAAAACCATAAGATTTGATCTGCTACTTTCTGCAGAGAAATGGGGCAAAATAAAACCGAAGAAAGCGAAGCCAGGAAGGTCACTTAAATTACGAAAAGGAAGGTGGACCAATATTTTGGCGGATCGGATTTATGCTCAACAAAAAATTCCCTGTGCCCTGACTTTTAAATACGGGACAGTTAATGCTTCGTCCAATGCAAAATACTTTGTAAAAGTTGGTGCACACTGCGTTGAATGTGGAGCTAGAGTGACTGGTTATCTCCTGCAAAAACCACACAAAAATGTCGACCCAGTCTTTAATTTTACAATAAAAAAAATTTTCAGGCAAAACCTTCCACTCAAAAAAACGGCAACTTCGCGGTGAGCTGCGAAAAAAGTGGCTTGTGAGCTTGTAGATGGTAGGATACCTGCAGCTTCCTGGATCAATAAAAAAGCGAGTGAAATAATGTGTTTCGGTGATAGTGTCCCTCCAAATATTCCCCCCTACATATGTTTTAAGGAAAGCTAAACAGGAGGAAAATGATGCACGATACGGGTTAGTGTGCAACGATCCGGTTAAGAGTTTGCAAATTGCGATGCACACTAGTCATAAGGGGTTAATTCATTCCGTGGGTGCTGATCCATTCTTTTGTGTTTACTGGCGCCCAGAACAAAGTCTCCTGCATAAATCCTGCCACCGCAATAAAAAACTGGTATATGACTCCGTTGACGCTACTGGGGGAATAGCCTTTAGGATCCCGGTTTTCACCACGGGATACGCAAAAGAAAATGAAATCGAAAAAAAGACGTCGAAGTACGTTTACCTTTATCAATACATCTGTATTTGCAAAGAAGACGAGGACACATACCAAAACAAAAAAACTGTTCAAACAATTCCACTTTACCAAATGACTTCGGCTCGGCACGATGCATCGTTTTTAACATTTTTCTTTTCTGAAATTCTTAGGTCGGGGGCTCCTACTCCAAAAATTATTATTACCGATTTCAGTAAAGCGTTGCTAATAGCTTTAGCCCGCTCATTTGCTCGATTTTTCGATTTAAAAGAATATTTAAACAAATGCTATTCCAACATTATATTGAAGACCACAGATTCAGTGCCCTGTTGCTGTTTGAGACTTGATGTGAACCATTTTGTGGGAATGGTATCAAGATGGAATTGTCTTAACAAATTAAACAATACAAAAAAAAAAGTAAAACAATTTTATGTAAAAGCACTTTCTCATGTTTTTTTAATGCATGACATTAATGAAATCGAAAAAGTTCTCAAGGCAATATTGATTGTTGCCCTCAGTGAACATATTGGAACCAATCAAAACGGAGAAGAATATACATCCACCCAATATGTCCGACTCGTTGATGATGTTATCCAAGGTAGCTCCGACTTTATTGATTCCACTGAAACTTCAGAATTAAAAAACGAAGAAAAAAATGATTCAATCATTGGTTCAGAGGACATGACGTCGAAAACATGGATCGATTGGGCAAAACATATGTATGACGATGCCGAAAAAATTGCTTCTGCATCTAAAACTGAGAACATATTCAATCTTAACCCCTACAATTTGCCCAAAGTTGCCCAAAATATACGGGAACTCATATATTACTTACCTCTTTGGACTTCGGTGATGTATCCCATTTTGGGCCTTGATGCATCAATTCGATCATCAGGAGCAATCGAGGGATATTTTTCAAAGCTTAAAACAATTGGCTTTGAAAAGTTACCATTAAGGGTAGATAAGTTTATATTTCAACATATAAATTATTTAGAAGGTGAATTGAAGTTGGCAAATGCTTTTCTGAAAAACGAAAAATCAAACAAAACTTTTGAATTTGCCAAACAAGATCAAAGCATTCAACATTCCCTGAAAGAAGAGGAAAATTGGAGGGGAAAGAACAAAAATAAGGAAATATGTTTTTCTGCGGAGTCTTCCTATGCGTCGGAAAATTCTTTGGTACATTTAAATTCTCTGGGAGATCGATTAATATCCCCCAAAAAAGGTGTACCAGATGATAAAATATCAGACAAAAAGGAACAAAAACAGCCAGAACGACAAGAACATGTAAATAAAAAAACTTATTTATGTGATGACCCTGATTGGAACTCATTTGAGCAAACAAAAACCGTGTCTTTGCCTTTAATTTTAAACGGCCTTATCTCGCCAGAACTGGTCATAAAAAAGGTGACGTATCATGTCACCAACACCTGCCCATTCGATTCTTTACTTACCCTCCTTATGCAAGGAGCGGCAATAAGTGAGGAATTTAAAAAAGATCTAGTTAAAAGTTCTTTAGATATTGGAAAATTAGTGCTGGATATATTAGATGAAAAAAAAATATCTAAGAAAAACTATAAAACTCGATTCGATTTATTGTTTTCCTTACATATAGTTAAAAAAATATGTACTTCAGCTTGCTTTAAATCTATTGACGCTAAATCAAATGTTGCTCACTTGTACGAAATCTTGTTCTCGGAATTACCTTCCGTTGAAACAATCAATTCATGCAACCAATGTTCAAATCAAACAGTTAAATATTCAACATATATTAGCATTAATACTGACATCATTTTTAACAAAGGTTACCAATATATGCAATTAGCAATCGACGACCTAAATTCAAATCTGCCAAGCAACCTAAAATGTGATAAATGTGGAAGTGGAACAGTTTTCAAAAAAAGATTTAAGAGCTTTTTGATGGTGGATTTGAGCCTCACTACTTGCAGCAACTACGCATCTGAGCTCCCCGAAAAAAAAGAAGTAAATGTACTCTTGGCAATATAGCCAAACAAGTTGCTCTCAATGGAGACCTATTTGTACTTACTGGAGTTGTTCGTTACCTTCCAAGTCCAGACTATCAAAATGCCCATTATACAGCATATGTCCTCAATGGAAAAATCTGGAAATTGTACGACGATCCAAACAGTGAAGTACATCATGCATCAAACAATGTGGAACTCAAACCACATTTAATTATGTACACAAAGAAATAAATAATATATATATGTATTTCTTTTAATCAAATTTATATGAATTGGCTCATTTTTTATTCACTTTTTATTTTCATTAGTTAAAAGAAATACAAACTTACTAAAAAATATAAAAACAAAAATATATAATGAAAACAAAAATGAATTCGTCCCATTTATTTTTCGTTTTTTTAATTATTAAAACAAAAGAAAAATACAAATAAAAAACAAAACAAAACGAAAAAAAATAAACAAAAAAAATCAAAATAAGCAAAAAAAAATGAATTCATCCTATTTATTTTTCTTTTTTACTTATTATTCGTTACACGAAAAGGAGACTTACTAAAAAAACAAAATAAAAAAAAACAACTAAAAAAAACAAAAAAAAACAAAAAAAACATGAATTCGTCCTATTTATTTTTCATTTGTTTATTATTATAAGTTACACGAAAAGCAGACTAAAAACAAACAAAATAAAAAAAAAAAAAAAAAAAAAAAACAAAAAAAAACAAAAAAAAAACAAAAAAAAAATGAATTCGTCCTCTTTATTTTTTATTTTTTAATTATTATAAGTTACACGAAAAGCAGACTTACTAAAAAAACAAAATAAAAAAAAACAAATAAAAAACAAAAACAACTAAAAAAAAATAAGCAAGAAAAAACAAAAAAAAATTAATTCGTCCTCTTTATTTTTCATTTTTTAATTATTATAAGTAACACGCAAAGCAGACTAAAAACAAACAAAATAAAAAAAAAACAAATAAAAACAAAAACAACTAAAAAAAACAAAATTTACAAAAAAAAATGGATTCGTCCTCTTTATTTTTCATTTTTTAATTATTTTAAGTTACACGAAAAGCAGACTTACTAAAAAAAACAAAAGAAAAATACAAATAAAAAACAAAAACAACTAAAAAAAAACCAAAAAAAACAAAAAAAAACATGAATTCGTCCTATTTATTTTTCATTTTTTTATTATTATAAGTTACACGAAAAGCAGACTAAAAACAAACAAAATAAAAAAAAAACAAATAAAAACAAAAACAACTAAAAAAAAACAAAAAAAAAACAAAATTAACAAAAAAAAAAACAAAAAAAAAATGAACTCGTCCTCTTTATTTTTCATTTTTTAATTATTATAAGTTACACGAAAAGCAGACTTACTAAAAAAAAACAAAAGAAAAATACAAAAAAAAAACAAAAACAACTAAAAAATACAAAAAAATTAAATCGTCATATTTCTTTTTACCAGACCCATGAAGAAATAAAATAAAGTGCACGACTGGGTCGTACGAACTTGCTCTAATGTGTTAAAATGATCTTGGGTGCTTGAGATTTTGGGAAAAAGGGTTGAAAAAATCATATGAAATTTTATAAATCACTTAAAAATCAATACCTAAAACGTTTTTTGGAGAAAATGAAGAAAGCCATCAGGTTTCTTTTCCGATTTTAAATTTTTATGAAATTTTTTTTCAAAATCGTTCGACCAGTTTTTTCAAAAAACAGTTTTTATTTGAAAAACTTTTCGAAAATATATTCCAAATTTTTTTTTGAGTATGCCAAATTCTAGTACCTTGTACTTTTTATCAGAAAAATAAAATTAAAAAAATGTAGATTAAACCGTTTTTGGAAAAAACAAAAATTAAAAAAAAAATTTGAAACTTTTTTAAAAAACTCAAAAAAACTTCTTTTGGAAAATGAAAGAAAATAAATTATTCTTTTATAAAAGGGCTTCTACATTTAAAATTTCATCGAAATCCGTCAAGTGGCTTACGAGAAAATCGGATTTCAAAAAACCGGTCCTATGGGAGGTACCGTTATAAGACTTTTTCCGAAAAATCTATTTCAACCAAAACTTAAAGTTTGCACAGAAAACACAATTCAGAAAGTTTTATCAAAATCGTAGGAGCCGTTTTTGAGTAAAATTAATTTTTCACAAAAAATCGTATGGCAGGTATACCGTTAGTTTTGGAGCTAGAATGCTAATTCCAAAAGCCCATCTGTAGGACGTCATAATAATACTATGTACCAAGTTTGAAGCAAATCGGTCCAGCCGTTTATCGTGATCCTCTTCCTCATTTCCTATTCTCCTCCTCATCACTCATCACCATCAGAGAAAAGAGATACTCATCAGACAGAAATACACCCAACACACTACACAAATACACAAATACACATAGTGTAGTGTATTTCCGATCCTCAACCAGTATTTCTTTTCCTATTCCTAATTAGCTTCAATTCCGTTAGCCTAGTGGAGTGGAATTGTATTGTGGAAATATAAATGTGGATGTGGAATATAAGATAATTATGTAGGTGAAGAAGAGTTAGAGAGTACATGTAGTACATACACCTATATACCTGTATGTACATATGAAATTAAAACAATTCACTTCATTTTTATTTATTTGGCCACAGAATATTGTTAGGTACCTACATACATACATATATGTATTTATTTTCTCTTGTTTTATATTGTTATGTTCCTGTGAGCGCGATGATTGGGACGATCACGTCCCGTTTTGGTTGTTTTTGTTTTCATTTCATCATCTTATTTTTGGGACATATTCATAACGGGAATATTTATTTGATGCATACCTATACACTTACGCAGGTATATTCTTACGGCAACGGTGACGATCACGGTGGGGGTATTTTTTTTTTTGCATAGCTATTCCATAATCTTTGATGATATATTCTTATCTTCATTGTCTTTTGAATGCGAAAATGATTTCTTACACAAATCGGTGGGCGAGATGTTGTTGTTCCGGTGATGGTGGAAACTCTAATCAGAACTCTTTTTTTTTTTTTTTTTTTTGGATTTTGAATTTTTTTTGTTCAAAGTCAATGGGAACTTAAATTTTGGAATAACTTTTGAAATATTAGTTTTAGAAAAAAAAGTTATTAGGGAAATGTTTAGAACTCTTTGTTTGCTATAGGGAACTCTAATCAGAACTCCTTTTTTTTGATTTTTTTGGATTTTGAAAATTTTTTGTTCAAAGTCAATGGGAACTTAAATTTTGGAATAACTTTTGAAATATTAGTTTTAGAAAAAAAAAGTTATTAGGGAAATGTTTAGAACTCTTTGTTTGCTATAGGGAACTCTAATCAGAACTCCTTTTTTTTAGATTTTTTTGGATTTTGAAAATTTTTTGTTCAAAGTCAATGGGAACTTAAATTTTGGAATAACTTTTGAAATATTAGTTTTAGAAAAAAAAGTTATTAGGGAAATGTTTAGAACTCTTTGTTTGCTATAGGGAACTCTAATCAGAACTCCTTTTTTTTGATTTTTTTTGGATTTTGAAAATTTTTTGTTCAAAGTCAATGGGAACTTAAATTTTGGAATAACTTTTGAAATATTAGTTTTAGAAAAAAAAGTTATTAGGGAAATGTTTAGAACTCTTTGTTTGCTATAGGGAACTCTAATCAGAACTCTTTTTTTTTGATTTTTTTGGATTTTGAAAATTTTTTGTTCAGTCAATGGGAACTTAAATTTTGGAATAACTTTTGAAATATTAGTTTTAGAAAAAAAAGTTATTAGGGAAATGTTTAGAACTCTTTGTTTGCTATAGGGAACTCTAATCAGAACTCCTTTTTTTTGATTTTTTTGGATTTTGAAAATTTTTTGTTCAGTCAATGGGAACTTAAATTTTGGAATAACTTTTGAAATATTAGTTTTAGAAAAAAAAGTTATTAGGGAAATGTTTAGAACTCTTTGTTTGCTATAGGGAACTCTAATCAGAACTCCTTTTTTTTGATTTTTTTTGGATTTTGAAAATTTTTTGTTCAAAGTCAATGGGAACTTAAATTTTGGAATAACTTTTGAAATATTAGTTTTAGAAAAAAAAGTTATTAGGGAAATGTTTAGAACTCTTTGTTTGCTATAGGGAACTCTAATCAGAACTCTTTTTTTTTGATTTTTTTGGATTTTGAAAATTTTTTGTTCAGTCAATGGGAACTTAAATTTTGGAATAACTTTTGAAATATTAGTTTTAGAAAAAAAAGTTATTAGGGAAATGTTTAGAACTCTTTGTTTGCTATAGGGAACTCTAATCAGAACTCCTTTTTTTGATTTTTTTGGATTTTGAAAATTTTTTGTTCAGTCAATGGGAACTTAAATTTTGGAATAACTTTTGAAATATTAGTTTTAGAAAAAAAAGTTATTAGGGAAATGTTTAGAACTCTTTGTTTGCTATAGGGAACTCTAATCAGAACTCCTTTTTTTTGATTTTTTTTGGATTTTGAAAATTTTTTGTTCAAAGTCAATGGGAACTTAAATTTTGGAATAACTTTTGAAATATTAGTTTTAGAAAAAAAAGTTATTAGGGAAATGTTTAGAACTCTTTGTTTGCTATAGGGAACTCTAATCAGAACTCCTTTTTTTTGATTTTTTTTTGATTTTGAAAATTTTTTGTTCAAAGTCAATGGGAACTTAAATTTTGGAATAACTTTTGAAATATTAGTTTTAGAAAAAAAGTTATTAGGGAAATGTTTAGAACTCTTTGTTTGCTATAGGGAACTCTAATCAGAACTCCTTTTTTTTGATTTTTTTGGATTTTGAAAATTTTTTGTTCAAAGTCAATGGGAACTTAAATTTTTTAATAACTTTTGAAATATTAGTTTTAGAAAAAAAAGTTATTAGGGAAATGTTTAGAACTCTTTGTTTGCTATAGGGAACTCTAATCAGAACTCATTTTTTTTGATTTTTTTTGGATTTTGAAAATTTTTTGTTCAAAGTCAATGGGAACTTAAATTTTGGAATAACTTTTGAAATATTAGTTTTAGAAAAAAAAGTTATTAGGGGAATGTTTAGAACTCTTTGTTTGCTATAGGGAACTCTAATCAGAACTCCTTTTTTTGATTTTTTTGGATTTTGAAAATTTTTTGTTCAAAGTCAATGGGAACTTAAATTTTGGAATAACTTTTGAAATATTAGTTTTAGAAAAAAAAGTTATTAGGGAAATGTTTAGAACTCTTTGTTTGCTATAGGGAACTCTAATCAGAACTCCTTTTTTTTGATTTTTTTTTGATTTTGAAAATTTTTTGTTCAAAGTCAATGGGAACTTAAATTTTGGAATAACTTTTGAAATATTAGTTTTAGAAAAAAAAGTTATTAGGGAAATGTTTAGAACTCTTTGTTTGCTATAGGGAACTCTAATCAGAACTCCTTTTTTTTGATTTTTTTTTGATTTTGAAAATTTTTTGTTCAAAGTCAATGGGAACTTAAATTTTGGAATAACTTTTGAAATATTAGTTTTAGAAAAAAAAGTTATTAGGGAAATGTTTAGAACTCTTTGTTTGCTATAGGGAACTCTAATCAGAACTCCTTTTTTTTGATTTTTTTGGATTTTGAAAATTTTTTGTTCAAAGTCAATGGGAACTTAAATTTTGGAATAACTTTTGAAATATTAGTTTTAGAAAAAAAAGTTATTAGGGAAATGTTTAGAACTCTTTGTTTGCTATAGGGAACTCTAATCAGAACTCCTTTTTTTTGATTTTTTTGGATTTTGAAAATTTTTTGTTTAAAGTCAATGGGAACTTAAATTTTGGAATAACTTTTGAAATATTAGTTTTAGAAAAAAAAGTTATTAGGGAAATGTTTAGAACTCTTTGTTTGCTATAGGGAACTCTAATCAGAACTCCTTTTTTTGATTTTTTTGGATTTTGAAAATTTTTTGTTCAGTCAATGGGAACTTAAATTTTGGAATAACTTTTGAAATATTAGTTTTAGAAAAAAAAGTTATTAGGGAAATGTTTAGAACTCTTTGTTTGCTATAGGGAACTCTAATCAGAACTCCTTTTTTTTGATTTTTTTTGGATTTTGAAAATTTTTTGTTCAAAGTCAATGGGAACTTAAATTTTGGAATAACTTTTGAAATATTAGTTTTAGAAAAAAAAGTTATTAGGGAAATGTTTAGAACTCTTTGTTTGCTATAGGGAACTCTAATCAGAACTCCTTTTTTTTGATTTTTTTTTGATTTTGAAAATTTTTTGTTCAAAGTCAATGGGAACTTAAATTTTGGAATAACTTTTGAAATATTAGTTTTAGAAAAAAAGTTATTAGGGAAATGTTTAGAACTCTTTGTTTGCTATAGGGAACTCTAATCAGAACTCCTTTTTTTTGATTTTTTTGGATTTTGAAAATTTTTTGTTCAAAGTCAATGGGAACTTAAATTTTTTAATAACTTTTGAAATATTAGTTTTAGAAAAAAAAGTTATTAGGGAAATGTTTAGAACTCTTTGTTTGCTATAGGGAACTCTAATCAGAACTCCTTTTTTTTGATTTTTTTTGGATTTTGAAAATTTTTTGTTCAAAGTCAATGGGAACTTAAATTTTGGAATAACTTTTGAAATATTAGTTTTAGAAAAAAAAGTTATTAGGGGAATGTTTAGAACTCTTTGTTTGCTATAGGGAACTCTAATCAGAACTCCTTTTTTTGATTTTTTTGGATTTTGAAAATTTTTTGTTCAAAGTCAATGGGAACTTAAATTTTGGAATAACTTTTGAAATATTAGTTTTAGAAAAAAAAGTTATTAGGGAAATGTTTAGAACTCTTTGTTTGCTATAGGGAACTCTAATCAGAACTCCTTTTTTTTGATTTTTTTTTGATTTTGAAAATTTTTTGTTCAAAGTCAATGGGAACTTAAATTTTGGAATAACTTTTGAAATATTAGTTTTAGAAAAAAAAGTTATTAGGGAAATGTTTAGAACTCTTTGTTTGCTATAGGGAACTCTAATCAGAACTCCTTTTTTTTGATTTTTTTTTGATTTTGAAAATTTTTTGTTCAAAGTCAATGGGAACTTAAATTTTGGAATAACTTTTGAAATATTAGTTTTAGAAAAAAAAGTTATTAGGGAAATGTTTAGAACTCTTTGTTTGCTATAGGGAACTCTAATCAGAACTCCTTTTTTTTGATTTTTTTGGATTTTGAAAATTTTTTGTTCAAAGTCAATGGGAACTTAAATTTTGGAATAACTTTTGAAATATTAGTTTTAGAAAAAAAAGTTATTAGGGAAATGTTTAGAACTCTTTGTTTGCTATAGGGAACTCTAATCAGAACTCCTTTTTTTTGATTTTTTTGGATTTTGAAAATTTTTTGTTCAAAGTCAATGGGAACTTAAATTTTGGAATAACTTTTGAAATATTAGTTTTAGAAAAAAAAGTTATTAGGGAAATGTTTAGAACTCTTTGTTTGCTATAGGGAACTCTAATCAGAACTCCTTTTTTTAGATTTTTTTGGATTTTGAAAATTTTTTGTTCAAAGTCAATGGGAACTTAAATTTTGGAATAACTTTTGAAATATTAGTTTTAGAAAAAAAAGTTATTAGGGAAATGTTTAGAACTCTTTGTTTGCTATAGGGAACTCTAATCAGAACTCCTTTTTTTTGATTTTTTTGGATTTTGAAAATTTTTTGTTCAAAGTCAATTGGAACTTAAATTTTGGAATAACTTTTGAAATATTAGTTTTAGAAAAAAAAGTTATTAGGGAAATGTTTAGAACTCTTTGTTTGCTATAGGGAACTCTAATCAGAACTCTTTTTTTTTGATTTTTTTGGATTTTGAAAATTTTTTGTTCAAAGTCAATGGGAACTTAAATTTTGGAATAACTTTTGAAATATTAGTTTTAGAAAAAAAAGTTATTAGGGAAATGTTTAGAACTCTTTGTTTGCTATAGGGAACTCTAATCAGAACTCCTTTTTTTGTTTTTTTGGATTTTGAAAATTTTTTGTTCAGTCAATGGGAACTTAAATTTTGGAATAACTTTTGAAATATTAGTTTTAGAAAAAAAAGTTATTAGGGAAATGTTTAGAACTCTTTGTTTGCTATAGGGAACTCTAATCAGAACTCCTTTTTTTTTGATTTTTTTTGGATTTTGAAAATTTTTTGTTCAAAGTCAATGGGAACTTAAATTTTGGAATAACTTTTGAAATATTAGTTTTAGAAAAAAAAGTTAGTAGGGAAATGTTTAGAACTCTTTGTTTGCTATAGGGAACTCTAATCAGAACTCCTTTTTTTTGATTTTTTTTTGATTTTGAAAATTTTTTGTTCAAAGTCAATGGGAACTTAAATTTTGGAATAACTTTTGAAATATTAGTTTTAGAAAAAAAGTTATTAGGGAAATGTTTAGAACTCTTTGTTTGCTATAGGGAACTCTAATCAGAACTCCTTTTTTTTGATTTTTTTGGATTTTGAAAATTTTTTGTTCAAAGTCAATGGGAACTTAAATTTTTTAATAACTTTTGAAATATTAGTTTTAGAAAAAAAAGTTATTAGGGAAATGTTTAGAACTCTTTGTTTGCTATAGGGAACTCTAATCAGAACTCCTTTTTTTTGATTTTTTTTGGATTTTGAAAATTTTTTGTTCAAAGTCAATGGGAACTTAAATTTTGGAATAACTTTTGAAATATTAGTTTTAGAAAAAAAAGTTATTAGGGGAATGTTTAGAACTCTTTGTTTGCTATAGGGAACTCTAATCAGAACTCCTTTTTTTGATTTTTTTGGATTTTGAAAATTTTTTGTTCAAAGTCAATGGGAACTTAAATTTTGGAATAACTTTTGAAATATTAGTTTTAGAAAAAAAAGTTATTAGGGAAATGTTTAGAACTCTTTGTTTGCTATAGGGAACTCTAATCAGAACTCCTTTTTTTTGATTTTTTTTTGATTTTGAAAATTTTTTGTTCAAAGTCAATGGGAACTTAAATTTTGGAATAACTTTTGAAATATTAGTTTTAGAAAAAAAAGTTATTAGGGAAATGTTTAGAACTCTTTGTTTGCTATAGGGAACTCTAATCAGAACTCCTTTTTTTTGATTTTTTTTTGATTTTGAAAATTTTTTGTTCAAAGTCAATGGGAACTTAAATTTTGGAATAACTTTTGAAATATTAGTTTTAGAAAAAAAAGTTATTAGGGAAATGTTTAGAACTCTTTGTTTGCTATAGGGAACTCTAATCAGAACTCCTTTTTTTTGATTTTTTTGGATTTTGAAAATTTTTTGTTCAAAGTCAATGGGAACTTAAATTTTGGAATAACTTTTGAAATATTAGTTTTAGAAAAAAAAGTTATTAGGGAAATGTTTAGAACTCTTTGTTTGCTATAGGGAACTCTAATCAGAACTCCTTTTTTTTGATTTTTTTGGATTTTGAAAATTTTTTGTTCAAAGTCAATGGGAACTTAAATTTTGGAATAACTTTTGAAATATTAGTTTTAGAAAAAAAAGTTATTAGGGAAATGTTTAGAACTCTTTGTTTGCTATAGGGAACTCTAATCAGAACTCCTTTTTTTAGATTTTTTTGGATTTTGAAAATTTTTTGTTCAAAGTCAATGGGAACTTAAATTTTGGAATAACTTTTGAAATATTAGTTTTAGAAAAAAAAGTTATTAGGGAAATGTTTAGAACTCTTTGTTTGCTATAGGGAACTCTAATCAGAACTCCTTTTTTTTGATTTTTTTGGATTTTGAAAATTTTTTGTTCAAAGTCAATTGGAACTTAAATTTTGGAATAACTTTTGAAATATTAGTTTTAGAAAAAAAAGTTATTAGGGAAATGTTTAGAACTCTTTGTTTGCTATAGGGAACTCTAATCAGAACTCTTTTTTTTTGATTTTTTTGGATTTTGAAAATTTTTTGTTCAAAGTCAATGGGAACTTAAATTTTGGAATAACTTTTGAAATATTAGTTTTAGAAAAAAAAGTTATTAGGGAAATGTTTAGAACTCTTTGTTTGCTATAGGGAACTCTAATCAGAACTCCTTTTTTTGTTTTTTTGGATTTTGAAAATTTTTTGTTCAGTCAATGGGAACTTAAATTTTGGAATAACTTTTGAAATATTAGTTTTAGAAAAAAAAGTTATTAGGGAAATGTTTAGAACTCTTTGTTTGCTATAGGGAACTCTAATCAGAACTCCTTTTTTTTGATTTTTTTTGGATTTTGAAAATTTTTTGTTCAAAGTCAATGGGAACTTAAATTTTGGAATAACTTTTGAAATATTAGTTTTAGAAAAAAAAGTTATTAGGGAAATGTTTAGAACTCTTTGTTTGCTATAGGGAACTCTAATCAGAACTCCTTTTTTTTGATTTTTTTTTGATTTTGAAAATTTTTTGTTCAAAGTCAATGGGAACTTAAATTTTGGAATAACTTTTGAAATATTAGTTTTAGAAAAAAAGTTATTAGGGAAATGTTTAGAACTCTTTGTTTGCTATAGGGAACTCTAATCAGAACTCCTTTTTTTTTGATTTTTTTGGATTTTGAAAATTTTTTGTTCAAAGTCAATGGGAACTTAAATTTTTTAATAACTTTTGAAATATTAGTTTTAGAAAAAAAAGTTATTAGGGAAATGTTTAGAACTCTTTGTTTGCTATAGGGAACTCTAATCAGAACTCCTTTTTTTTGATTTTTTTTGGATTTTGAAAATTTTTTGTTCAAAGTCAATGGGAACTTAAATTTTGGAATAACTTTTGAAATATTAGTTTTAGAAAAAAAAGTTTTTAGGGGAATGTTTAGAACTCTTTGTTTGCTATAGGGAACTCTAATCAGAACTCCTTTTTTTGATTTTTTTGGATTTTGAAAATTTTTTGTTCAAAGTCAATGGGAACTTAAATTTTGGAATAACTTTTGAAATATTAGTTTTAGAAAAAAAAGTTATTAAGGAAATGTTTAGAACTCTTTGTTTGCTATAGGGAACTCTAATCAGAACTCCTTTTTTTTGATTTTTTTTTTATTTTGAAAATTTTTTGTTCAAAGTCAATGGGAACTTAAATTTTGGAATAACTTTTGAAATATTAGTTTTAGAAAAAAAAGTTATTAGGGAAATGTTTAGAACTCTTTGTTTGCTATAGGGAACTCTAATCAGAACTCCTTTTTTTTGATTTTTTTTTGATTTTGAAAATTTTTTGTTCAAAGTCAATGGGAACTTAAATTTTGGAATAACTTTTGAAATATTAGTTTTAGAAAAAAAAGTTATTAGGGAAATGTTTAGAACTCTTTGTTTGCTATAGGGAACTCTAATCAGAACTCCTTTTTTTTGATTTTTTTGGATTTTGAAAATTTTTTGTTCAGTCAATGGGAACTTAAATTTTGGAATAACTTTTGAAATATTAGTTTTAGAAAAAAAAGTTATTAGGGAAATGTTTAGAACTCTTTGTTTGCTATAGGGAACTCTAATCAGAACTCCTTTTTTTTGATTTTTTTGGATTTTGAAAATTTTTTGTTCAAAGTCAATGGGAACTTAAATTTTGGAATAACTTTTGAAATATTAGTTTTAGAAAAAAAAGTTATTAGGGAAATGTTTAGAACTCTTTGTTTGCTATAGGGAACTCTAATCAGAACTCCTTTTTTTAGATTTTTTTGGATTTTGAAAATTTTTTGTTCAAAGTCAATGGGAACTTAAATTTTGGAATAACTTTTGAAATATTAGTTTTAGAAAAAAAAGTTATTAGGGAAATGTTTAGAACTCTTTGTTTGCTATAGGGAACTCTAATCAGAACTCCTTTTTTTTGATTTTTTTGGATTTTGAAAATTTTTTGTTCAAAGTCAATTGGAACTTAAATTTTGGAATAACTTTTGAAATATTAGTTTTAGAAAAAAAAGTTATTAGGGAAATGTTTAGAACTCTTTGTTTGCTATAGGGAACTCTAATCAGAACTCCTTTTTTTTTATTTTTTTTTGATTTTGAAAATTTTTTGTTCAAAGTCAATGGGAACTTAAATTTTGGAATAACTTTTGAAATATTAGTTTTAGAAAAAAAAGTTATTAGGGAAATGTTTAGAACTCTTTGTTTGCTATAGGGAACTCTAATCAGAACTCCTTTTTTTTGATTTTTTTCTGATTTTGAAAATTTCTTGTTCAAAGTCAATGGGAACTTAAATTTTGGAATAACTTTTGAAATATTAGTTTTAGAAAAAAAAGTTATTAGGGAAATGTTTAGAACTCTTTGTTTGCTATAGGGAACTCTAATCAGAACTCCTTTTTTTTGATTTTTTTGGATTTTGAAAATTTTTTGTTCAGTCAATGGGAACTTAAATTTTGGAATAACTTTTGAAATATTAGTTTTAGAAAAAAAAGTTATTAGGGAAATGTTTAGAACTCTTTGTTTGCTATAGGGAACTCTAATCAGAACTCCTTTTTTTTGATTTTTTTGGATTTTGAAAATTTTTTGTTCAGTCAATGGGAACTTAAATTTTGGAATAACTTTTGAAATATTAGTTTTACAAAAAAAAGTTATTAGGGAAATGTTTAGAACTCTTTGTTTGCTATAGGGAACTCTAATCAGAACTCCTTTTTTTTGATTTTTTTGGATTTTGAAAATTTTTTGTTCAGTCAATGGGAACTTAAATTTTGGAATAACTTTTGAAATATTAGTTTTAGAAAAAAAAGTTATTAGGGAAATGTTTAGAACTCTTTGTTTGCTATAGGGAACTCTAATCAGAACTCTTTTTTTTTGATTTTTTTGGATTTTGAAAATTTTTTGTTCAGTCAATGGGAACTTAAATTTTGGAATAACTTTTGAAATATTAGTTTTAGAAAAAAAAGTTGTTAGGGAAATGTTTAGAACTCTTTGTTTGCTATAGGGAACTCTAATCAGAACTCCTTTTTTTTGATTTTTTTGGATTTTGAAAATTTTTTGTTCAAAGTCAATGGGAACTTAAATTTTGGAATAACTTTTGAAATATTAGTTTTAGAAAAAAAAGTTATTAGGGAAATGTTTAGAACTCTTTGTTTGCTATAAGGAACTCTAATCAGAACTCCTTTTTTTTGATTTTTTTCTGATTTTGAAAATTTTTTGTTCAAAGTCAATGGGAACTTAAATTTTGGAATAACTTTTGAAATATTAGTTTTAGAAAAAAAAGTTATTAGGGAAATGTTTAGAACTCTTTGTTTGCTATAGGGAACTCTAATCAGAACTCCTTTTTTTAGATTTTTTTGGATTTTGAAAATTTTTTGTTCAAAGTCAATGGGAACTTAAATTTTGGAATAACTTTTGAAATATTAGTTTTAGAAAAAAAAGTTATTAGGGAAATGTTTAGAACTCTTTGTTTGCTATAGGGAACTCTAATCAGAACTCCTTTTTTTTGATTTTTTTGGATTTTGAAAATTTTTTGTTCAAAGTCAATTGGAACTTAAATTTTGGAATAACTTTTGAAATATTAGTTTTAGAAAAAAAAGTTATTAGGGAAATGTTTAGAACTCTTTGTTTGCTATAGGGAACTCTAATCAGAACTCCTTTTTTTTGATTTTTTTTTGATTTTGAAAATTTTTTGTTCAAAGTCAATGGGAACTTAAATTTTGGAATAACTTTTGAAATATTAGTTTTAGAAAAAAAAGTTATTAGGGAAATGTTTAGAACTCTTTGTTTGCTATAGGGAACTCTAATCAGAACTCCTTTTTTTTGATTTTTTTCTGATTTTGAAAATTTCTTGTTCAAAGTCAATGGGAACTTAAATTTTGGAATAACTTTTGAAATATTAGTTTTAGAAAAAAAAGTTATTAGGGAAATGTTTAGAACTCTTTGTTTGCTATAGGGAACTCTAATCAGAACTCCTTTTTTTTGATTTTTTTGGATTTTGAAAATTTTTTGTTCAGTCAATGGGAACTTAAATTTTGGAATAACTTTTGAAATATTAGTTTTAGAAAAAAAAGTTATTAGGGAAATGTTTAGAACTCTTTGTTTGCTATAGGGAACTCTAATCAGAACTCCTTTTTTTTGATTTTTTTGGATTTTGAAAATTTTTTGTTCAGTCAATGGGAACTTAAATTTTGGAATAACTTTTGAAATATTAGTTTTAGAAAAAAAAGTTATTAGGGAAATGTTTAGAACTCTTTGTTTGCTATAGGGAACTCTAATCAGAACTCCTTTTTTTTGATTTTTTTGGATTTTGAAAATTTTTTGTTCAGTCAATGGGAACTTAAATTTTGGAATAACTTTTGAAATATTAGTTTTAGAAAAAAAAGTTATTAGGGAAATGTTTAGACCTCTTTGTTTGCTATAGGGAACTCTAATCAGAACTCTTTTTTTTTGATTTTTTTGGATTTTGAAAATTTTTTGTTCAGTCAATGGGAACTTAAATTTTGGAATAACTTTTGAAATATTAGTTTTAGAAAAAAAAGTTGTTAGGGAAATGTTTAGAACTCTTTGTTTGCTATAGGGAACTCTAATCAGAACTCCTTTTTTTTGATTTTTTTGGATTTTGAAAATTTTTTGTTCAAAGTCAATGGGAACTTAAATTTTGGAATAACTTTTGAAATATTAGTTTTAGAAAAAAAAGTTATTAGGGAAATGTTTAGAACTCTTTGTTTGCTATAGGGAACTCTAATCAGAACTCCTTTTTTTTGATTTTTTTCTGATTTTGAAAATTTTTTGTTCAAAGTCAATGGGAACTTAAATTTTGGAATAACTTTTGAAATATTAGTTTTAGAAAAAAAAGTTATTAGGGAAATGTTTAGAACTCTTTGTTTGCTATAGGGAACTCTAATCAGAACTCCTTTTTTTTGATTTTTTTGGATTTTGAAAATTTTTGGTACTAAGTCAACGGGCACATTAATGTGCCCTAACTTTTCCAATTTTGCAGAACTCTTTCTAAAACCCATCAGGAACTCTAGAACTCTTGGTTTTATGTTGAAAAACATGCTCAGAACTCTTTTTCTCAAAAAAGTCCTTGCTGCGTGAAGTTAGCAAAAAAAACTATTTTTTCGAATTTCAACACTTTATTCGCCAGAACTATTGAAAAAAAGTATGAGGAACTCTAGAACTCTTTGTTTGCTACCGGGAACTCCTATTTTTTATTAAATTTTAAACAATTGTTTTGCTAACTTCACAGGACTCACGTAACCCTTCCATCCCGTAGTCAGCAAATGATAGAAATTCCATTCGAACAACATGATACAAATCTCCAGGACATTGTTATAAAAAAGAAACAAATTATTCCAGGAGTGTATTTGGGCGAAACAATAGTAAGTCCTAAGAATAATAAAATTAAAATTTTAGCAATGAATACCTTAGAAAAGGAAAAAACGATAAATATAAACACCTTAAATTTAACTTGGGATGTTTTAGATCAGTATTATCAAGTTGATAATATGAATCGCTTTAAGAACAAAATTGAGAAACGATTAAATAAGTTAGAAACTATGTTGATATTAGACCATTGTAACACCGAAGAGAAAGAATCTATTCTCAAGATCTGCAGAGAATATAACGATCTCTTTTATCTAGAGGGGGACCACCTTACTAATACCAACTCCATTACGCATAGAATTGGTACTGAGGAGAATAAACTCCCGCTTTATATAAAACCTTACCGGCTTCCAGAGAGCCAAAAAGAGGAAATCCACAAACAAGTGCAGGAAATGTTGGACGATGACATCGTACGACCAAGCTCCAGTCCCTGGAATTCACCTTTGTTACTCGTTCCCAAGAAAACCGGAAGCGATGGAACAAACGTTGGAGGGTAGTTGTTGATTTCAGGAAACTGAACGACCTAACTATTGGAGATGCTTACCCACTGCCAAATATTAGTGACATATTTGACCAATTGGGAAGGGCAAAATATTTCAGCACTTTAGATTTGGCTAAAGGATTTCATCAGATCTTTATGGATGAAAACGATGGGTGCAAGACTGCATTTAGCACTCCCTTTGGACATTACGAATATAATCGTATGCCATTTGGTTTAAAGAATGCACCTGCAACCTTTCAACGCCTGATGAACAATGTTCTCACTGGCTTACAAGGTTTCGACTGTTTCGTCTATATGGACGACATAGTTCTCTACGGTTACGACCTTAAAGATCATAACTCCAAATTAATAAAAGTTCTTAATCAATTAAGTATGCATAATCTGAAACTCCAACCAGAAAAATGCAATTTCCTAAAACACGAACTCATGTACCTCGGACATCTTATTTCTGAAGATGGATTAAAACCAGATCCAGAAAAAATTAAAGCCGTAAGAACTTATCCTACGCCTAAGAACACCAAGGGTATAAAAGCTTTTCTAGGTTTCGTTGGCTATTACAGGAAGTTTATAGAACATTTTTCCATCATAGCCAAACCACTAACAAAACTGTTAAAGAAAAATTGTGTTTTTAAATGGGATACCTTTTGCGACGAGGCATTCCGAGATCTAAAAAATAAAATGATAAATCCCCCAGTTTTAGCCTACCCAAATTTTAAGGAAGAGTTTATTGTTACAACAGATGCTAGCGATGTCGGAATAGGAGCCGTTTTGTCCCAAGGTACCATCGGACAAGATAAACCCATATCTTTTGCAAGTAGAACATTAAACGATGCAGAGATCAAGTATAATACAACCGAAAAAGAATTACTAGCAATTGTATATGCTATACAGCAATTTCGTCCGTATATTTACGGCAAACACTTCACTATTTGCACCGACCACAAACCTTTACAATGGCTTTTTTCCCGAACAGATCCCATGTCTAGGCTAGCGAGATGGAAAATTTTATTGTCAGAATACAGTATACAGTAAAGTACAAACCAGGAAAAATAAATCTGAATGCAGATGCTCTGAGTCGAAATATAGGTGAATATAATAAAATATTGGTATTAACACGCGGTCAGAAACAAAGACTAAACAAAACAATTCAGAATCAAGAAGCTGACCAAGTAACGCAAAATGAGAATCTAGAAGACATAAAAATCCTGTCAAGTTTCACCTTGCTGGAGGAGAAAGGATCAATTTACTTTAATAAACTCATTAAAACTAAAGTCATAATTTTACCAATAATAGAATCTGTAGTAGAAAACGAAATAAAAACAAAATTTCCAAATTTTATAAAACCTGATATAGGAAAATACTCCACCTTCTTAAGTAATGACGAAACCTTTTACATAACTACTTTACCCATCCCTGTTCGAATTAATAAAGACGAAGAAGTTATAACAATAAAAGTAATTCAATAGGACTCGCTTTACCACCTATGAATAATGATTCCAAGCTTTCTATTAAAAAAATTGTTACAGCTATATTTCAAAACCATAATATAACTATTCATCTCTTCACTGACGAAAGATCTCACAATATGGGCTAAAAACGAAAAAGCTACTTCTGTCTATAATTCCTTTATCCCTGCCTTAAATATTTCTAAAATAATAGAAGTTTATTTGAAAAATTAAACCAAACCCGAAAAGAAACTAACATTCATAAAATATTCAAGTCAAGATGAACTTAGACTTCTATCTAAAGATATTAATTTTCAAAAAACCATGGAACAAACACCATTTTTAACAATTGACAAACACGATGTACACCACTATACATTAATATATATAATAGGGTGGATCGATTTTTTTTTTTTTAGAAATCTTTGATGCCTATATGCGGAAAAGTTGAATTTAGGGACCCGAAGGATGAGTAAAAAATTTGGTAAATTTGTGACGTCATCTCAAGGTTCCTATATGACGTCAAAGTTTTGGATTTTTTTAATTTAATAAAAAAAAATTTAATTAGGTAATTTAGTGTTATTAAGCTCATATTATACTTTTCTTCTCTTTTTACGATTATCAATCATCAATTGATAATTGATAGTTTAAAAATTAATCAACTGTCAATCAATAATTGAAAATTATTTTCGGGGCTTTATTAGTAAAAATATTTCTTAAGACTGAAGCAATAGAATTAAATGAATTTAAAATTATGGTTATAATTTAAATTTATAATCTAGTTCTCATCGGCCTTGTTATTGTTTTTTTATATTTTGGTTGTGTCGCTCTTGGTTTTTCTGAAATAATAATCTAAATCTATAGAAGGCGTTGATTTAAGTGCATCAATTGTTATTATTTTCTTGTTTGAAAAATTGCCGGTTATAGTTATCTTAAATTGTAAAAATGCCGCGTACGCGTAGTGAAACCGAGTGTGAAGTTTTTGGAGCACCCGCCGAGCTTAAAAGCAATCAACTTCCCACTTATTCTGATATAATGAAAGCATTTTTGTTTATCAGAAATTCCTTGAAGGAAAATAGAAAAGGATTTGATCCAAGTGTTAATGAAATATCAGCGAAGTTAATGATTGATATAAAAAGTGTGTGGCAAAGAGCTACCTTGCCCGTTGTTTCAGATCAGCAGATTTTGCACAAATTAAAAACCTATAACGAGCAATATAAATCAATAAAAAAAAATATAAAATCCAAGAAAAATTCGTTTATAGAGAAACTTAAATTATTTAAATCGAACAGCCATCACCTTTTTGACATATCAGCTTGCAAATGTAAAGATTCTTTAAAGTGTCCTTGCGTAACTAAAGTGCCCCATGAGGAATGCGATTTCCTACAGGACCAAAGGCTGTTTAGGCGTATGTTAATTGGTAACGTCGATTCGGAGCTAACAAATAAAATTAAAAAAAGAAACGAAAGAAAAATTCAAGAGGCCCTTAAACGAAAAAGACACGAAGAGGCGAAAAACTCTAAAAGACTTAAAAATGAAGTTGAAGTTTCTGCAGAAAGTGAGGATGACCCCGCAGATGCTTCAAGCGATGAAGACGACGTGAGTGATGTCAATATTTTACCGAGCACAAGTCCGTCGGTTAAAAAAGTGAAAGCTAGAATACATTTTGCCAATTTAGCTTTAGCCTGCGACAGAACAGGAATATCCGACAGATCTGCATCAATTGTTGTAAGTTCTGTTCTGCAAGACATTGGTGTCATTTCCAAGTTAGATCCTTCAAAAGTCATTGATAGAAATAAAATAAGAAGAGATAGAAAAAAAATACGTCAAAATCTTCAAAGTCAATGTGAAAATATATCAGGTTTATATTTTGACGGTAGAAAAGATAAAACGATGATTTTGGAGAAAATTGGTCCGGGAACACATCGAAAAATTGCTTCCGAAGAACACATTGTCCTTGTTTCTGAGCCAGGTGGACATTATGTGGGGCATGTCATCCCAGATTCCGGAAATGCCAAAACAATATCTGCCAGTATAATTGACTTCATAAATAACATCTTGTGTGTTGATATGCAAGAAATTAAAGCGATTGGATGTGATGGAACCGTTGTTAATACGGGATCTAAAAATGGTATCTTATCTCAGCTTGAAGCGGCCATTGGTAAGCCAGTTCATTGGTTTATTTGTTTACTTCATCTTAATGAACTCCCTCTTCGTCATTTGATGACACATCTTGATGGCAAAACCAATGACCCCAAAGGCTTTTCTGGAGTTCTTGGAAAAGCACTTGAAGCATGTGATAGTCTGCCATTACAAGCTTTTGAAAAGATAACAGTGGAACTGCCTGAGATAACGAAAGAAAATTTGAGCACTGATCAAAAATATCTATCAAATGTGCAAGGCAGTTTCTCATGGCAATGTACCTTTAGAATTGGCAAATCGGCAGCCTGGAAAAATGTCGCATTCAAGGTGGCTCACAACAGCTAACCGGATTCTTAGGCTATATGTAGGAACAGAGAAACCGTCAAAAGAGCTACTGGTTCTAGCTTCTTATATAATAAAAGTGTATGCGTTTGCCTGGTTTGCAATTAAAACAAAGCCCTCCTGTTTGGACGGACCCAACCATATTTTGTCAATTATTAAAGCATCAAAATATCTACCGAAAAAACTTAAGGCAGTAATTCATCCCGTAATCCAACGTAACTCATATTTTTGTCATCCTGAAAATATTTTACTTGCTATGTTAGCTGATAGCCGAAGCCATGTCCGTGAATTAGGTTTAAGGAGGATATTAAAAATAAGATCCGAGAAAAGTAGCAAGCAGAAGAATGATATCCGGCAATTCAATATCCCGAAAATTAATTTCGATGCCGATGATTACATCGACCTAATAAAATGGGATACAGTGACCATCACAGAACCTCCTTTAACCGCAACAATATCTGATGAAAACTTGCGGGAAATGGTTGCAAATGTTCCTGACAATATAGAAATATCAAAATATCCCTGTCACACTCAAGCAGTGGAAAGATGTATTAAGTTGGTGACAGAAGCTTCTGCTTTAGTTTGTGGCCAAGAATCAAGAGATGGATTAAAAAAAGCTAGAATCTTGTCTCGAAAATTGTTGCCACAATTTGAAACAAAGAAGGACTTTGTTAATGCCCTCCAAAATTAATTTTGACCTACAGGTAAACAAAAATTTGAAGTTAAAATATTTCCTTGCTTTATAAATTTATAATTCTAGGTTGAAGGTTGCAAATGTTTTGCTGCGCCCCTCGAACCATATGTTTTGAATAGATATAAACAAAGGAAAATTCAGTTCTTGCATCAATATAATAATTGTTTTAGTTACTAAAATAAAATATTTGGTAAATTTATTTCAATATGAATAAAAAATATATTTTTTGTATACCTACAACACGTAAACTAATAACTTTTTGACATTGTAATTAAATTCTTTAACCAACAAATAATAGAAATTTCTTGTTGTTAAAATTAAAAAAAAAAAAATTAAAAAAGAAAGAAAAATTTAAATATATTATTTAAAGGACATTTTGTTTTCGAAATAGGAACCTTAGGACATTTTTTTTTTTTTGCTGAAAGCTTCTGGTTTCGTTAATGGAAAACCAAATTCAACTTTTAGAACCATAGGCATAGCGAAATTAAAAAAAAAAAAAAAAATACCAAATTCGATCCGGCCTAATATATAATCCTCATAATCTTAATAATTTCACTTTGCTATAAAAAATACCAAACCTATGTATTGAAACATGAACAAAAAAAAAAAGAAAAGAAATTTGTCCGGGTGACCCAAAATGAAAACGAAATGCCAATATTTGTTCTAAGTAATTAGTTAAACTTAAGAAAAAATAATGAATTACAACAAACAAACAAAAAAAAATGTATAATCTAATAACGATAATAATAATTTGTACCTATATGTCAACTCTTATGTTCAAAAAAAAAAAAAAAAAAAAAAATCAATTACTATATTTACCAATTACTATTCCAATTATCAATTACTATATTTATCAATTACTATTTCAATTATCAATTACTATATTTATTTTTACAAAAAAATTGAAATATGTCAAATTTTTTTAAATACATACTAATTATAAAAAGTTCTATGTAAACTCAGTGACACGCTCCTTTACACCCACTCCATAGCAACAGAAAATTAATCTCTTCAAGATACTAATTTCCTTTTTTTAAGGGGGGAGGGATGTAGTATTCACTACAAGCACCCCAAATTATATCGATTGCTTCTCCGTCCTAATCGCATGCAAGATCATTCCCAGCATTGCATACTATTCCTAAAACCATACATTATGATGCACATATGTACATACCAGCGGTATAATAAAGTATTCAACTTTATTAACGTACGCTCACCGTCGTCGGCTAAACAAAATATTCTTTTATCAAACCAGCGTCAAATTTCACTTCATGCACTCGCAGTCGCAGTCCAATGGAGATTCCCTTTAAGAATGCAATGTCAACAAAAGGAAAATCCATAGACTATGTGACATGCGAGGCGATGACAAATCCCAATGCATTTAAGCAGAACATTCTGCTTACATCGCATTGGCAGTGGATGACACAACTCATGATATTATAAGTGGGTTAATGCTGACCTATAGGGAAGTGATTGTACTAGTGCCAGTGCACTATTAATATGTCAACATCGACTGGTTATGGGAATTATGCAATATAAAATAAGCAATGATAAGACAATTGTATGGGAATATTGGGATCACCAATGAAAATGCATGCGATCGATAATAAGTATTGAGGACTGATCGATATCCAAGATTTTGTATAAAAAGAGTGGTTGGAAGGAGTAATGTCAGAGAGTAACTTCAGAGCTCATAGACAACGGTCGCAGCCATTTGCCTTAGACAGCGGACCTAGTTATATAAGCCTCATAAAATAAATAAATACTTAAGAACCTTTAGTCGCAGCCTCGCCTAGACAGCGGACTTTTGGAATCTAAAATCAAGTGATTTATTTGAATACCTCTCCGGTTACGCACTCTTCCCTC
Source organism: Platycheirus albimanus (assembly GCA_916050605.2). NCBI lineage: Eukaryota > Metazoa > Arthropoda > Insecta > Diptera > Syrphidae > Platycheirus > Platycheirus albimanus. Next base: position 122,723,183 of record OU696696.1, read on the forward strand.
ATAAGAGGAAGCACGGTGCGATATCGTTACGACAGTGTCGTAGTTGAGGATAGTCGCCTCGTATAGTATCTTCTTGTGTCTTTGTATATATACATTTCCAATGACGAGATCTTACCAATAAATATTATATCTTTTCTATTAATAAGTTGAGTCCGTGTTTCATTTCTTTTATACTCGGTTCATTCATGTCTTGACAAGTCAGAAGTGCGATATACCCGGAAAAAAATAAACTGTACGCCATTTATCGCGAGCCAAAAAAAAAAAAACATTCAACGCATAGAAACCAACAGCGAACATCAAGCTACAAGGTAAGATACAAAAGATACAGACGCGCGGTACGCAAAACGAAAAAGAGACATGTGCAACGTCTAGCACATAAGGAAACGAGACAACGCATAATCAAAGGAAAAAAAATCAAGTACAACGGCGAGACACAAAGAAAACGAAAACGAAAACTCAACGAAAGCCAAGCGATAGTCTCAACGAAACAACGAAACGAGTAAGATACAGCTGCTGTTCCATCTCGTGGAAAAACAACGTTTTGGTGCTTACAACAAGTGTAGACAGACAAAAAAAAAAAAAAAAAAAAAATTAAAATGATAAAGTTAGAAGTTCTAAAAGTAGAGCAGTTAAATAAACTTTTACGAAGCAACGATTTACCAGCAACAGGTAATAAAGCGCAGAAAATTGCGAAGCTAAAGGAGGTACTGGAAAGAGACGAGGTGGATGCCGAGGAGCTGCAAGACGAAGAATCATCAATGGAATCGTGGCAATCAGGAATGGACGACCTAAGGAGTATCGTCGCAAGTCTGGCAAAAACGGTGGTCGAATTGACGGTGAACCTAAGTCCAAGGGTGCCGGCAACGTCTGTCCCACAAACATTGCCAGAAACGATGTCAACGACTCCAGATGAAACAGGCAGCAACACGCAGGCTCAACGTGCCATCGAACCTCCAAGGCAAAACGCGCCCCTTTCCACAACACAAGTGCGATATCCAACCGGTTCGCAGGACAAAATCGGAAGCCTTCCAGATTTCGACCCGTTGAAGCGCACACTTTCATCGAAGCAGTTTATCCTCAAAGTGGAGCAGCTGCAGAAACTCTATATGTGGAGCAACGAGATGATTTTGTTCGCAGCCCAACATAAGTTGAGAGGCATCGCAAAGGATTGGCTAGATGCATAGCCCGTGTTCCAAACATGGTCCGAATTTGTCTTGGAGCTCACATCGGATTTCCCTTGTACTGTGAACGTTGCAGATGTCCAGAGAGAGTTGGCCAAACGCAGACGGCGACAGAACGAATCGCTAACCGAGTACTACTACGTAATGCTCACCATCGGGAGAAGAGGTAAGTTGGATGATTTTTCTATTAATTCGTATACAATTAATGGCTTAAATGATTCCAGACTTACGCGTACGCTGCTTGCTCTCAATCTAAAAACGGGCAACGAGCTTCTAAACTCGCTCGAGAACGTCTCCTCGATGCCGACGACATCAGCCCGTGCCACAACGACGTTCACAACAGAGGCAAAAGAACATGACACAGATTCCAGTCGCACTCTAAACACGCGCAAAAACTGCATAGAATTGGGTCACATCGCAGCAAAATGCACCCAACCTCAACGGAAAAACGATGCACCAACTGCAGTAAGGCGGGTCATGACGCTAAAGATTGCCGTTCAAAGAAGTCCACCATAGCCAAAGTCCAGCAAAGCCAAAAGACGGACGAAGCACCCGCACCAGTCATGAAAGAGATAACGCTGTGCGGTCAGTCATATTCAGCATTCGTCGACACAGGAAGCGACCATTCCTTGATAAGAGAATCATCTGTGCCTAAGGATGTTCCCAGAACGCCGTCTACCAAGCTGCTGAAAGGATTTGGCGGAGCTATAGTCGAGTCAACGCACGTCATCGAAGTTGATATGACTATAGACGAAAGCGAAATCTCTGCAAGGTTGAACATTGTTCCCGACATGGTTTTGCCACAAGCTATGCTCCTGGGACGGGATGTTCTGTGCCAAAAGAACCAACGTCTGGTTTTGGAGGCAGGAGTCTTGCAGATGCAAACGAATTCTCCAGGAAAGTTCAACGTAGACGACCAACTCGATGCTTCACCACGACATGCAGTATACGATCTTCTCGCCGACTATGACGATTGCTTTGCCGAGGACATTTCTGGCATTGGACGCTGCAAAAATACACTTATGCAAATAAATGTAACAACCGACACGCCAATCGTAGGCAAGCGTTACCAAGTTCCATTCGCCCAAAGAGGAAAATTATCTCAAATTGTGGAAGACTTGCTCCAGCACGGTATAGTTCGACCGAGCGTATCACCACATGCCGCTTCTATAGTGCTAGTGACCAAAGCGAATGGTGAACTGCGAATGTGCGTCGACTACCGAGCCCTGAATGCAGTCACAGTCAAAAAACAATTTCCTAATCCCATCGTAGAAGAGCAGATATCTCAGTTGGCAGGCAATAAAGTGTTTACAACTCTTGACATGACGGCTGGCTATTACCAAATTCCGTTGAAGGAGGAATGTAAGCAGTTAACAGCTTTCTTAACGCCAGAGGGTTTATACGAGCACAACGTCATGCCCTTCGGTTTAATTAACGCCTCGATGTACTTCCAAGAGATGATGGCCAAAATAATTTCACCCTTGATACATCGAAAACACAAAATTAGCTATGTGGATGAAGTCATCATCGCAACTGGTTCGGTGGAAGAAGGAATTATAGTGCTGAAGGAATTTTTGGAAGCAGTTAGAGAAGCTGGTCTAACACTGAGACCGACGAAGTGTTTCTTTATGTCAACGGTGGTGCATTTTCTAGGACATGTCATAAGTTCTGGTGGTGTTCAACCTGGTGAAGGCAAAACTAAATGCATCAGAGAATTCAAAACGCCAATGAACGCTACAGAAGTAAGACGCTTCCTAGGAATCACGGGATTTTTCAGAAAATTCGTAGAGGGCTACGGTCGAGCAGCACAGCCACTCTTCAAGTTGTTAAAAAAGGGCGCTGATTTTTCATGGCAAGCTGAACAAGAAGAAGCGTTCATAAGATTAAAGATCGCCATCACAGACAAGCCGGTTCTCACATTGTTTGACGTGACCAAGGATCATGAGGTGCATACAGATGCCAGCGCTGTAGGTCTTTCCGGAATACTTTTTCAACATGAGGACGGAAGCTTGAAACCAGTCACCTATTACAGCAGACGATGCAGTGACGCGGAAAGCAGGTACTCTAGTCATGAACTCGAAGTTCTCGCTATCGTAGAGACGTTGGAATGATTCCGGGTCTACTTGGTCGGCACCCACTTCCGAGTAATCACGGATTGCAATGCGATTGCAACTACGAAAGCAACCACCCCATTGCCTTCCCGTATTGCTAGATGGTGGCTGCGTTTGCAAGAATTCGATTTCGAATGCGTACATCGACCAGGCGAGAGGATGCTCCATGTGGATGGTATGAGTCGAATCCCCACTTTACCACCAAGGGAAGTGACGACAGTAGCGGAAGAGGTTTTAAGGGTTTGCTCTCTGGATGAAGACTGGATTTTCACCATGCAGATGCAGGACAGGAAACTAAGAGACATCGTAACGATTCTTAAGGAAGGTCACGCCTCGCATCCAACCGCGAAGAAGCAAGCAGAGATGGACTATGCTTTGCAGGGAGGACGTTTGTTCAGGAAGGTCGACGGTCAGAAGAGGTTAGTGGTACCACAGCTCGTCAGGTGGCGCATAGCACGAGTATGCCACGATGACGTTGGACATTTTGGGTTGGAGAAGACGATCGACCGTATCAAGAAAGATTTTTGGTTCCCACGGATGAGGCGATATGTCAAGTCTTATATCGCAGCATGTCCTGAATGTTGTCTCAACAAAGTCAAAGGCGGCAAGTCAGAAAGCCAGCTTCATGTGATGGACGTGCTACCTATCCCATTTCGATGTGTGAATATAGATCACCTAGGGCCGTTTCCGCGGAGTAAGAAAGGTAACTTATATATAATCGTCCTAGTTTATTCTTTCAGCAAATATACGATTCTGAGAGCTGTGAGGAACACTAAAACAGCGCCGGTCATAACCATGTTGCGAGAAGTCATGTCAATATTCGGTCAGCCAGCGCGGATCACCTCGGACAGGGGTACAGCGTACACGTCAAAGGAGTTCTGCGACTTCATAACAACTTATGGGATCCAGCATGTGAAGACGGCCGTGCGAACACCGAGGGCTAATGGACAGGCCGAGCGGATGAACAAGACTTTATTGAGTATGCTCAGTTCAGTTTCGAACAACAAGGACTGGGACGTGGTTTTACCTCAGTTACAGTGGAGTTTTAACACGCAGCGTAACTCAACAACTAAATTTTGTCCAAACGAACTAATTTTTAATTTTAATCCCAGGGACGTCAGCCAAAATCGAATAGTGCAGGCTATGCATATGCACGAAGAACCTGGTGGAATAGACGACGTCGAGTTGAAGAGGCAGCAAGCCGCAGATAACATCTTGAAGGAGAGGTCCAAGTGGAAGACTATGTATGATAAGAAGCACCTACCTCCTCATCGATATGAAGAAGGCGATCTGGTTGTTGTCGACTATGCCCCTCAAGCGACTGGGGAGTCGCATAAGCTAGATACAGAATATAGAGGACCGTATATCGTCACCAAAATTTTGGAGTTCGACCGTTACATAGTGGAAGACCTCCCGGACAGACCGCTTAATCGCAGGCATTACAGTAACGTGATTTCGAGTGACCACATGAAACCTTGGTGTAGGCTGAGTCCGGATCTCAACGTGGATTATGATCAGGAGCAGGCCACATCCGAGGACGAATCATTTTTCATCGGAGATGATGTGTCAGGAGAGGCCGAGCTGTAAGCGGCAATACCACCAGTGGCAACACCAACTCATCAGCTGCCGATGACAACGCCGCCAATCGGTGGTTTAGAACAGATGAAGTAGAAGTAGGCAGTATTCGTCGTGTCGTAGTTGAGGATAGTCGCCTCGTATAGTATCTTCTTGTGTCTTTGTATATATACATTTCCAATGACGAGATCTTACCAATAAATATTATATCTTTTCTATTAATAAGTTGAGTCCGTGTTTCATTTCTTTTATACTCGGTTCATTCATGTCTTGACAATATCTTGCTTTTGTGTGTGTGGGAGACCATATGGCTTTGAATATTTTGGTGAAGCATCCTTTTTGAGTGAGACGTGAGTTTGTCACCATCAACGTGAAAGATGTCTTGGTATTTGGTACGTATTGCTTTGATTTCTGCTTTTTCTTCACTATTTAATGTGTCAAAATTTATTTCGTTTATTATTTTGTTAACTCGAGTGTTTGTTAATTTATTTGCCTGGTTGTATCGCAAAATGGTGTGTTTCGAGGCTGGTTAGGACAATGGTTCGGCCCATTTGAGAGTTACTGTTGTATCCCGTGCATTTAAAATTCTTATTAGTATTTTCCCATTTATGGCAGTAGATAATGATCCTGCCATAAAAACGAGTTCGCATAATTGTTGCGGGTAAAATACTCGAGCTTCGGTGTGTTTTGTATTCAGCCAATATGTCGCCTCGCATCTTGTCGCTATTGAGATGGTATTTATATTTTCTTGTAAGCATATGGGCATATGAATAATGTTACTTCCCTTTTTTATTTTTAACAGAAATTTCTCTAAGTCAAGTATGGCGTTTAATTCTAACAGAAAGTTTGCTCCAATAATACCTTCAACGGCAATTGGGAAATTATCGGGTAGCACGTGAAATTCGTATGGAATTATAAGGTTTTCTAGATGGATTTGAATATTACATGTTTCTTTTGTTTCTAAATCTCCTGAAATACCTAGAATGTTTGTGCTTTTATGTTTGAATATGGGAATGTTTAAATTTACTGAACTGACTTTCACTACACAAATTGAAGCTCCTGTGTCTAATAAAATGTTTGTGAGTTGATCGTAATCCAGTTTTAACTGAACGTAAATACCGTTCGATATTCTAGCAGTGCAAATGGCATTTGGCAGTGGTGGAGTAGTTAATTCCCTCCCGATGGGTTGGTTGGCCAGCCCCTCGGTGGGTTGCTCATTTCCCAATGCTAATACTCTATGACTATTAATGTTATTACTATTGGATGCGTTACTCCTAATGGGGTTTCCATTTTGACATGTATCAATATTTCTAGAAAAATTGACTACGTTGTTACTCGTATTAAAATTATAAAATTACTAGCTGACCCGGCGAATTCCGTACTGCCTTTTTTTAAATACATTTTAAGTATTTTCGAAATTCCTGAATTTTTCGATTTTTTATTTATAATAGCTGGCTGGGGAAAGCTAACTCTTGCAGTAAATAAAAATCAGTTGAATTATACAAAATTCTATTATGTTCACGCGTTTGATGTACTAAAAGTGATTTACCTGTCAAATAAAAAAGTACCGTAAATTTTACACGTTGCGTACTTAATGACAAAAAAATGAAACAAAATCTTCCGTTTACAATAAACATTGAAATTTTAATTAAATTTAATTATTGTAATGCCTTATAGTGTACAATATTTTTTGTTTTTTTTTCTGGAGAGAAGATAAATAGAGCCGATGGTTTGCCGACTCTCGAGCACGCAACGTACAGCTGTCCATGTGAAAAGCACGGCAATTCAAGATTAATTCCGCACACTTCTAATGATTGGCCTTGTGATTTATTAATCGTCATTGCAAATGCAAGGCGCACTGGAAACTGAAGGCGTTTAAATTCAAAAGAAAAGTCAGTAGGCATTATTGGTATTCTTATAATAAGCACATCCTCGCCTTTGAACTTTCCTATGGTTATAGTAGCTTCAATCAAATTCTTCATAATTTTTTTCACAGCGACTCTTGTTCCATTACACAATTTTGGCTGATTCAGATTGCGTAGCAAAATTATCACAGATCCAACCTTTAGCTGTAAGTTATGTGGCGGTAATCCTGGCAAGTCTAATGAATTTAGGAATTCTGTTGGATAATTGACTTCTCCATTTGGGTCAATAATGGAATCAATCGACCTAAATGAATGCATTTATCCATCAATTTGACTCTGAATTTGTATATTTAAATCATCCGCATTATTATTTTTCGCTGCTAAAATAGCTCGTTCGCTCAACCAAGCATGATTTCTATAATTCGTACCAATATTTGGGAACACTTTCGATATTAACTCTTCTTTTGACGTTGTGAATTGACAAAAGTTTGGTGGAAACGAAATAAGGCCAGAAGAAATGTCAAGAGGGATTTTCCCATTGCCAATATCTAATAATGCATTTGAAAACACTTCCGCTGATATGTCGTTTTGTAACGCCACTCTCATATTGATTGCTAACTTCAAAATTTTCACGTGTCTCCATAAATTTGATGATTTCAAGCAAGCATTCAATTCATCAGCAGCTGTTGATCTAGGAATAACTGGCAGCGTTTGGCGAAAATCTCCAGCCAGTAGAATCATAGTACCTCCGAAGAGGTTCTGATTGCTACGCAAATCTTTTAATGTGCGATCGAGTGCCTCTAATGCTCTTTTGTGCGCCATCGTACACTCATCCCAAATTATTAATGTACAATTTTGTAGCACTTTCGCCATTGCAGATTTTTTGGTTATATTACACATCGGTTCATCTATTGTTTGCAAATTTAAAGGCAATTTGAGCGCAGAATGAGCGGTTCGTCCACCTTCTTATAATGTAGCAGCGATGCCAAATGATGCTACTGCCAGTGATATTTCATCTTTTGCCCGAATCGTATCTAAAATTGATGAAATCAAGTATGTTTTACCAGTTCCGCCGGGTGCATCAAGGAAAAAGATTCCTCCATTCCCGTCATTATTTGTTTTCATTATCGTTTCATAAGCTTTTTCTTGCTGCTGATTTAAAAGTGGTACTTTACTTTGTACAGATTGACTCAAAGCATTTCTATTGTATTGCCGTTCTCGTTCAAATTCGCTATTGAATGAATCGTACATTGGGCGATTAAGCGTAGGCATTCCTAATTCGTGCAACATCTTGCCGGACATCATGACGCACAAATCCTCTAAAGATATCAATACCTCATTGTGTATCTCTGCGCAAATTTCAAATTCGGTATTTGCCGTTGTTGAACGTACTCGATTTAATATGTCTTCAGACATGCTGTCTTTGTATTTGTTCCACAAATTATATGGGTTCGATGGAAAGCACGTTGAAATTATGATGGCAAAAAGTGATCGAATTTGATGCGAAGTAGACGAAATAACAGCATCACCGATTGTGTGATCCCAATAAATATCATCCTCTAGTAAGTGTTAACGTTGACAGGCTTCTCGATATGTTGCACACAATTCACCATTGATCATTCGTAGAAATTGGAATGAAGTTGGTCCACGAACATTAACTAATAACAAACGTAAGTAAAAACATTCGTCATTGCTTGGGTGAACTGTGTACATGCGCCCTAATGCATCCGTTGAATATACATTTACGTATCCCGGTACAGGCTGTCCTTATTTCCGTCGTTGGAATTTTTTGTATGACGCATTCCATGTAAAATACTTTGGCATTTCCGAGTATAGCAATGTTCTTGCAAATTGATCACTTGCGCATGTCTCGAAGAAGCTTGTCAGCGTTGTCGCTGGGGGTCGTTCAGCTCTTTGCGTAGCGTTTTCTGCCGTGAAATAAAGTCGTTGTCCATTTTCCAAGTGAACAGCTAAATGTACTACGGTAGGATGACGTTCATGTATAGAAAAAGAAAATATTCTCCAATATGCCTCATTACTACTAACATATCTTCCCATCTCATATAGTGAAATTTCATCGTGATTATTTGAAGCTGCAATACCAAATATAGCCATGTCGCTTCCTTTCGTGACGTACTTGCAAATATACTTAATCGACTTTACCGAATTACAGTACTCAACATTGCAATGCGCTTTAAATGTTTTCGAAAGCAGAGGCGAATACGGAACAATCCAGCTGTTGTTGACTACGATATCCTTATTTTTGACTTGCGACGTTATTGTTTTCCCGTTATCTTCAACAGGTCGACGACGATACAGAGGGTAACCATCATTTCCTGTAATTGCATCTGCGAACAAAGCACGGGAATAACGCTTGGAGCATCTTTTGTCGATCATGCACGGTGAGTCCTGATTGTGTTCGCCACATGGTCCATGAATCATGTTCTTTTTCACTACTTCATACAATTCTGGATCTTCTTCGGGATCAGGAATTTCTGCGCAAATTATTGAGTCCATTTCATGCGGTCTTATTTTGTCGACTATCCACAGAAGAATATGCGCATGAGGCAGTCCTCTCTTGTCTCTTCTGCCACTCAACCGAGTACATCCAACATCGTACGTCTCCGAAAACATGATATTTTACGATGAAGTTCATGAGCGCTGTGAGTTTCTGCTTAAAAACTCTTGCTGTTATGTCGTGAAGATCACTGGATGATTGACCAGTCAATAACAGATTAGTGATTTCAATCCATTTTGGATTGTACGTGAAAGTTATAAATAAATCTGGTCGACCGTATTGGCGCACGTAGGTCATAGCATCTTGCGCATATTCGTGCATGTGTCTCGGGCTTCCCACGTACGTTGCTGGTAAAATGGTAAGTCGGCCAACATTATTTCCATTTCCATCTATGTTAACAGCATCGCGCAAATGAATATATTCTTCTGAACGTAATTTTGTCTGGTTTAAATTTATATATTTCAAACGTTCCATTTCAATTTTAACATACATATCAACCGCGAACTGATGAAATAATCTGCGACATTTCAAAATGTGGTTATCCTCGTTTTGCCGAATCATGAAACGGTAGGCATAAAAATTCATCGAGCTGACCTTTTTGTTTGTTTCTAGTCCTGTAAAAGAATAATTTACTTTATTTAGGAATCATAATGATAAACAGCTTATAACAACTACTACATAGAGGGTTATTTCTGGTTGTTTCATGCTTGCATTGATACATTATGTTTAAAGAAACTACGTATATGTAGGTACATTTATGTATGTGACTGATATTATTTATTGTGATGTCTGTAATTCAATAAACAACTTAAATAAAAAGCACGACTGGGTCGCACGTACTTGCTCTGTGGGTGCACATAAACTTTTCGATCAATAAGGAATTGGTAAAACCAAAAAATTTTGACTAAAACTGGAAAAACCGATGTACGGTAGCTAACGTTAAGAAACCTTAAATATATAAAATTAAGATGTCATCTTTTTCGGTGTTATAAATGATACAAATGTCAGCTGATGGCCATATTAATAAAATTGTTAAAACACACGGTATGGCAAACACCATTTTTTGGGCTTCTCTATCATCGTAATGTCATGTTTGATTCACGAAACCAATACTTGATCTATAGCAAGTAAAAATTGTTTTTATTTTTTGCATTGATGGCAAAATATCAACGGGTATTGTAAGGCATCATACGAACGATGAGTTTCGCTAATACGCTGAAGGTTGCCACCATCACGGCGTTGAATAACAATGTCCCGAGACTCCATATTCTCTCCAACAACCACAATGGCTACTTCGGTTAACATTGGTGCTTTGAAGCGTCTCTCGTGTTCTCCCGCAGGTCTTTTATCTGTCCTGATAACTATTTTATGATCGTCCGATGGCATCATCTCTAAGGCTGTTTTAAACAATTGGATCAACTTATTATGTTCATGCAAGAGTTGTTGCAGCTGCATGATAATCTCTCTCCTTACTGAATGATTGATGGAACAGCGTTTATTAATTTCAGCTTCAGAGTTTCCCATGAAATAAATTTGAAGAAATTTGTATTCACCATCAACTGATGGCAACAATGCTCCTGCACTGTGGTGAATTTGTCCTTGAATCTTTGATTAATTTAATTTAAATGTATTAATTAATACTTCCAATATTTTTTTTTAATTTAATTAATAATTAATTTGCATACATATTATGTATACATATGTATGTATATGTATATGTATATGTATGTACATATAAGCATGTATGTACTTACATATATGTATCATAATTTTGCAATTTATTTGTTTAAAGTGTGTCACACAATAAAATAAATATATGTACCTTAAAAGTTGGATTGAAACCACGTTGTTCAATTATATTTGCGCCAAAAGATGTCATTTGGAACACACTGTTATAACTTTGAATATTCTGCAAGAAATGCCTTGATATATTTTCTTGCCCTGAAAGTAACGAATTTAGTGGTTCTGGTGGCGTCGTCAGTTGTGGTAATTTGACCTTTCCATTCGCACAACATAATCCTGTCGGTTCGTAACGAAACCTCAAAGCATTGCAATATTGACAAATAGTGCTTATTGTTCCAAAATCTACCGACTTATCGTCAGAGTAATTTACAGTTGCATCATATCTGAATGCCAAACGTTCATAAATAATTGTTACATTTTTTGATCGTCTGTTATGTTGCCTCAAGCTTGAAGATGATGGTATGTTTTCTTCCGAAGTCATGGTAGATCTAGCTTGAGAATTTCTCACTCTGTTCTCCTTCAATCGCTGCCTACACTCTTCCTCATTCTCATTTTCTCTATTAATTTGAACAATTCTTGCTTTACGCGTTCGACGACCAATATTTTGATGCCTCACTGGTGGCATTTCTTTTTTAAATAAATAATAATAAATAACACCACGTATTAATTCACACATTTTTTTTTTTTAAAGAAGCAAATAAAATCTGTCAAAATCATAAATAATAATAAAAAAAACTAAGTGATTAAAAAAGAAATTTAAATTGAGTCGTATTTATTTTTGAATTAATGAATTATTATACCCCAATGCATTATTTTTTAAAATTTTCTTTTATACAAACCTTCTCCTGACAATAACAAACACCCACAAAAAAGAATTATCCAATTATCTGGAGTCCTTCGGAAGTTATGGAGGGACATACATTTTTGCGATCCATTTTTATATATATAGACTAGCTGACCCGGCGAACTCCGTACTGCCTTTTTTTTAAATACATTTTAAGTATTTTCGAAATTCCTGAATTTTTCGATTTTTTATTTATAATAGCTGGCTGGGGAAAGCTAACTCTTGCAGTAAATAAAAATCAGTTGAATTATAAAAATTTTTATTATGTTCACGCGTTTGATATACTAAAAGTGATTTACCTGTCAAATAAAAAAGTACCGTAAATTTTACACGTTACGTACTTAATGACAAAAAAATGAAACAAAATCTTCCGTTTACAATAAACATTGAAATTTTAATTAAATTTAATTATTGTAATGCCTTATAGTGTACAATATTTTTTGTTTTTTTTTCTGGAGAGAAGATAAATAGAGCCGATGGTTTGCCGACTCTCGAGCACGCAACGTACAGCTGTCCATGTGAAAAGCACGGCAATTCAAAATTAATTCCGCACACTTCTAATGATTGGCCTTGTGATTTATTAATCGTCATTGCGAATGCAAGGCGCACTGGAAACTGAAGGAAATTCAAAAGAAAAGTCAGTAGGCATTATTGGTATTCTTATAATAAGCACATCCTCGCCTTTGAACTTTCCTATGGTTATAGTAGCTTCAATCAAATTCTTCATAATTTTTTTCACAGCGACTCTTGTTCCATTACACAATTTTGGCTGATTCAGATTGCGTAGCAAAATTATCACAGATCTGTTCTGTCTTGAAGAAGAAATGATTGAAACACGGACTGTTTAAAATTCAGTTTCACAATCGTTTATTTATAATAATTAAAAGATTAGGTATGTTAAGATGAAATGCTTCCTTACTGGAGGATGACTTAAACTTGAGTGGCCGAACTCGAGCTGACATTCCCAACTCGATGACAAGCATTTATATTGTTTTATGTAAACCCAATAGTTTAAATGACACTATGGGAATGATATGAATTAAGTCTACATACGTAACACTCTCCACCACTCAAATTTAAGTGACCTCGTACAATACACAGAATACTAATACTTTTGCTCAGCATTTATAAGATTTGACATTTTTTGTAGCGGCTCGTTGAGCCTTTCTTATCGCTATTGGCTTATGACTGAATTGATTTTTGTCTGACTTATTTTCATTGAACAATTCATTTTTGACATTAATATTATCAGGCAATTCCTCATTTACAGCAACTGACACATCAGCATGTTTACCAGCAGTTGTTCTTGAGTTTTCATGGTTAAGAATAGGAGGACTAATTTGAAACTTTGAATTTGAATTGAATTGTCTTTTTAACTGATTTTGGTGAGCATGACGAATTCTTGAGTTTAACTCAACAAGATACGTTAAATTACTTATAACTTTTTTAATAACTGCTGGTATCCATTTGATGATGTTTTTCAATTCACTTCTGTATAGTACCTTCTCCCCTACAGAAAATTTTTTAACCACAAGCTTATCTTTATCTAAATGAGCACTTTCATTTTTGTTCTTAAAAGATAGTTTAGTTTTGTTTTCATTCATATTGAAATTCTTTTCAGGTTCATTTATTTTTGGATTTAAAATATCTAATGGTTTAAGAGGTTTGAAAGAGAACATGAGCTCCGAAGGTGACTTGCCAGTTGTGGTGCACGGAGTATTGTTGTAAACCATTAAAAAATCAAATATATTATTTTCCAAATTTGAACTTTTGTTTTTTGTTAATGCGATTTTACTTAACGACTTCTTAGCAGTCTGAACACCCCGTTCGGCCAAGCCATTACTTTGGCTATGATACGGTGGAGTCGACTTATAATCGATTTTGTTTTCTTGACAGTATTGCCTAAAAAAAGATGCGCTAAATGGTGGACCGTTATCAGTGACCAAGCATTTTGGATAGCCAAAAATAACAAAAATATCCTTAAGTTTAGTAAGTAATGAAGACAATGTGATTTCATGACTTTGACAATTAAATATTTGCTAAAGGCATCAACCGCTATAAGACACGTTTTACCAAATATATGAAAGAAATCGAGATGAATTCTATCAAAAGGTTGAAATACCTTGGGCCACGAAGTAAGGCACTTCTCTTTTGGAACATTTTCCGTAATTTTACATGCAATGCAAGACCCGACATATATCTCAATGTCATTATCGACACCAGGCCACCATACGTATGACCTACTTAACATCTTCATGCGAACGATGCCTACATGACCATTATGTAAAACCTTAAGAACAGAGTATTGTCAGCTTTGTGGAATGACTAATCGATGATTATAAAAAACACATTGATCCTCTATACAGAGTTGGTCTCTTTTTAAGAACAATGGACGAATGTTGTCTTTAATTACTATGGGCCAACCACAACGAAAGAATTTAGATACAGAATGCAAAACAGCATCTCTTAAGGTTTCTTTCTGAACCAAGGCAAAATCAAGTAGATTTTCTGAACCAAAATAATTGATAGGTACATGATCTATTTCTGACTCTACATTTAAAGGATGACGTGAAAGAAAATCTACATGAAACATACTAGAGCCTCTCTTGTACACTATTTTGTATTGGTATTGGGACAAAATTATTGCCCAACGTTGTAGTCTGGCTGACGCAACCGCAGAATTATGCTTACCCGGACTAAAAATTTCCTTGATGGCCAAATTATCAGTACACAAAAGGAATTCGTGTCCATAAAAATACGTGTGAAATTTCTTAATCGCAAAAATGACTGCAAGACCTTCTCTATGCAACTGAGAATAGTTGCGCTCAGATGCACTCAAAGTACATGAAGCGAAGTAAACTGGCTTTTCTACCCCTTGCACAAAGTGTGCTTAAATAGCACCAACTCCAACTGGGCTGGCATCAGTAGAAACAACGATTTCTTTGTCAGGATCGTATAACTCTAAGAGACTATTATTGACTAAGGACTCTTTGCATTTCTTGAATGCGCTTTCACACTCGACTGACCATTCGAATTTTTGACCTTTACATGGAGAGAATTGAAAAATCACCAAATGCGAAATATTCAGTTGCAATTTACAAAACATGTTTTTTTTGTAAATCACGGCGCTTTGACTCGAAACTGATAGAACAATTGGCAATTTAACTTTCAATTCATCGCAAATTACAACAATTCCTGAGTTGAGATTTACAATTAAAAGTCATAATTCAAGCTTGTGCCCTTCAAAGTAAATTACAACCTTTTTGTCGCAATTTACTACTTCAAGGGAATAATTCCATTTATACTTTTTACCAATCTGGATTTGCTACAATTTTTTCGTGATTTACATTCACTGAGTGTTAAAATCAACTCAAGTGTGTCTGACGGCTACGTCGAAGGTCCGGAGTTCGATCCCTGCCTCGAACTAATAATTATCTTTTTTTTTTGGTACTGTCTCTTTTGAGGAAATGTAAAATCATCGAAAAATAAATCTATTTAATATTAAAAGTGGATCTTTGTAAGCCATTCAGATTCAGCGGGAAATGATATTCCACCAGAATATCAACGCACATACAGGAATCGTTTAGAATATAAGTCATTAGGCCCTGGCCCCGCTTGTGTCTCCAATAATGCCTTTTTTGTAGTTCTATTATGTACATAGGGAGTACAAGGTTGAATTTCAACTACACATTATATACAATTTCTTACCTTTATTTAAATGATCATCACAAAAAATTGTACATTAGAGGTTAGACGTCCAAAATAAGACGACTATATTTTTCTCGCCAATAAAACATAATCTTAATTCAGAACACCCCTAAAATGTAACTCATATTCAGGTTGCTTCTTATTATTAATTTTGATATCCGACTTGGATGAATCACCATGGCCTAGTAGATGTGTGCTAGGTTGGTATGCAGAGGGTCTCGAGTTCGATTCCTAGAATCAGCCAAGTAAGTAAAAGTTACATTTTTCAATAAAAAATAATAAATGCTTTTCAATAAATAGAAAACGTTGCTCTTAAAGCAATATAATTTGTTACAAAATGAGTAAAATGGGGTTGCAATTTACGACTTTACCACTCATTTTTTCAAAAACATATTTTTGATTCAAAACAAAAAGATGGAAATCTACGACTAGCTTTTTTGCAATTTACAATCGAGTAAATATAAAATTGATACAAATTTGGATCAATTTTCGATTCGCGATGGCAATGTTTTATTTCTCAGGATCGAATTATTGACCCAAAAAAGTGGTAATTTGCTATTTTTGAGTGTCAATATCTTCATTTCGTTCAATTTTGAAAATTGCGAACAAGGAGTCGTAATTTACAAAACCCCGAGCTAGGGTGAGAAACTGCATAAGATTTTCGTGATTTGCAGCTCATTTTTCTTGATCTGATCTAAAAATTCTTTCCGTGTACGCTTGAGACAATTTAACGGATAAACCTCCGTTGCAAAGTTTGGGAAATTGATGGTAAAAATTTAACAACCCTATAAACGACTCTAATTGTTGAATATTCGTTGGTGCAGGTGCTTCAAGAATGGCTTTTACCTTTTCTTGATTCGGTCTTAAACCTTCTCCAGAAATGTTGTGTCCTAAGAAATTTACAGACGGTTCCAGGAATTTGCATTTTTGCAAATTAATATGGACATTATGCAATGAAAGCCGGCGAAGAACTTCAAATAAAGTTGTCTTACATTCATCAACCGATGACGCTCCTATCAAAATGTCATCGACATAGCACTTAACTCTTTTTAAGCCCAGCAGAATTCTGTCCATAATTGACTGAAAGATACCTGGCGCACTACTTATACCGAGAACAAGACGAGTGTATGCAAACAGACCTAAAAAGGTGTTTATGACTAATAATTCTCTTGACGATTCATTTACTTTAACTTGGAGGTACGCTCCTGTCAAGTCAATCACACAAAAGTATGCACAACCCGAAAGCTCAGCAAAAATTTCCTGAATTTTTGGAAACGGATGGTGCATGATGTATATACACTTATTAAGTGTGACCTTACAGTCAACACAAATACGAATTGCGCCATCCTTTTTTGGCACAATGACAATGGGACTTGCCCAACGACTGACCGAGACTTTGATTAAAATTCCTTCACTGACTAAACGATTTATTTCAGCTTCAACTTTGTCTCTAAGTTTAAAAGGAACACTATATGCTGAATGGAATATAGGAACTGCATCTTCTTTTAAGACTATATCTGCCTCAAAACCGATTATAGGTGACTTTAAATTTGCATTCACAACACTTGGAAATCTAGATTTTATCTCCGCGACAATGTTTACATCATTCCTTATTTGACTCACTGTGAGAATGTTTTTAAAATTATTTCTCCAGACTGGGAAGATTACATCTATCCCATCCTCGTCGCCAATTAATGTTCTGTCTTGAAGAAGAAATGATTGAAACACGGACTGTTTAAAATTCAGTTTCACAATCGTTTATTTAATAATTAAAAGATTAGGTATGTTAAGATGAAATGCTTCCTTACTGGAGGATGACTTAAACTTGAGTGGCCGAACTCGAGCTGACATTCCCAACTCGATGACAAGCATTTATATTGTTTTATGTAAACCCAATAGTTTAAATGACACTATGGGAATGATATGAATTAAGTCTACATACATAACAAGATCCAACCTTTAGCTGTAAGTTATGTGGCGGTAATCCTGGCAAGTCTAATGAATTTAGGAATTCTGTTGGATAATTGACTTCTTCATTTGGGTCAATAATGGAATCAATCGACCTAAATGAATGCATTTATCCATCAATTTGACTCTGAATTTGTATATTTAAATCATCCGCTTTATTATTTTTCGCTGCTAAAATAGCTCGTTCGCTCAACCAAGCATGATTTCTATAATTCGTACCAATATTTGGGAACACTTTCGATATTAACTCTTCTTTTGACGTTGTGAATTGACAAAAGTTTGGTGGAAACGAAATAAGGCCAGAAGAAATGTCAAGAGGGATTTTCCCATTGCCAATATCTAATAATGCATTTGAAAACACTTCCGCTGATATGTCGTTTTGTAACGCCACTCTCATATTGATTGCTAACTTCAAAATTTTCACGTGTCTCCATAAATTTGATGATTTCAAGCAAGCATTCAATTCATCAGCAGCTGTTGATCTAGGAATAACTGCGTTTGGCGAAAATCTCCAGCCAGTAGAATCATAGTGCCTCCGAAGAGGTTCTGATTGCTACGCAAATCTTTTAATGTGCGATCGAGTGCCTCTAATGCTCTTTTGTGCGCCATCGTACACTCATCCCAAATTATTAATGTACAATTTTGTAGCACTTTCGCCATTGCAGATTTTTTGGTTATATTACACATCGGTTCATCTATTGTTTGTAAATTTAAAGGCAATTTGAGCGCAGAATGAGCGGTTCGTCCACCTTCTTATAATGTAGCAGCGATGCCAAATGATGCTACTGCCAGTGATATTTCATCTTTTGCCCGAATCGTATCTAAAATTAATGAAATCAAGTATGTTTTACCAGTTCCGCCGGGTGCATCAAGGAAAAAGATTCCTCCATTCCCGTCATTATTTGTTTTCATTATCGTTTCATAAGCTTTTTCTTGCTGCTGATTTAAAAGTGGTACTTTACTTTGTACAGATTGACTCAAAGCATTTCTATTGTATTGCCGTTCTCGTTCAAATTCGCTATTGAATGAATCGTACATTGGGCGATTAAGCGTAGGCATTCCTAATTCGTGCAACATCTTGCCGGACATCATGACGCACAAATCCTCTAAGGATATCAATACATCATTGTGTATCTCTGCGCAAATTCCTTGTCCTTGTATTTGTTCCACAAATTATATGGGTTCGATGGAAAGCACGTTGAATTTATGATGGCAAAAAGTGATCGAATTTGATGCGAAGTAGACGAAATAACAGCATCACCGATTGTGTGATCCCAATAAATATCATCCTCTAGTAAGTGTAAACGTTGACAGGCTTCTCGATATGTTGCACACAATTCACCATTGATCATTCGTAGAAATTGGAATGAAGTTGGTCCACGAACATTAACTAATAACAAACGTAAGTAAAAACATTCGCCATTGCTTGGGGGAACTGTGTACATGCGCCCTAATGCATCCGTTGAATATACATTTACGTATCCCGGTACAGGCTGTCCTTGTTTCCGTCGTTGGAATTTTTTGTATGACGCATTCCATGTAAAATACTTTGGCAAAAAATCTTTCGCAAATCTCAATCAAATTTTTTTAAAAGTCTTTACATAGAATCCAATAAACTATATAAAAACCTCTGTATTCAAAAAGAAAAAAAATATATAAATGGCGTAGCAACAAGGCTTTCAAACTGTAAAGACTCAAAAACATTCTGGTCAAACGTGAGATTGCTAGGTGGTTGCAAGAGTGTGTCAGCCTCAGCTATTGATGTTGAAAAACTCGCCGAGCACTTCAAACAGCTCCTGAACCCTTTGACAACAAGTTTAAAATTTCAGTATGCCCTTCCTTTAGTTTTAATCCCAGAATTAGATGAACCAATCACAATAAGAGAGTTGCAAGGAACTCTAGAATATATGAAAAATGAAAAATCTGCAGGAGTTGATGGTATACCTTGTGAATTTTATAAATATGCAACTCCGAATTTTCTAAATCATATTAATGATTTCCTTAATAGACTTCTTGAAAAAGAAGAAATTCCAAAGAGTTTTTTAAAAGCATGGATCTGTGCTATCTTTAAAAAAGGGGATTTGCAACTTCCGAGCAACTACAGGGGCATTTCGATTCTGCCATGTCTTAGGAAAATATTTACCCATCTTCTATACCAAAGGTTGACGAAATGGGTTGAAGAGAATAAACTCCTTAGTATTTTCCAAGCCGGCTTTCGAGCAGGATTATCTACAATAGATCATATATTTGCTTTTACAAGCATAGTAAAGAATTGTTTTGAAAAGAAAAAGAAAATTTACGCCTTTTTCGTTGATTTTCAGGCGGCATTTGACACGGTGAACAGAGACTCTTTTATATATAAATTATCTACTTTGGGTTTATCGACTAAATTTCTGAATTTGTATAAACTCCTTATAACCGGCACCTCTGCAGCAGTTTGGAATGGAAATTCAATGTCTGACTTTTTTAATACAACTAGTGGTGTTCCTCAAGGATGTGGATTGAGTCCAATTATGTTTTCACTATTTATTGATGATGTATCTAAAGATTTTCCGGGTGGAGTCAATTACGGTGATACGCTTATAAAGATGCTTTTATACGCGGATGACATTGTAATTTTGGCTGATAACCCCACATCTTTACAGCTTCAAATTAATAAACTCAAAAGGTTCTGTGATTTGTGGGATCTCAAAATTAACGCCACAAAGTCAAAAATAATGATTTTTGAAAGCGCTCAGCGAAGAAGAGCTCCCAATGAAAAATGGTTTTTAGATCGCGAACCGTTAGAAATAGTCTCTCAATACAAATACTTAGGATTTCTCATAACGTATAACCTTGATCTCCGCCAGCATGTCAAAGAAAAATGTATTGCAGCCAAAACAGCAATAAATCTCATGTGGAGTAGGTTGACAGGCTGTCCTTGTTTCCGTCGTTGGAATTTTTTGTATGACGCATTCCATGTAAAATACTTTGGCAAAAAATCTTTCGCAAATCTCAATCAAATTTTTTTAAAAGTCTTTACATAGAATCCAATAAACTATATAAAAACCTCTGTATTCAAAAAGAAAAAAAATATATAAATGGCGTAGCAACAAGGCTTTCAAACTGTAAAGACTCAAAAACATTCTGGTCAAACGTGAGATTGCTAGGTGGTTGCAAGAGTGTGTCAGCCTCAGCTATTGATGTTGAAAAACTCGCCGAGCACTTCAAACAGCTCCTGAACCCTTTGACAACAAGTTTAAAATTTCAGTATGCCCTTCCTTTAGTTTTAATCCCAGAATTAGATGAACCAATCACAATAAGAGAGTTGCAAGGAACTCTAGAATATATGAAAAATGAAAAATCTGCAGGAGTTGATGGTATACCTTGTGAATTTTATAAATATGCAACTCCGAATTTTCTAAATCATATTAATGATTTCCTTAATAGACTTCTTGAAAAAGAAGAAATTCCAAAGAGTTTTTTAAAAGCATGGATCTGTGCTATCTTTAAAAAAGGGGATTTGCAACTTCCGAGCAACTACAGGGGCATTTCGATTCTGCCATGTCTTAGGAAAATATTTACCCATCTTCTATACCAAAGGTTGACGAAATGGGTTGAAGAGAATAAACTCCTTAGTATTTTCCAAGCCGGCTTTCGAGCAGGATTATCTACAATAGATCATATATTTGCTCTTACAAGCATAGTAAAGAATTGTTTTGAAAAGAAAAAGAAAATTTACGCCTTTTTCGTTGATTTTCAGGCGGCATTTGACACGGTGAACAGAGACTCTTTAATATATAAATTATCTACTTTGGGTTTATCGACTAAATTTCTGAATTTGTATAAACTCCTTATAACCGGCACCTCTGCAGCAGTTTGGAATGGAAATTCAATGTCTGACTTTTTTAATACAACTAGTGGTGTTCCTCAAGGATGTGGATTGAGTCCAATTATGTTTTCACTATTTATTGATGATGTATCTAAAGATTTTCCGGGTGGAGTCAATTACGGTGATACGCTTATAAAGATGCTTTTATACGCGGATGACATTGTAATTTTGGCTGATAACCCCACATCTTTACAGCTTCAAATTAATAAACTCAAAAGGTTCTGTGATTTGTGGGATCTCAAAATTAACGCCACAAAGTCAAAAATAATGATTTTTGAAAGCGCTCAGCGAAGAAGAGCTCCCAATGAAAAATGGTTTTTAGATCGCGAACCGTTAGAAATAGTCTCTCAATACAAATACTTAGGATTTCTCATAACGTATAACCTTGATCTCCGCCAGCATGTCAAAGAAAAATGTATTGCAGCCAAAACAGCAATAAATCTCATGTGGAGTAAATTCTTTTGCAATAAATATGTCGATGCTACTGCTAAGTTTAAAGTGTTTGATGCAACTATAAGAACTTGCCTTTGTTACGCAAATCAAGTTTTTGGCTATCGAAACATGGAGGAATTCGAAGTTGTTCAACGTTTCTTTTTTAAACGCATTTTCAAACTTGCTAGTTCAACTCCTACGTATGCTATCCACGTAGAAACCGGTATAGCACAAATATTCCTAGGCAATTTAAAGTCAAATGCTGACTATATTGTTAAAGTTATGAATAGATCCGACACAAACCTTCACAAAAAAATAATGCAATACGCATTCCGATGTCAATTGTCGCCTTTTAAAGAATGGTACGAATTGGCTAATCAACATAGCTTTAATCTCAACCTGAATAATACACCTCTATCTGATTGGCAAAAAGTTTTCTATAAATGCATAATAAAGATAGATGACTCTCTTTATTTGCAGTGTTTGCATAGAGCTCAAACTTCTACAACTAGACTCATATACAAAACACTAAACCACACACTCTACAGAAGTAATTATTTTAACGAAAAATTATCTATAAAGCAAATGAGCCTTATTTTTAATGCAAGAACCGAGATGCTAAATTTAAACTATAAGCCACATAGAATAGACCTTGACCCAATATGTAGTTTGTGCAACCGAAATGAAATTGAGGATGTGTACCACTTCTTAGCTGTATTTCCAATGTTACAGGAAATCAGAAGGCTTTACTTTTCACAAAACGTTCTAACACTTGAATATACAAAGCAACTCTTAAATGGTAATCTAGATTGGAAACCTCTATGCTCCTATATTAGTCATGCTTTAGGTTACCGTAACAGTTTTATATAGGTATAAATTATATGATAATGTTTTCCCATTTCTCATTTTTTTTTGTACTTATATTTGAATTTTTGAAGATATAATTTAATTTTTGTAATTATTGTAATATTGAATCAAACAAAAATAATAAAAAAACTAGTTTTTAGTTTTTAATATATACAATACATAGTTTCTAACTTTAACTTTTTCACTTAAAATGTAAACTCGAATTAAGTCAATTCAGGCAGACGGCAAAATTTGCCATGCTTTTATTCTTAGCTATTAAAAGATTGTACATTTATCGAGAATAATAAAGAATTTATAATAATAATAATAAAATAATAATACTTTGGCATTTCCGAGTATAGCAATGTTCTTGCAAATTGATCACTTGCGCATGTCTCGAAGAAGCTTGTCAGCGTTGTCGCTGGGGGTCGTTCAGCTCTTTGCGTAGCGTTTTCTGCCGTGAAATAAAGTCGTTGTCCATTTTCCAAGTGAACAGCTAAATGTACTACGGTAGGATGACGTTCATGTATAGAAAAAGAAAATATTCTCCAATATGCCTCATTACTACTAACATATCTTCCCATCTCATATAGTGAAATTTCATCGTGATTATTTGAAGCTGCAATACCAAATATAGCCATGTCGCTTCCTTTCGTGACATACTTGCAAATATACTTAATCGACTTTACCGAATTACAGTACTCAACATTGCAATGCGCTTTAAATGTTTTCGAAAGCAGAGGCGAATACGGAACAATCCAGCTGTTGTTGACTACGATATCCTTATTTTTGACTTGCGACGTTATTGTTTTCCCGTTATCTTCAACAGGTCGACGACGATACAGAGGGTAACCATCATTTTCTGTAATTGCATCTGCGAACAAAGCACGGGGATCATCTTGCTTGGAGCATCTTTTGTCGATCATGCACGGTGAGTCCTGATTGTGTTCGCCACATGGTCCATGAATCATGTTCTTTTTCACTACTTCATTCAATTCTGGATCTTCTTCGGGATCAGGAATTTCTGCGCAAATTATTGAGTCCATTTCATGCGGTCTTATTTTGTCGACTATCCACAGAAGAATATGCGCATGAGGCAGTCCTCTCTGCTGCCACTCAACCGAGTACATCCAACATCGTACGTCTCCGAAAACATGATATTTTACGATGAAGTTCATGAGCGCTGTGAGTTTCTGCTTAAAAACTCTTGCTGTTATGTCGTGAAGATCACTGGATGATTGACCAGTCAATAACAGATTAGTGATTTCAATCCATTTTGGATTGTACGTGAAAGTTATAAATAAATCTGGTCGACCGTATTGGCGCACGTAGGTCATAGCATCTTGCGCATATTCGTGCATGTGTCTCGGGCTTCCCACGTACGTTGCTGGTAAAATGGTAAGTCGGCCAACATTATTTCCATTTCCATCTATGTTAACAGCATCGCGCAAATGAATATATTCTTCTGAACGTAATTTTGTCTGGTTTAAATTTATATATTTCAAACGTTCCATTTCAATTTTAACATACATATCAACCGCAAACTGATGAAATAATCTGCGACATTTCAAAATGTGGTTATCCTCGTTTTTCCCGAATCATGAAACGGTAGGCATAAAAATTCATCGAGCTGACCTTTTTGTTTGTTTCTAGTCCTGTAAAAGAATAATTTACTTTATTTAGGAATCATAATGATAAACAGCTTATAACAACTACTACATAGAGGGTTATTTCTGGTTGTTTCATGCTTGCATTGATACATTATGTTTAAAGAAACTACGTATATGTAGGTACATTTATGTATGTGACTGATATTATTTATTGTGATGTCTGTAATTCAATAAACAACTTAAATAAAAAGCACGACTGGGTCGCACGTACTTGCTCTGTGGGTGCACATAAACTTTTCGATCAATAAGGAATTGGTAAAACCAAAAAATTTTGACTAAAACTGGAAAAACCGATGTACGGTAGCTAACGTTAAGAAACCTTAAATATATAAAATTAAGATGTCATCTTTTTCGGTGTTATAAATGATACAAATGTCAGCTGATGGCCATATTAATAAAATTGTTAAAACACACGGTATGGCAAACACCATTTTTTGGGCTTCTCTATCATCGTAATGTCATGTTTGATTCACGAAACCAATACTTGATCTATAGCAAGTAAAAATTGTTTTTATTTTTTGCATTGATGGCAAAATATCAACGGGTATTGTAAGGCATCATACGAACGATGAGTTTCGCTAATACGCTGAAGGTTGCCACCATCACGGCGTTGAATAACAATGTCCCGAGACTCCATATTCTCTCCAACAACCACAATGGCTACTTCGGTTAACATTGGTGCTTTGAAGCGTCTCTCGTGTTCTCCCGCAGGTCTTTTATCTGTCCTGATAACTATTTTATGATCGTCCGATGGCATCATCTCTAAGGCTGTTTTAAACAATTGGATCAACTTATTATGTTCATGCAAGAGTTGTTGCAGCTGCATGATAATCTCTCTCCTTACTGAATGATTGATGGAACAGCGTTTATTAATTTCAGCTTCAGAGTTTCCCATGAAATAAATTTGAAGAAATTTGTATTCACCATCAACTGATGGCAACAATGCTCCTGCACTGTGGTGAATTTGTCCTTGAATCTTTGATTAATTTAATTTAAATGTATTAATTAATACTTCCAATATTTTTTTTAAATTTAATTAATAATTAATTTGCATACATATTATGTATACATATGTATGTATATGTATATGTATGTACATATATGCATGTATGTACTTACATATATGTATCATAATTTTGCAATTTATTTGTTTAAAGTGTGTCACACAATAAAATAAATATATGTACCTTAAAAGTTGGATTGAAACCACGTTGTTCAATTATATTTGCGCCAAAAGATGTCATTTGGAACACACTGTTATAACTTTGAATATTCTGCAAGAAATGCCTTGATATATTTTCTTGCCCTGAAAGTAACGAATTTAGTGGTTCTGGTGGCGTCGTCAGTTGTGGTAATTTGACCTTTCCATGCGCACAACATAATCCTGTCGGTTCGTAACGAAACCTCAAAGCATTGCAATATTGACAAATAGTGCTTATTGTTCCAAAATCTACCGACTTATCGTCAGAGTAATTTACAGTTGCATCATATCTGAATGCCAAACGTTCATTAATAATTGTTACATTTTTTGATCGTCTGTTATGTTGCCTCAAGCTTGAAGATGATGGTATGTTTTCTTCCGAAGTCATGGTAGATCTAGCTTGAGAATTTCTCACTCTGTTCTCCTTCAATCGCTGCCTACACTCTTCTTCATTCTCATTTTCTCGATTAATTTGAACAATTCTTGCTTTACGCGTTCGACGACCAATATTTTGATGCCTCACTGGTTTCATTTCTTTTTTAAATAAATAATAATAAATAACACCACGTATTAATTCACAAATTTTTTTTTTTTTTAAAGAAGCAAATAAAATCTGTCAAAATTATAAATAATAATAAAAAAAACTAAGTGATTAAAAAAGAAATTTAAATTGAGTCGTATTTATTTTTGAATTAATGAATTATTATACCCCAATGCATTATTTTTTAAAATTTTCTTTTATACAAACCTTCTCCTGACAATAACAAACACCCACAAAAAAGAATTATCCAATTATCTGGAGTCCTTCGGAAGTTATGGAGGGACATACATTTTTGCGATCTATTTTTATATATATAGACTAGCTGACCCGGCGAACTCCGTACTGCCTTTTTTTTAAATACATTTTAAGTATTTTCGAAATTCCTGAATTTTTCGATTTTTTATTTATAATAGCTGGCTGGGGAAAGCTATAACTCTTGCAGTAAATAAAAATCAGTTGAATTATAAAAAATTCTATTATGTTCACGCGTTTGATATACTAAAAGTGATTTACCTGTCAAATAAAAAAGTACCGTAAATTTTACACGTTACGTACTTAATGACAAAAAAATGAAACAAAATCTTCCGTTTACAATAAACATTGAAATTTTAATTAAATTTAATTATTGTAATGCCTTATAGTGTACAATATTTTTTCTTTTTTTTTTTCTGGAGAGAAGATAAATAGAGCCGATCGATGGTTTGCCGACTCTCGAGCACGCAACGTACAGCTGTCCATGTGAAAAGCACGGCAATTCAAGATTAATTCCGCACACTTCTAATGATTGGCCTTGTGATTTATTAATCGTCATTGCGAATGCAAGGCGCACTGGAAACTGAAGGCGTTTAAATTCAAAAGAAAAGTCAGTAGGCATTATTGGTATTCTTATAATAAGCACATCCTCGCCTTTGAACTTTCCTATGGTTATAGTAGCTTCAATCAAATTCTTCATAATTTTTTTCACAGCGACTCTTGTTCCATTACACAATTTTGGCTGATTCAGATTGCGTAGCAAAATTATCACAGATCCAACCTTTAGCTGTAAGTTATGTGGCGGTAATCCTGGCAAGTCTAATGAATTTAGGAATTCTGTTGGATAATTGACTTCTTCATTTGGGTCAATAATGGAATCAATCGACCTAAATGAATGCATTTATCCATCAATTTGACTCTGAATTTGTATATTTAAATCATCCGCTTTATTATTTTTCGCTGCTAAAATAGCTCGTTCGCTCAACCAAGCATGATTTCTATAATTCGTACCAATATTTGGGAACACTTTCGATATTAACTCTTCTTTTGACGTTGTGAATTGACAAAAGTTTGGTGGAAACGAAATAAGGCCAGAAGAAATGTCAAGAGGGATTTTCCCATTGCCAATATCTAATAATGCATTTGAAAACACTTCCGCTGATATGTCGTTTTGTAACGCCACTCTCATATTGATTGCTAACTTCAAAATTTTCACGTGTCTCCATAAATTTGATGATTTCAAGCAAGCATTCAATTCATCAGCAGCTGTTGATCTAGGAATAACTGCGTTTGGCGAAAATCTCCAGCCAGTAGAATCATAGTGCCTCCGAAGAGGTTCTGATTGCTACGCAAATCTTTTAATGTGCGATCGAGTGCCTCTAATGCTCTTTTGTGCGCCATCGTACACTCATCCCAAATTATTAATGTACAATTTTGTAGCACTTTCGCCATTGCAGATTTTTTGGTTATATTACACATCGGTTCATCTATTGTTTGTAAATTTAAAGGCAATTTGAGCGCAGAATGAGCGGTTCGTCCACCTTCTTATAATGTAGCAGCGATGCCAAATGATGCTACTGCCAGTGATATTTCATCTTTTGCCCGAATCGTATCTAAAATTAATGAAATCAAGTATGTTTTACCAGTTCCGCCGGGTGCATCAAGGAAAAAGATTCCTCCATTCCCGTCATTATTTGTTTTCATTATCGTTTCATAAGCTTTTTCTTGCTGCTGATTTAAAAGTGGTACTTTACTTTGTACAGATTGACTCAAAGCATTTCTATTGTATTGCCGTTCTCGTTCAAATTCGCTATTGAATGAATCGTACATTGGGCGATTAAGCGTAGGCATTCCTAATTCGTGCAACATCTTGCCGGACATCATGACGCACAAATCCTCTAAGGATATCAATACATCATTGTGTATCTCTGCGCAAATTCCTTGTCCTTGTATTTGTTCCACAAATTATATGGGTTCGATGGAAAGCACGTTGAATTTATGATGGCAAAAAGTGATCGAATTTGATGCGAAGTAGACGAAATAACAGCATCACCGATTGTGTGATCCCAATAAATATCATCCTCTAGTAAGTGTAAACGTTGACAGGCTTCTCGATATGTTGCACACAATTCACCATTGATCATTCGTAGAAATTGGAATGAAGTCGGTCCACGAACATTAACTAATAACAAACGTAAGTAAAAACATTCGCCATTGCTTGGGTGAACTGTGTACATGCGCCCTAATGCATCCGTTGAATATACATTTACGTATCCCGGTACAGGCTGTCCTTGTTTCCGTCGTTGGAATTTTTTGTATGACGCATTCCATGTAAAATACTTTGGCAAAAAATCTTTCGCAAATCTCAATCAAATTTTTTTAAAAGTCTTTACATAGAATCCAATAAACTATATAAAAACCTCTGTATTCAAAAAGAAAAAAAATATATAAATGGCGTAGCAACAAGGCTTTCAAACTGTAAAGACTCAAAAACATTCTGGTCAAACGTGAGATTGCTAGGTGGTTGCAAGAGTGTGTCAGCCTCAGCTATTGATGTTGAAAAACTCGCCGAGCACTTCAAACAGCTCCTGAACCCTTTGACAACAAGTTTAAAATTTCAGTA
Source organism: Platycheirus albimanus (assembly GCA_916050605.2). NCBI lineage: Eukaryota > Metazoa > Arthropoda > Insecta > Diptera > Syrphidae > Platycheirus > Platycheirus albimanus. The sequence goes on from OU696696.1 coordinate 122,752,132, forward strand.
TGCCCTTCCTTTAGTTTTAATCCCAGAATTAGATGAACCAATCACAATAAGAGAGTTGCAAGGAACTCTAGAATATATGAAAAATGAAAAATCTGCAGGAGTTGATGGTATACCTTGTGAATTTTATAAATATGCAACTCCGAATTTTCTAAATCATATTAATGATTTCCTTAATAGACTTCTTGAAAAAGAAGAAATTCCAAAGAGTTTTTTAAAAGCATGGATCTGTGCTATCTTTAAAAAAGGGGATTTGCAACTTCCGAGCAACTACAGGGGCATTTCGATTCTGCCATGTCTTAGGAAAATATTTACCCATCTTCTATACCAAAGGTTGACGAAATGGGTTGAAGAGAATAAACTCCTTAGTATTTTCCAAGCCGGCTTTCGAGCAGGATTATCTACAATAGATCATATATTTGCTCTTACAAGCATAGTAAAGAATTGTTTTGAAAAGAAAAAGAAAATTTACGCCTTTTTCGTTGATTTTCAGGCGGCATTTGACACGGTGAACAGAGACTCTTTAATATATAAATTATCTACTTTGGGTTTATCGACTAAATTTCTGAATTTGTATAAACTCCTTATAACCGGCACCTCTGCAGCAGTTTGGAATGGAAATTCAATGTCTGACTTTTTTAATACAACTAGTGGTGTTCCTCAAGGATGTGGATTGAGTCCAATTATGTTTTCACTATTTATTGATGATGTATCTAAAGATTTTCCGGGTGGAGTCAATTACGGTGATACGCTTATAAAGATGCTTTTATACGCGGATGACATTGTAATTTTGGCTGATAACCCCACATCTTTACAGCTTCAAATTAATAAACTCAAAAGGTTCTGTGATTTGTGGGATCTCAAAATTAACGCCACAAAGTCAAAAATAATGATTTTTGAAAGCGCTCAGCGAAGAAGAGCTCCCAATGAAAAATGGTTTTTAGATCGCGAACCGTTAGAAATAGTCTCTCAATACAAATACTTAGGATTTCTCATAACGTATAACCTTGATCTCCGCCAGCATGTCAAAGAAAAATGTATTGCAGCCAAAACAGCAATAAATCTCATGTGGAGTAAATTCTTTTGCAATAAATATGTCGATGCTACTGCTAAGTTTAAAGTGTTTGATGCAACTATAAGAACTTGCCTTTGTTACGCAAATCAAGTTTTTGGCTATCGAAACATGGAGGAATTCGAAGTTGTTCAACGTTTCTTTTTTAAACGCATTTTCAAACTTGCTAGTTCAACTCCTACGTAGGCTATCCACGTAGAAACCGGTATAGCACAAATATTCCTAGGCAATTTAAAGTCAAATGCTGACTATATTGTTAAAGTTATGAATAGATCCGACACAAACCTTCACAAAAAAATAATGCAATACGCATTCCGATGTCAATTGTCGCCTTTTAAAGAATGGTACGAATTGGCTAATCAACATAGCTTTAATCTCAACCTGAATAATACACCTCTATCTGATTGGCAAAAAGTTTTCTATAAATGCATAATAAAGATAGATGACTCTCTTTATTTGCAGTGTTTGCATAGAGCTCAAACTTCTACAACTAGACTCATATACAAAACACTAAACCACACACTCTACAGAAGTAATTATTTTAACGAAAAATTATCTATAAAGCAAATGAGCCTTATTTTTAATGCAAGAACCGAGATGCTAAATTTAAACTATAAGCCACATAGAATAGACCTTGACCCAATATGTAGTTTGTGCAACCGAAATGAAATTGAGGATGTGTACCACTTCTTAGCTGTATGTCCAATGTTACAGGAAATCAGAAGGCTTTACTTTTCACAAAACGTTCTAACACTTGAATATACAAAGCAACTCTTAAATGGTAATCTAGATTGGAAACCTCTATGCTCCTATATTAGTCATGCTTTAGGTTACCGTAACAGTTTTATATAGGTATAAATTATATGATAATGTTTTCCCATTTCTCATTTTTTTTTGTACTTATATTTGAATTTTTGAAGATATAATTTAATTTTTGTAATTATTGTAATATTGAATCAAACAAAAATAATAAAAAAACTAGTTTTTAGTTTTTAATATATACAATACATAGTTTCTAACTTTAACTTTTTCACTTAAAATGTAAACTCGAATTAAGTCAATTCAGGCAGACGGCAAAATTTGCCATGCTTTTATTCTTAGCTATTAAAAGATTGTACATTTATCGAGAATAATAAAGAATTTATAATAATAATAATAAAATAATAATACTTTGGCATTTCCGAGTATAGCAATGTTCTTGCAAATTGATCACTTGCGCATGTCTCGAAGAAGCTTGTCAGCGTTGTCGCTGGGGGTCGTTCAGCTCTTTGCGTAGCGTTTTCTGCCGTGAAATAAAGTCGTTGTCCATTTTCCAAGTGAACAGCTAAATGTACTACGGTAGGATGACGTTCATGTATAGAAAAAGAAAATATTCTCCAATATGCCTCATTACTACTAACATATCTTCCCATCTCATATAGTGAAATTTCATCGTGATTATTTGAAGCTGCAATACCAAATATAGCCATGTCGCTTCCTTTCGTGACATACTTGCAAATATACTTAATCGACTTTACCGAATTACAGTACTCAACATTGCAATGCGCTTTAAATGTTTTCGAAAGCAGAGGCGAATACGGAACAATCCAGCTGTTGTTGACTACGATATCCTTATTTTTGACTTGCGACGTTATTGTTTTCCCGTTATCTTCAACAGGTCGACGACGATACAGAGGGTAACCATCATTTCCTGTAATTGCATCTGCGAACAAAGCACGGGGATCATCTTGCTTGGAGCATCTTTTGTCGATCATGCACGGTGAGTCCTGATTGTGTTCGCCACATGGTCCATGAATCATGTTCTTTTTCACTACTTCATACAATTCTGGATCTTCTTCGGGATCAGGAATTTCTGCGCAAATTATTGAGTCCATTTCATGCGGTCTTATTTTGTCGACTATCCACAGAAGAATATGCGCATGAGGCAGTCCTCTCTTCTGCCACTCAACCGAGTACATCCAACATCGTACGTCTCCGAAAACATGATATTTTACGATGAAGTTCATGAGCGCTGTGAGTTTCTGCTTAAAAACTCTTGCTGTTATGTCGTGAAGATCACTGGATGATTGACCAGTCAATAACAGATTAGTGATTTCAATCCATTTTGGATTGTACGTGAAAGTTATAAATAAATCTGGTCGACCGTATTGGCGCACGTAGGTCATATCATCTTGCGCATATTCGTGCATGTGTCTCGGGCTTCCCACGTACGTTGCTGGTAAAATGGTAAGTCGGCCAACATTATTTCCATTTCCATCTATGTTAACAGCATCGCGCAAATGAATATATTCTTCTGAACGTAATTTTGTCTGGTTTAAATTTATATATTTCAAACGTTCCATTTCAATTTTAACATACATATCAACCGCAAACTGATGAAATAATCTGCGACATTTCAAAATGTGGTTATCCTCGTTTTTCCCGAATCATGAAACGGTAGGCATAAAAATTCATCGAGCTGACCTTTTTGTTTGTTTCTAGTCCTGTAAAAGAATAATTTACTTTATTTAGGAATCATAATGATAAACAGCTTATAACAACTACTACATAGAGGGTTATTTCTGGTTGTTTCATGCTTGCATTGATACATTATGTTTAAAGAAACTACGTATATGTAGGTACATTTATGTATGTGACTGATATTATTTATTGTGATGTCTGTAATTCAATAAACAACTTAAATAAAATGCACGACTGGGTCGCACGTACTTGCTCTGTGGGTGCACATAAACTTTTCGATCAATAAGGAATTGGTAAAACCAAAAAATTTTGACTAAAACTGGAAAAACCGATGTACGGTAGCTAACGTTAAGAAACCTTAAATATATAAAATTAAGATGTCATCTTTTTCGGTGTTATAAATGATACAAATGTCAGCTGATGGCCATATTAATAAAATTGTTAAAACACACGGTATGGCAAACACCATTTTTTGGGCTTCTCTATCATCGTAATGTCATGTTTGATTCACGAAACCAATACTTGATCTATAGCAAGTAAAAATTGTTTTTATTTTTTGCATTGATGGCAAAATATCAACGGGTATTGTAAGGCATCATACGAACGATGAGTTTCGCTAATACGCTGAAGGTTGCCACCATCACGGCGTTGAATAACAATGTCCCGAGACTCCATATTCTCTCCAACAACCACAATGGCTACTTCGGTTAACATTGGTGCTTTGAAGCGTCTCTCGTGTTCTCCCGCAGATCTTTTATCTGTCCTGATAACTATTTTATGATCGTCCGATGGCATCATCTCTAAGGCTGTTTTAAACAATTGGATCAACTTATTATGTTCATGCAAGAGTTGTTGCAGCTGCATGATAATCTCTCTCCTTACTGAATGATTGATGGAACAGCGTTTATTAATTTCAGCTTCAGAGTTTCCCATGAAATAAATTTGAAGAAATTTGTATTCACCATCAACTGATGGCAACAATGCTCCTGCACTGTGGTGAATTTGTCCTTGAATCTTTGATTAATTTAATTTAAATGTATTAATTAATACTTCCAATAATTTTTTTTAATTTAATTAATAATTAATTTGCATACATATTATGTATACATATGTATGTATATGTATATGTATGTACATATATGCATGTATGTACTTACATATATGTATCATAATTTTGCAATTTATTTGTTTAAAGTGTGTCACACAATAAAATAAATATATGTACCTTAAAAGTTGGATTGAAGCCACGTTGTTCAATTATATTTGCGCCAAAAGATGTCATTTGGAACACACTGTTATAACTTTGAATATTCTGCAAGAAATGCCTTGATATATTTTCTTGCCCTGAAAGTAACGAATTTAGTGGTTCTGGTGGCGTCGTCAGTTGTGGTAATTTGACCTTTCCATTCGCACAACATAATCCTGTCGGTTCGTAACGAAACCTCAAAGCATTGCAATATTGACAAATAGTGCTTATTGTTCCAAAATCTACCGACTTATCGTCAGAGTAATTTACAGTTGCATCATATCTGAATGCCAAACGTTCATTAATAATTGTTACATTTTTTGATCGTCTGTTATGTTGCCTCAAGCTTGAAGATGATGGTATGTTTTCTTCCGAAGTCATGGTAGATCTAGCTTGAGAATTTCTCACTCTGTTCTCCTTCAATCGCTGCCTACACTCTTCTTCATTCTCATTTTCTCGATTAATTTGAACAATTCTTGCTTTACGCGTTCGACGACCAATATTTTGATGCCTCACTGGTGGCATTTCTTTTTTAAATAAATAATAATAAATAACACCACGTATTAATTCACAAATTTTTTTTTTTTTTAAAGAAGCAAATAAAATCTGTCAAAATTATAAATAATAATAAAAAAAACTAAGTGATTAAAAAAGAAATTTAAATTGAGTCGTATTTATTTTTGAATTAATGAATTATTATACCCCAATGCATTATTTTTTAAAATTTTCTTTTATACAAACCTTCTCCTGACAATAACAAACACCCACAAAAAAGAATTATCCAATTATCTGGAGTCCTTCGGAAGTTGTGGAGGGACATACATTTTTGCGATCTATTTTTATATATATAGACTAGCTGACCCGGCGAACTCCGTACTGCCTTTTTTTTAAATACATTTTAAGTATTTTCGAAATTCCTGAATTTTTCGATTTTTTATTTATAATAGCTGGCTGGGGAAAGCTATAACTCTTGCAGTAAATAAAAAGCAGTTGAATTATAAAAAATTCTATTATGTTCACGCGTTTGATATACTAAAAGTGATTTACCTGTCAAATAAAAAAGTACCGTAAATTTTACACGTTACGTACTTAATGACAAAAAAATGAAACAAAATCTTCCGTTTACAATAAACATTGAAATTTTAATTAAATTTAATTATTGTAATGCCTTATAGTGTACAATATTTTTTCTTTTTTTTTTTCTGGAGAGAAGATAAATAGAGCCGATGGTTTGCCGACTCTCGAGCACGCAACGTACAGCTGTCCATGTGAAAAGCACGGCAATTCAAGATTAATTCCGCACACTTCTAATGATTGGCCTTGTGATTTATTAATCGTCATTGCGAATGCAAGGCGCACTGGAAACTGAAGGCGTTTAAATTCAAAAGAAAAGTCAGTAGGCATTATTGGTATTCTTATAATAAGCACATCCTCGCCTTTGAACTTTCCTATGGTTATAGTAGCTTCAATCAAATTCTTCATAATTTTTTTCACAGCGACTCTTGTTCCATTACACAATTTTGGCTGATTCAGATTGCGTAGCAAAATTATCACAGATCCAACCTTTAGCTGTAAGTTATGTGGCGGTAATCCTGGCAAGTCTAATGAATTTAGGAATTCTGTTGGATAATTGACTTCTTCATTTGGGTCAATAATGGAATCAATCGACCTAAATGAATGCATTTATCCATCAATTTGACTCTGAATTTGTATATTTAAATCATCCGCTTTATTATTTTTCGCTGCTAAAATAGCTCGTTCGCTCAACCAAGCATGATTTCTATAATTCGTACCAATATTTGGGAACACTTTCGATATTAACTCTTCTTTTGACGTTGTGAATTGACAAAAGTTTGGTGGAAACGAAAGAAGGCCAGAAGAAATGTCAAGAGGGATTTTCCCATTGCCAATATCTAATAATGCATTTGAAAACACTTCCGCTGATATGTCGTTTTGTAACGCCACTCTCATATTGATTGCTAACTTCAAAATTTTCACGTGTCTCCATAAATTTGATGATTTCAAGCAAGCATTCAATTCATCAGCAGCTGTTGATCTAGGAATAACTGCGTTTGGCGAAAATCTCCAGCCAGTAGAATCATAGTGCCTCCGAAGAGGTTCTGATTGCTACGCAAATCTTTTAATGTGCGATCGAGTGCCTCTAATGCTCTTTTGTGCGCCATCGTACACTCATCCCAAATTTTTAATGTACAATTTTGTAGCACTTTCGCCATTGCAGATTTTTTGGTTATATTACACATCGGTTCATCTATTGTTTGTAAATTTAAAGGCAATTTGAGCGCAGAATGAGCGGTTCGTCCACCTTCTTATAATGTAGCAGCGATGCCAAATGATGCTACTGCCAGTGATATTTCATCTTTTGCCCGAATCGTATCTAAAATTAATGAAATCAAGTATGTTTTACCAGTTCCGCCGGGTGCATCAAGGAAAAAGATTCCTCCATTCCCGTCATTATTTGTTTTCATTATCGTTTCATAAGCTTTTTCTTGCTGCTGATTTAAAAGTGGTACTTTACTTTGTACAGATTGACTCAAAGCATTTCTATTGTATTGCCGTTCTCGTTCAAATTCGCTATTGAATGAATCGTACATTGGGCGATTAAGCGTAGGCATTCCTAATTCGTGCAACATCTTGCCGGACATCATGACGCACAAATCCTCTAAGGATATCAATACATCATTGTGTATCTCTGCGCAAATTCCTTGTCCTTGTATTTGTTCCACAAATTATATGGGTTCGATGGAAAGCACGTTGAAATTATGATGGCAAAAAGTGATCGAATTTGATGCGAAGTAGACGAAATAACAGCATCACCGATTGTGTGATCCCAATAAATATCATCCTCTAGTAAGTGTAAACGTTGACAGGCTTCTCGATATGTTGCACACAATTCACCATTGATCATTCGTAGAAATTGGAATGAAGTTGGTCCACGAACATTAACTAATAACAAACGTAAGTAAAAACATTCGCCATTGCTTGGGTGAACTGTGTACATGCGCCCTAATGCATCCGTTGAATATACATTTACGTATCCCGGTACAGGCTGTCCTTGTTTCCGTCGTTGGAATTTTTTGTATGACGCATTCCATGTAAAATACTTTGTCAAAAAATCTTTCGCAAATCTCAATCTTTTTTGGAAGACCAATTCAAATTTTTTTAAAAGTCTTTACATAGAATCCAATAAACTATATAAAAACCTCTGTATTCAAAAAGAAAAAAAATATATAAATGGCGTAGCAACAAGGCTTTCAAACTGTAAAGACTCAAAAACATTCTGGTCAAACGTGAGATTGCTAGGTGGTTGCAAGAGTGTGTCAGCCTCAGCTATTGATGTTGAAAAACTCGCCGAGCACTTCAAACAGCTCCTGAACCCTTTGACAACAAGTTTAAAATTTCAGTATGCCCTTCCTTTAGTTTTAATCCCAGAATTAGATGAACCAATCACAATAAGAGAGTTGCAAGGAACTCTAGAATATATGAAAAATGAAAAATCTGCAGGAGTTGATGGTATACCTTGTGAATTTTATAAATATGCAACTCCGAATTTTCTAAATCATATTAATGATTTCCTTAATAGACTTCTTGAAAAAGAAGAAATTCCAAAGAGTTTTTTAAAAGCATGGATCTGTGCTATCTTTAAAAAAGGGGATTTGCAACTTCCGAGCAACTACAGGGGCATTTCGATTCTGCCATGTCTTAGGAAAATATTTACCCATCTTCTATACCAAAGGTTGACGAAATGGGTTGAAGAGAATAAACTCCTTAGTATTTTCCAAGCCGGCTTTCGAGCAGGATTATCTACAATAGATCATATATTTGCTCTTACAAGCATAGTAAAGAATTGTTTTGAAAAGAAAAAGAAAATTTACGCCTTTTTCGTTGATTTTCAGGCGGCATTTGACACGGTGAACAGAGACTCTTTAATATATAAATTATCTACTTTGGGTTTATCGACTAAATTTCTGAATTTGTATAAACTCCTTATAACCGGCACCTCTGCAGCAGTTTGGAATGGAAATTCAATGTCTGACTTTTTTAATACAACTAGTGGTGTTCCTCAAGGATGTGGATTGAGTCCAATTATGTTTTCACTATTTATTGATGATGTATCTAAAGATTTTCCGGGTGGAGTCAATTACGGTGATACGCTTATAAAGATGCTTTTATACGCGGATGACATTGTAATTTTGGCTGATAACCCCACATCTTTACAGCTTCAAATTAATAAACTCAAAAGGTTCTGTGATTTGTGGGATCTCAAAATTAACGCCACAAAGTCAAAAATAATGATTTTTGAAAGCGCTCAGCGAAGAAGAGCTCCCAATGAAAAATGGTTTTTAGATCGCGAACCGTTAGAAATAGTCTCTCAATACAAATACTTAGGATTTCTCATAACGTATAACCTTGATCTCCGCCAGCATGTCAAAGAAAAATGTATTGCAGCCAAAACAGCAATAAATCTCATGTGGAGTAAATTCTTTTGCAATAAATATGTCGATGCTACTGCTAAGTTTAAAGTGTTTGATGCAACTATAAGAACTTGCCTTTGTTACGCAAATCAAGTTTTTGGCTATCGAAACATGGAGGAATTCGAAGTTGTTCAACGTTTCTTTTTTAAACGCATTTTCAAACTTGCTAGTTCAACTCCTACGTATGCTATCCACGTAGAAACCGGTATAGCACAAATATTCCTAGGCAATTTAAAGTCAAATGCTGACTATATTGTTAAAGTTATGAATAGATCCGACACAAACCTTCACAAAAAAATAATGCAATACGCATTCCGATGTCAATTGTCGCCTTTTAAAGAATGGTACGAATTGGCTAATCAACATAGCTTTAATCTCAACCTGAATAATACACCTCTATCTGATTGGCAAAAAGTTTTCTATAAATGCATAATAAAGATAGATGACTCTCTTTATTTGCAGTGTTTGCATAGAGCTCAAACTTCTACAACTAGACTCATATACAAAACACTAAACCACACACTCTACAGAAGTAATTATTTTAACGAAAAATTATCTATAAAGCAAATGAGCCTTATTTTTAATGCAAGAACCGAGATGCTAAATTTAAACTATAAGCCACATAGAATAGACCTTGACCCAATATGTAGTTTGTGCAACCGAAATGAAATTGAGGATGTGTACCACTTCTTAGCTGTATGTCCAATGTTACAGGAAATCAGAAGGCTTTACTTTTCACAAAACGTTCTAACACTTGAATATACAAAGCAACTCTTAAATGGTAATCTAGATTGGAAACCTCTATGCTCCTATATTAGTCATGCTTTAGGTTACCGTAACAGTTTTATATAGGTATAAATTATATGATAATGTTTTCCCATTTCTCATTTTTTTTTGTACTTATATTTGAATTTTTGAAGATATAATTTAATTTTTGTAATTATTGTAATATTGAATCAAACAAAAATAATAAAAAAACTAGTTTTTAGTTTTTAATATATACAATACATAGTTTCTAACTTTAACTTTTTCACTTAAAATGTAAACTCGAATTAAGTCAATTCAGGCAGACGGCAAAATTTGCCATGCTTTTATTCTTAGCTATTAAAAGATTGTACATTTATCGAGAATAATAAAGAATTTATAATAATAATAATAAAATAATAATACTTTGGCATTTCCGAGTATAGCAATGTTCTACTACTAACATATCTTCCCATCTCATATAGTGAAATTTCATCGTGATTATTTGAAGCTGCAATACCAAATATAGCCATGTCGCTTCCTTTCGTGACATACTTGCAAATATACTTAATCGACTTTACCGAATTACAGTACTCAACATTGCAATGCGCTTTAAATGTTTTCGAAAGCAGAGGCGAATACGGAACAATCCAGCTGTTGTTGACTACGATATCCTTATTTTTGACTTGCGACGTTATTGTTTTCCCGTTATCTTCAACAGGTCGACGACGATACAGAGGGTAACCATCATTTCCTGTAATTGCATCTGCGAACAAAGCACGGGGATCATCTTGCTTGGAGCATCTTTTGTCGATCATGCACGGTGAGTCCTGATTGTGTTCGCCACATGGTCCATGAATCATGTTCTTTTTCACTACTTCATACAATTCTGGATCTTCTTCGGGATCAGGAATTTCTGCGCAAATTATTGAGTCCATTTCATGCGGTCTTATTTTGTCGACTATCCACAGAAGAATATGCGCATGAGGCAGTCCTCTCTTCTGCCACTCAACCGAGTACATCCAACATCGTACGTCTCCGAAAACATGATATTTTACGATGAAGTTCATGAGCGCTGTGAGTTTCTGCTTAAAAACTCTTGCTGTTATGTCGTGAAGATCACTGGATGATTGACCAGTCAATAACAGATTAGTGATTTCAATCCATTTTGGATTGTACGTGAAAGTTATAAATAAATCTGGTCGACCGTATTGGCGCACGTAGGTCATAGCATCTTGCGCATATTCGTGCATGTGTCTCGGGCTTCCCACGTACGTTGCTGGTAAAATGGTAAGTCGGCCAACATTATTTCCATTTCCATCTATGTTAACAGCATCGCGCAAATGAATATATTCTTCTGAACGTAATTTTGTCTGGTTTAAATTTATATATTTCAAACGTTCCATTTCAATTTTAACATACATATCAACCGCAAACTGATGAAATAATCTGCGACATTTCAAAATGTGGTTATCCTCGTTTTTCCCGAATCATGAAACGGTAGGCATAAAAATTCATCGAGCTGACCTTTTTGTTTGTTTCTAGTCCTGTAAAAGAATAATTTACTTTATTTAGGAATCATAATGATAAACAGCTTATAACAACTACTACATAGAGGGTTATTTCTGGTTGTTTCATGCTTGCATTGATACATTATGTTTAAAGAAACTACGTATATGTAGGTACATTTATGTATGTGACTGATATTATTTATTGTGATGTCTGTAATTCAATAAACAACTTAAATAAAATGCACGACTGGGTCGCACGTACTTGCTCTGTGGGTGCACATAAACTTTTCGATCAATAAGGAATTGGTAAAACCAAACTTTTGACTAAAACTGGAAAAACCGATGTACGGTAGCTAACGTTAAGAAACCTTAAATATATAAAATTAAGATGTCATCTTTTTCGGTGTTATAAATGATACAAATGTCAGCTGATGGCCATATTAATAAAATTGTTAAAACACACGGTATGGCAAACACCATTTTTTGGGCTTCTCTATCATCGTAATGTCATGTTTGATTCACGAAACCAATACTTGATCTATAGCAAGTAAAAATTGTTTTTATTTTTTGCATTGATGGCAAAATATCAACGGGTATTGTAAGGCATCATACGAACGATGAGTTTCGCTAATACGCTGAAGGTTGCCACCATCACGGCGTTGAATAACAATGTCCCGAGACTCCATATTCTCTCCAACAACCACAATGGCTACTTCGGTTAACATTGGTGCTTTGAAGCGTCTCTCGTGTTCTCCCGCAGGTCTTTTATCTGTCCTGATAACTATTTTATGATCGTCCGATGGCATCATCTCCAAGGCTGTTTTAAACAATTGGATCAACTTATTATGTTCATGCAAGAGTTGTTGCAGCTGCATGATAATCTCTCTCCCCACTGAATGATTGATGGAACAGCGTTTATTAATTTCAGCTTCAGAGTTTCCCATGAAATAAATTTGAAGAAATTTGTATTCACCATCAACTGATGGCAACAATGCTCCTGCACTGTGGTGAATTTGTCCTTGAATCTTTGATTAATTTAATTTAAATGTATTAATTAATACTTCCAATAATTTTTTTTAATTTAATTAATAATTAATTTGCATACATATTATGTATACATATGTATGTATATGTATATGTATGTACATATATGCATGTATGAACTTACATATATGTATCATAATTTTGCAATTTATTTGTTTAAAGTGTGTCACACAATAAAATAAATATATGTACCTTAAAAGTTGGACTGAAACCACGTTGTTCAATTATATTTGCGCCAAAAGATGTCATTTGGAACACACTGTTATAACTTTGAATATTCTGCAAGAAATGCCTTGATATATTTTCTTGCCCTGAAAGTAACGAATATAGTGGTTCTGGTGGCGTCATCAGTTGTGGTAATTTGACCTTTCCATTCGCACAACATAATCCTGTTGGTTCGTAACGAAACCTCAAAGCATTGCAATATTGACAAATAGTGCTTATTGTTCCAAAATCTACCGACTTATCGTCAGAGTAATTTACAGTTGCATCATATCTGAATTCCAAACGTTCATAAATAATTGTTACATTTTTTGATCGTCTGTTATGTTGCCTCAAGCTTGAAGATGATGGTATGTTTTCTTCCGAAGTCATGGTAGATCTAGCTTGAGAATTTCTCACTCTGTTCTCCTTCAATTGCTGCCTACACTCTTCTTCATTCTCATTTTCTCGATTAATTTGAACAATTCTTGCTTTACGCGTTCGACGACCAATATTTTGATGCCTCACTGGTGACATTTCTTTTTTAAATAAATAATAATGAATAACACCACGTATTAATTCACACATTTTTTTTTTTTTAAAGAAGCAAATAAAATCTGTCAAAATCATAAATAATAATAAAAAAAACTAAGTGATTAAAAAAGAAATTTAAATTGAGTCGTATTTATTTTTGAATTAATGAATTATTATACCCCAATGCATTATTTTTTAAAATTTTTTTTAAATACAAACCTTCTCCTGACAATAACAAACACCCACAAAAAAGAATTATCCAATTATCTGGAGTCCTTCGGAAGTTATGGAGGAACATACATTTTTGCGATCCATTTTTATATATATAGATTCTCATTATTTTGTATATTCCTACTGGAGATACTTCTATTTGTGTTAAAACATTGATTATTTTGTAGTGAAAGATTTCTGTTATGATTTTGGGAAAACGCTTGATAGTAATTATTATTATGTCTTGAAAAATTGGGAGAGTAGTTATTTCTATGAAAATAATTTTGTCTGAAATAATTTTGGTTGGGATAATTAGTAGTATTATAACCTGGTCGATAGCAGTTATGGAAATATCCTCGACTTTGATTTCGTTTTTGGGGTTGGGGATAATTGGAATTATTGGCATATCTGACAGTTTATAGCATCCTGCAATGTTGTATGTCTTGCACTATCAAGAATTATTTTGTACCTATCGTTAACTCCTTGTTTGAGAAAGGCTAGTCTCTTATGTTCATTTGCTTTGGTAAGTGTTTCCCGAGCTCCTTCCCTTTGCATACTGATTTCTATTTCGGTCATTTTGGCTATCAATTGCTCTATTTCTGAAACAAATTCTCGTATTGGCAGGTTTCTTTAATGCGATCTATCTAAGTTGGACTGAATGCTTTCTATTGTTTCCTAGTCTCCACATTTGGATATTAAATTTGTTTTAAGTTGTTCGAAAGTTTCGATCTTGGCGGTTCCTAATTCAGATAATGCCCTACCTTGAACTTTACACTTCAACAAACATTTAATAAGCATAGGCTGTGAATATTTTACTAGGGTGTCGGATTCAATATTGTTGAGAAAATCCCTAATATTTTCGGTACGTTCGTTGTCTTCTTCGCAGGTTAGTACAGGCTGTTTTTTTGTGTTAGTGAAATTGAATTCCGCCATTTTGTTTAATTTTGCTGATGAATCTTTACTATCCGTTTTGGATTTTTCTTCTGGTTTTGTGGTATAGATGAATTTGATTTTGAAGTCGTTTCTGAGTATGAATTATTTATGTGCATAAATTCTCTTAAATCTTATTCGATATGTGAAAATAGATTTCCCATTAAATTTATCAAAATTGTTCTACCTCAAATCATTTCAACCTTTACATACATAATCAATTTTTGTATTACTTGCTCATTGTTTCCTGATTGTTGGAAGCTTGCAAAAGTAATCCCTGTACCTAAAAAACCTCACCCATCATCTTGTGCTGATTTTAGGCCTATAAGCATCCTTCCCTGCCTGTCAAAGATTTTTGAGAAGATCCTAGCGAATCAAATATCTAGCCACGTTAGTCACCATAATTTGTTTTCTCCTGTTCAGTCGGGTTTCTGCCCTCACCATAGCTGTTCTTCAGCAATGGTGAAAGTTTTTGATGATATTAGAATTCAGTACGATCAAGATAAATTGACTATTTTGTGTTTGCTGGACTTCTCAAAGGCTTTTGACAGAGTTAATCACGAAATCCTGTGTAAAAAACTTAATTTGTACTTTGGTTTTAGTAGAAGATCTGTTGGTTTAATTAAAAGCTACCTACTACAGCGTAGTCAAAGAGTAAGAGTTGGTGATACATTTTCTGTATCTTTGAATTTGCTTGCAGTTGTGCCCCAGGGATCTTTTTTGGGCCCTTTGTTGTTCTACATGTTTATCAACGATCTCCCGCAAGTATGCCACAATGTCATGTTGCATCTTTATGCTGATGATGTTCAAGTGTATTTTTCTCGCCCATTTAATTTATTAGAAGACCATATTTGTAGATTCAATAAAGATCTTCTCGGGATCTACAACTGGACCCTATGCAATGGACTTACTTTAAATCCTGCCAAATCGCAAATAATTGCAATTTCAAAGGAGAAATTTGATGTAACAACCCTTCCCCCTATCCTTATATCGCGTTTTGAACTTAAGTTTGTAGATAGTGTCATGAATTTGGGCTTCAAAATAAATCGGACCCTTTCAGCTAATGATCATGTTAACCTCTCAGTTGGCCGTATCTATGGTTGTCTCCGAAAATTAAACCTCTTCTCTCACCTAACTCCTATAGACACTAGGCTGAGACTTGTTAAATCCCTGTTACTACCTATCATTGATTATGCTGCTGTTGTTTACTGTAAGCTAGATTTGCATTCACAGCATAAACTATCTGTTGCTTTTAATGACATGGTTAGGTATATTTATGGTTAACGAAGGTTTGACCATGTTTCTCATTATCATCATCTTGTCCTTGGATGCTCGTTTATGCAATTTCTTGATTCAAGATGTTGCATTTTTTTGCATAAGACAATTCAAAGAAGAGCTCCTTCATATCTATTTGATAAGCTCCGCTTCTCGCAGTCTATGCGAACCTTGAATATTACTTACTACTCACGCATCTAAATATTTAAATTCTTCGAGACTTTTTTTGAATATACCATTGGACTCTGGAATTCCCTACCTGTAATGGTTAGACAGATAATAGGAATAACTCAATTCAAAAAAGCATTATTACAGAACTTTAATTAGAATGTAAAATTGTAACAGCAATTGGAAAGAATATGAATTAGGTATAGAATTTATTATAAAAAAAAAATTAGATGCATACTATTATTTTTTTTATTCTATAGTTTTAGTTAAACATATCTTTTGGTTAATATTATTATTATTATTACATTATTGTTATTGCTTAAATTTTGTTATTATTATAAATATACATAACTACGCACGAAAACATAAAAAGCATAAGAACAACAGTAAAACATATTAAAAACAATTATAAAATTATCTTATTGCTAACAATAATAAGGGCAAGGGTGGTTGACATGTTCATGTGAAAGATTAGAGAGGAGGATGTTAAAGAGGAGTTAAAGTCAAAGTTGTTAGACAAATTATTTGTGGTGCGAAGCATACGAGACATGGGATTGTAAAAGATATAATTAGTGCGGTGATAGGGGATGTGGAAAAGGGGAACTGACCTTAGGTTGCGAGGATAAGTGTTAAGGGAAATAATGCGTAATAATTGGGGACAGTCAATGTTACCGGTTAAAAGATTGTGAATAAAAAGTACATCTGACGTTTCTCTACGTTTTTCGAGGGACCGAAGACTAATCAACTGTAAACGATCACGATATGGGGGAAGATGATAATTGTCATTCCAAGGAAGACTACGCAGCGCAAAGCGAATGAACCTTCGCTGGACAGCTTCGATCCTTTTTATATGGGTAATTTGGTATGGGGACCAGACTTGAGATGCATATTCAAGGATGGGTCGTACAAAGGTAATAAAAAGAGATTTAGCGATATATGGGTCGGAGAAGTCTTTTGACCAGCGTTTAATAAAACCAAGTGTCGAGTTGGCTTTATTGATAATGTTGTCAATGTGCGAGCGAAAGTTGAGTTCCTTATCACAAATTACACCCAAATCACGGCAAGAGTTGACCACGGACACTAATTCTCCATTTATATAGTATGTTCGGGGGGTGGAGGAAGACGTTAACGTGAAAAAGTTATAGTGTGGCATTTGCTGACGTTGAGCTCAAGTAGATTTTTTGGCACCAAAGAGAAAAAGTATCTAAATTATGTTATAGGGCACTAGAATCATCAGCCGATGTTATACGCTTATAGATTTTCATATCGTCTGCATAAATTAAAAGGCCACAATCAAGAATATGAGCAACATCGTTGATTGCTAGAATGAACAACATTGGACCTAAATGGCTACCTTGGGGCACTCCAGAAGGTGCGTCAAAAGGGGCGGAAAGTGATGACCTAAAACGGACGACATATTTTCTGTTGGTCAAATATGAATTTAACCAAGAGATAAAAAAAGGGGGAAAACCCATAGTTTTTAGTATAAAGATAATGATTTTATGAGACAGTTTGTCGAAGGCTTTACTAAAGTCGGTTGCAATGACATCAATTTCATCACCTTGATCCATTGTGCACAGTGCATGTGAAACAAAATCTACCAAATTAGTAGTGGTTGATCTACCTGAAACAAAACCGTGTTGAACTGGTGAAATAATTGATTTGCAGTGAAACGATAGTGTGTCATATACAATACTTTCAAACACTTTTTGGATACAGGATAATTTTGCTATTGGACGATAATTGGAAACATCGATTTTGGGTCCTTTTTTGTAGATAGGCACTATATAGGATATCTTCCAGGGTGAAGGAAAGGTGTTTTGAGAAATCGAAAGGCTGAAAAGGGTGGTGAGCGGCTCCAGCAATATATCAAGACATTTCTTTAGGACGATAGCTGGTATCCCATCAGGTCCAGCGGAGTAGTCATCTTTAAGTTTTACAATCTTTTCTTTGATCATATCTGGTTCAATAGTCAGGGATGATAATGTAGTTTGGGGGGAACCATTTCAGTAATGGAAGAATTGAATATCAGGTTCAATATAGCAGTCAGTAAAAGATTGTTTGAAGAAATGACTAAAGAAATTAGAGATTATAGTAGGATCTGTGAAAGAATTGTTATTGATCGATATGGAAGGAGGGTAGCCATCGGATTTTCTTTTTGTATTGATGAAATCATAGAAGCATTTAGGGTTTGATTTTAATGAGGATTGCATACGAGTAATGTAATCTTTATAAAGACATTCCAAGAGATTAGAGAATTGTGTTAATGTATTTGAATTCATTTGAAAATCGTAACACGAATTGGAATTTAAATATTTTTTCTACAGTTTGATTCTTTGGTTACGGAGAGATCGAAGGTCTTTATTATACCAGGGTGATGACGTAGAAAAATTTTTTCGTAGTTCAAACGGAACAGAAAGGGCAAAACACCTAAACATTTGGGAATAGAAGGTCGCTAATGCCTCATCAACTGACTGACGAGTATGTATGAAGTCAAAACGAGTGTTACAGAGAAGCATATTTAATTTTTGAAAGTTGGCCTTACGAAAATTGAAATGATACTCGGGAACTGTGGAAGTGAAAGATTTTTCGTAAGAAATGGACACAAGCAGTGGAGGGTGGAAATAATCTAGAGTAGAAAGGAGGTGGTCACATTCAACAACAATGGAGTTTTCAGGGTCAGAAGTGAAAATGAGATCAAGTTGTCTATTAAGATTGTTGGTGACGCCGCTAACTTGGAAAAAGCTAGAATCAGCTATACAATCAGTGAATAGGATTTCTTTATCAGATTTCAAATTGGTTGGATAGTATGAGATGCCCTCGTCGTTGAGAGACCATTCGATGTGTGGCAGGTTAAAGTCACCCATACAGATAACTTCATCGTTACTACCAGCTGTATTAAAAAGAAAATCGATAGCGTCATTTATATCGTGGATTCTGAGTTTATCTTAAAAAAAACATAACTGTTCCTTTTTTCTTTTTTTTCTTCTTTTAATTTTTATTTATTTCAGAATACATTTATATTTTTTCACAAAGATTGATTTTTACTAAAAGAAAGGCCGCCGGCCGTCCTCAGCGTCGCTGCACCTTTCAGTTAGTTTGTTGGCTTAAGACTACTTTACAATTATCAAAATGTTTCTTAACTAACTTCTGGATTCAATTCTTGTGGGAAAGGAATGCACTTCTTGTTGACAAAATATTCATATTTCATTTGAGTAAATGAAATATGAATATCAATTTTTCAATTTGTCGGGTGCAGGGGAAAAGGGGGTGGACACGTTTTGCAAGTAGGCAAAATTGGTGGGAAGTGTTTTGGAATTTATGAATGTGCCGTTAGACGAAGGGGAGTGTGGGGGAAAATGAATTTGTAGGAGTAGGTGAAGTCTGGGACGTAACACCTCCCCCCTTTAGATTCTGCTCCGTAGAATCGTAGCTTTGTATCTTGACTTTAATATTTTTGTTTAGTAAAATAAAAATGTACATTATTACAATTAAAAGTATAACTAAGATAAAGGATGTTCCATAGTTTATATATTCGTGTTTAATTGTTCTTAATTTTATTTCTTCAATTAGTTTTCTATTATTTATTTCTTTAAAATGTATATCTGAGGTTGAAAAATTAACATCTAATTTCTTAATAGTAATATTATTCAGGTTTGGAATTACAAAGTTATCATAACTTAAAAAATATTCATACTTAATATCGTTTATTTTTATTTGACAATTCTCAAATCGTATCAAATTATTTCCAGTTAATCTTATCTTATTAAAGTTGTTGCAATTATGTTCCATATCTATTCCTGGAAGGTTTTTTGTTAATATAATATTATTTGTTGATTGCTTGATTTCGATATTTTTATTTAATATAAAATTACATAAGGGATTTCTCTTAAAAATGTTTGATATACAATCGTTTTTAATTTCTTTTAAATCGTTCCTCTAAATATTGTTATTTGCATTATCTTCAAAGTTTACATCATTATTTGTGATGAAGGTTTTGTATTCGGTGGAAAGCTCTAGGTTATCTCTGTTTTGAATTGGCTCAACAATAATCCGATAAAATTTTGATTTGGAATAGTTTGGAATTAAAAGGATACAAATTATTTGATTTTCGTGAAAGATAACTGAACTTTTTATAGCTATTTGGTAATTTTTCTAGTGAGATATTAAATTTTTTTATTTCTTCTGGAGACAGGATATCCTTACCTAAAAGTTCTAGTCTGCTGAGAAGTAAACACTCTTTAATTTTTCTGACTTGGTCTTTAAGTAGCTGAATGTCGTACTGTATTTGAAATGCGTGTTGCATTTTGGCTACTTCTATGAATTCTTTGTTAATTGAGTTGCTTATTTCTGTTATCTTATCTTTTATTTCAAGTTGTTGGGTATTTATGTGTTTTGTAATGTTATTAATTGTTTCACTAAATTTTGTGTTTATTTTCACTTGGTCATTAAGTCCGTTTATGACGTTACGTGTGTTTTGTTCGTTGGCCTCAAGTCGTCCTCTGACTTCTTTTTCGTCGTCGTAGTCCATTGTTCCAGCAAGGTATTTTAAACCTTTGCCTAGAATATTCGCCAAGGCTCTTTTTTGTCTGTTGCTGTGGATTAAACTGTTCACTTCTTGGGTGAGCAGATTGAAATTGTGTAAGATGGTTGGGTATTCGCTCTTATGGTCTAGTCCCTTAATATTTTGTTGAATTATGTTTAAACTTTCCGTCCATAAGTTGATATCGACAAGGTGTAATATTTTGGAATAGTTTTCGATTACATTTATTTCCTGGTCTTTAATTAAAATGAATCCTTGTCCGTTATCAAGAGACTGTGTGTCAAGCCTTTGTCCGTGTGTCGTTGTGAAAATGATTACTATAATGTAGACTAGAATCTGTAATGGGTTTAATTCTCATATTTATATTTTCGTTTAACCTGATCTTTATAATAGCTATTTGCTATCTCTATTATTTTTTAGATAATTTTTGTTTATGATTTCAGGGTTTTCCTTACTATAAATGGGTTTCAGTTTGTTATTACTTCTATTTTTTAGAAATGTGGGTTTTTCTTTCATCAAATTTATATCTTTTCTACCTTCATTTAATTTATTAGTATGTTTTTCCTTATTTTTAATAACGTGTTCTGTAATTTTGGGGAAATCTTCTCTACCTAATATTCCGTTAAGGAAGTTTATTGGCCTTTGTTTTGTGGTAGAGAGGATGGTGGTGTTATAGATTTAAACAGCTTTCAGGATTTTATTCCGAAGCGTATCTTTGTTATCTTTGTCTGCTGAAAAGGTTCTTATATGCTCATTCAAAGTGTTATGGAACCTTTCAATATCTGAATTCCCTGTTTTCTTGTATGGTGTGGATATATGTAGTTCAATATTACATTCTTTCAAATATTCTTTGATCACGATTGACGAGAGTCCGATTTCACCATCGGTTACGATCTTTTTGGGAATGCCGAAATTAGCAAATCTAGTTTTTAGAGCATTAAGTAGGCAGATCCAAGTTCTGTGTTTTATTTCTTGGACTGTAACGTGCTTAGAAAATTTGTCGATCATTGTTACCATCATGAGATTAATATTTGCGTACCATATGTCGACATGTAGTATTTCATTTGGATTTTGGGGAGTTTCTGTTATTGAAAAAGGTATCTTAAGCGGTTGTCTTTCGGACTTTGCACTATTGCATATTTCGCAATTATTGATAAATTTAGCAATTTGTTCTTTCAAATTTGGGGCGTAATAAATGTTTCTTATTTCCTCATATGTTTCGTTTATTCCGCGATGGTTAAATAGTTGATGTGTTTTATTAACTACATTCAAAACTTTTTCCTCATCGTCCAAATCGCCTAAAAATTTCGAGCATTTAACTAAACGTAAGAGTTTGTTTTTACTAAAGAATTTAATATAAATATCCTGAAATTGGGCGAAAAGGTGATCATAAGTGGAATATATTCCGAAAATACCTTTTGGTGGGAAAGAGGATTTCATGATAGTAGGAATAGGTGCACTTCAGACTGGGAATTTTTCAGTGGTGCGTGAATTGATTGTTTATGTTGAATCCGCAGTCATGAATTTTTTTTTTTTGTATCTCAAATTCTTAAAGAAAGACAAAAAGAAAGATGATGGGTGTGATGTGATTGTTTACACTTCTTGTGTTATTGAATTGAAAACATTAAGCTGACACAGCATAACTGTGCAGAAGGATTGGATTCGATCGTTGTTTTTTTTCATTTAACTCGAGAACTCCAGAAAAAAAAAATTATGATAATTGATTCTTATATTAATTCTTCAAACGCTACAACGGACGTTGGATTTTGATTAAGATGAAACAATCTCAGTATTTAAGATATGGATGGAGGCAAAGAGTGAATAAAGGAAATTGATATGAAGTTAATTGAGTATGGAATTGGGATGAATATGGGAATTATTATGAAAAGTAGGTATGAAAAGTATGTCTTGGAATTTGTCAAATGGTTCGTGAAATGAGTGTGATTGCTTATGTTGAATCCGCAGTCATGCATTTTTTTTTCTGTGTCTCAAATTCTTAAGACAACAGAACGATTGATTGGATTCGAGTGCTGGAAGTATGTCTTGTCGGCGAAAGTTTTTGAGATATGGTTAGGCATGGAGTACCTACTGACACACTTTTAACGACCATCACTGTCGCTGTATATATTTAGAATACATTTGAGTGGACGATGCAAAGTCTGTTAAATAATTTTTGTTTTTTGATATTGTGAAGCAAAGAGATATTTTATAGGCTTTCAAACTGGAGTAAATGTTAAATCAAATATATTTTTTTTATTTTTTTTTTATTTTCTTATTTTTTGAATAGGTATCCAGGAGTTGTGATCGGAAGAAAATCCCAACCATTTTACAAACATTTTATTTTTTTTCTTAAGAAGTACTTTTTCAATTAGATATGTATCGGGGAATTTGGTTTTTTGTAGTTCTAATTCATAGAACCCACCTCTGATAGGGTTGCCTTCACAGTCTTCTAACAAGTATGTAATTGGATTAGTTCGCTGAATCTTTGTTATTTTAAATATTTCTGTTGTCCAATTTGGTGTGTATCCTTTTTCAAATACATGTTTGTATTTACTTATTCTAACTGAGTCTCCTACCTTGAATCTAGGAGTAATATGAATTTTCACGTAACTATAAATTGTAGAGAGCAAATGCTTTTCGTTTGCAGCATTGACTTCAGATGGTTTGATTTTGATAGTACGATGTTTTGAATTATTATAAGTTTCAGTTAGTGTTGGTAATATATCAATCCATTTGTACGAGCCATTAGTACTGAATTCTTTCCACATAAGGTTTTTTAATGTTCGATTAAATCGTTCCACAATGGAAGCTTTGAGTTGAGTAAACGTCGAATAATGATTAATTTGATATTTTTGAATTAAGTTTTGAAAAGATTTATTGAAAAATTCTTTTCCATCATCTGTGTGTAGATTTTTTGGACTGCGACCTTTATTGAATATGTTCTCCATTGCTGTTGTGACTTCTATAGCGGTTTTGTTTTTTATATGAACAGTCCATGCAAATTTTGAAAATGTATCAATCACAGTGAGTAAATATCGATAGTTTTTGTTCTCGTCTGAATACGGAAGCATTTCTACAAGGTCAGCTTGCCATAAATCATCAAGACCCTTGATAACTACTCGCCTTTTAGGATAATTCCTACGTGAGGGCTTATGTAGCTCTTCCACTACTTCTCTTTTACTCATTTTTAAATTAAATAATAGAAACAACAGAGTGTTATGAGTTTTTATACAAATAAAGTATGTTTTTATTGTTAAATTAAATGATAATAAATATATATATACATATATATATATTCGTAAATTATTTAAGTCTTTCATATAATAACATTAATTTCTTTACTCTCATTATTCTATTATCAAGCATGTAACATGCACAGGACTCAGGTCCAATTCGGCATTCATTTGACGACCAGCAACAGTTTGTAAAATGACAACCATTCTTAGAGTCCTCCCAGTTGACATTTTCAAAATTTTTGAGAAAACTTATAAGATTTAAAAACTCCTCATAGTGTTCATCAAGGATAATTTCTTTATTTTCTTTAAGAAGTTTTGAGATATCTTGCACAATTGATTTATAATTTACGTTAGACATATTGAACACTGTCACGTGTAAGGTACACATTTGACTGAATCGAATTAAAAACTTGACATGAAGATATATATGTATATGTATTTATTTAAGTTTTTTCTTAAACATTTTTTTCTTTAGTTAACAATTTAATTTTATCGATTTCATCTTTCAAATATTCTTTTATTTGCTTAATTTTTTCATCGACATAATTTTTGGTAGTGGCATCGTTTAGGTCCTCAGGTTCCTTAATGTTTTTTAATTGTTTCCAATTAATATTGTAGTCACTGTTTTCAGTTTTAAGAAAACCCTCACCAGGTGGTCCAGATACCCCACGCTCTCCACGGGGTCCCCTGGGTGGGGCTCTATGTGAAAAACGACCGAATTTATCAACTGGCATTTCTAATTTTTGTTTAATTGATAATATTAGCCTCTTTAAGTTCTTCAATAAAAGAAATAATTTCATTTGAGTGATTGTTATGTCCAGCTTGATGCGAACCAACTAGAAGTCTCAATCGCTCTACAAGCTCATTCGGGTCATCCCAAAATATATATTCTTTTTTATTTTTTGAAAATTGCATTAATCCTCTACCTGTTGGTGTTGTAGTTGAAATAGGTGATTGTAATGAATCATCAAAACTTGATGAAGTCTTTCCTAAAAATGAGCGTATAATTTTTTTATATTTATAACCCCCATTGCCTTTTACTTGTTTCTGTGAATCAAATGCTTTCCTATACGCATTTGTATCGTTTAATATGGTATCGTAATTTTTCAAGTCTTCCTTAGTGTAAATAGTTTTATCTGGAATTTTCTTAAATATTAACTCATAAAGACCTTTTGTCCCTGGAAAGGTTTTATTTTTTATTCTTATATTTTCTCCAATAATACTGAACTCCCCATTGCCAATAAACAATTTCCCATCTTTGGAATGTATACCGTATGTCTTATCAATACTTTTCGAATTATTTATGAACAAATCAAAATATTTTTTTGGGATTTCATCGAATTGTTCATTTGGTAATTGTTCTGCAAAAAGACGTCGTTTAATTCTATCGGTTTCTCTTCCACCTAGCTATTGGTCTTTCTTGGGTACTATACAATACATTAGTGTCGTTAAAAGTTTTGGGAGTTTTGAATTCATCTTTAGAATCGTTTTGTATTTTTGTTTTCTTTATAGGCGTTTAGTAATAGTTACTTTCTTCTTCTTTGTCTTGATTGGTATTGATTGTTGATTTTTTGATCAATGCATTTAGAGGCTTAGTAATAGGTTTGGAAGTTTCCTCGAATTGAGATTCGTAAAATGTCTTATTGTTCTTTAGAGCTTTGAATTTTCTTCGAAGGTCATCGGTCGTTTTAATAAGCTCTTTTGTTAATTTAACATCTACATTCGTCATATTGTAAGAATATTAGTTTCTTTTACATAGACAAATGGAGAAAAAGTTATGAATCAGCTCGAATATTTGTTCAATAAGTTTCAATCTAATTTTAATGTTAAGGTTACTGGTCTTAACCGTTGAAAAGTGGGAGTCTAGCTGGACTGAACTGCTTTTTACTGGTAAAACCTCTTCACTGAACTGCAGGTAACTGGTCTTGACCTTTGAAAACTGGGACTCCAACTGGATTGAACTGCTATTTACTGATAGGGCTTTTTCACTAAACTGCTCTGTACTGTTTTCATCAATCATTACAATGTTAATGGTCTAAATACTGAAATGTTGGCGGTTTTTATAACTTGAGAAAACAGTCAAAACTCTTTCTATATCGACCGTCATTCAAAGGGCTCTCTTTGTCAACTACCAAAAAACCGTACTTTGTGTTTTAACATTGTGCACATGCATTTTGGAATGTAATAAATTTCATATCCGAATTAACGTGATCATTGTAAATGTGTCTTAAATTCATATCGTCTTGTTTAAAGATGATTAGAAAATTTGCATTGTCTCGAATTAAATGTTTTGGTATTCGGGTATAGGTTTGACACAAGTAAAAACTATCTAATTGATGATGTCGTCCCATACTAAAGTAGATTCGTATTGTGTCCTGCTTTTCACAAGCAATGTCATCAAAAATAAACACAGAATCTCGCTTAGCCTTTTCTGGTAAAATAACATAGCAGTTGTTTGAAAATGTAAAAAAACCCAATTTCTTTATAGGTTTTATTACTTGTCTTAGGAACTCATATTTTGGTTGATGTAGAGATTTTGAGTATATATATATATTTTTAAATCTTAATCCGTTTGGATGTAATAGCAAACTCAACATAGTATTTGTTTTTCCACAGTTCGATGGACCAGTAATTAGACATCTTATACTATTGGGGAAAAGCTTTCCATGTTTTTTATTTATTTTAAGATTTGATGTAACTTCTAAGTTTCGCACAGGTAATTTATATTGTTGTGTAATGAAGCGCATAGTGCCAATTACTGAAATAGAATCCTATACATGTAGAGTATTTATTTAAAAAAATACCATTTAGTTTCTAATCTTTCTATAGCAAGGATGATCAAATAAAAATGATTGACTATTCGAAAAATTTCATCAGTAAACAAAAGTTAGCGAAAGGTGAAGGTTTATTGAACACAGTTATAAACAAACTACCCTTTGAATTACATTTGCCTGGTTATCAGTTTTGTGGACCTGGAACAAAACTCCAAGAACGGTTAGCTCGAAGAGATTCAGGAATAAATATATTAGATCAAGCGTGCAAAGAGCATGATATATCATATTCCAAAAACAAAAATACACCTGATCGTCACAAAGCCGATAGAATTTTAACTGAAAAAGCTTGGCAACGTGTAAAATCTAAAGACGCTAGCTTATCTGAACGAACAAATGCACTTCTGGTAACTAATCTTATGAAAACAAAAGTAAAACTTGGAATGGGTTGTTCTAACTTAATTAGACAAAAGCGGAAGGGGAAAACTGACGCTGGCACTGGTACAACTAAAAAAAACAAAATTAAACAGTTTACCTTCAATAACTTGAGACAACTTATTGGAACACAACTCAAACGAAAGAAACCTTTCAATTTAGAAAATGCTAGCAAAATAGCCTTATCTTCTGCAATGAAAACCGTAGAAAAGAAAAGAGGGAAGATTAAAACCCCTAGAGTTATTTCAGTACCAAAAATTGGAGAGGCAATTCCATTCCTTGTACCTCTATTTGCTGGCCTTTCGGCTCTTGGAGCTCTGACGGGAGGTGCTGCCGGTGTAATCAAAGCTGTCAACGATGTAAACAATGCTAAAAAGGATCTTTTAGAGAAAAAACGGCATAATTTACAAATGGAATCTATTGCAGTTGGTCATGGTTTACACCTTAAACCTTACAGAAAAGGATTTGGCTTATATTTAAATCCTCAGCCAAAAAACTTATAAGGTCGCTACCCAATCGTGCATTAAATGAAATAGATATACAAAATTTTGCAAGCAAATGCATCCCTCATTTTCGAGGAGTCTTTATGCGAGATAGTCTACCGAAGACTAAGCCTTTTAAAAATGAGTGTGGAATTGTTAATCTAGATTCATCAATTGGCCTCGGAACACATTGGGTAGCGTATTATAAAAAAGACAAACATATTGAATATTTTGATAGTTTTGGTAATTTGCAACCTCCTATCGAAATAATTAATTATTTGGGGGACAAAATTGGCTATAATTATACCAAACATCAAAATTATGATTTGTTTAGCTGTGGTCATTTATGTTTAATATTCCTATACGATTGTTATTTTCAAAATAAATAAATAAATAAATAAGTTAATCATTTAGTTTATTTCTTATCGTCATGGCAATGACACTTACTTTAAGCGGGAGAACTTCCCAATTATCAGCAGAATATTTTCCACCTTTGGACCTTGCCAAGGTCTATGTTTGTGGATTGATTGATTTTCAAACTTATAACTCCATACCAAATGTTGACGAACGTAACAATGTATTCCATATAGGGGAGCATGCAATTGAAATTCCTGAAGGATCGTACGAAATTGAAAATATTGCTGACTATATTACCGACAAATTATTATCATTAAACTCAACTATTAGTTGTACTATTGAAGCAAATTTCAATACAATGCCGACTACAATAAAATCTTCAGAACAAATATTTTTCAATAAAGAGAGAACCATTGGAAAACTACTCGGGTTCAGCAACACTGTTCTTTCTGCCAGTGAATTGCACACGTCGGATTTACCTGTAGACATAAATAAGGTAAATGTCATCAGGATTGAGTGTAATATAATAACTGGGTCTTATTTGAATAATACTCCTGTACATACTATACATGAATTTTCACCGGAGACAGGATCAGGGTATAAGATAATAGAAGTTCCAAAAAATTTTATCTATTTACCTGTGAATGTCAAACGAATCAGTTCTCTGACGCTCAAACTCGTAGACCAAGACGGAGACTTAATAAATTTTAGAGGAGAACGTATAACAGTGCGCTTGCATTTAATTCCAAAATCTGAATAATGTTAATCTATAATAATAATAATTATAAAACAAATACCAGAAGCTTTCACTTGATTAGTTCTCCTCCGACAGTAAAACCCTTAAGACCAACATTAACAACTGAAAATAAAGCTTTTCTTCAAAGCTTAGGCTTTGAGTTAAGATAGTACAGTAATAAAAACAATATGAACGATATATTAAATATATCTGATGGACCTGTCCATGATAATAGTATAACAAAGTTCGAGTATCACAGTTATTCACCCTTTGTTCAGTCATTTAATACAAGCGATGAAATACGTATTGCAATGCAGAATCAAGACTTGTGTATTTTACCTAGTGAAAGCTATATCTATATTGAAGGAAGTCTTACAAAACCTGATAACACATTTTCCACTACAACAGGATTAACAAATAATGCCATGGCATATTTATTTGAAGAAATACATTATGAGCTCAATGGAATAGAAATTGAACACAATAAAAACGTTGGCGTTACAACGTCATTGAAAAATTATATATCTTCGACTAGTAATGAAAGTAAGCGGTTAGAAAATGGATCATGGACTGGAAATGCTACAATTCCAGCAAAAGATGTTTTCAATTTTTGTATGCCTCTAAAATCTCTGATGGGGTTTGCAGAAGACTATAAAAAAATTATAACAAACGCAAAGCATGAATTAATTCTAGTTCGATCTCGAACCAATGAGAATATTTATCTATCTAATTCAGATGAAAATGAAAATTTAAAGTTATCGATTTCTAAAGTACACTGGAGAGTTCCACATATAACATTGTCCGATTCAAATAAACTTACCCTATTGAAACAAATTCAATCAAAACCAATTCAAATACACTTTAGAAATTGGGAGCTCTATGAATACCCGACACTGCCAGCCACTACTGATCTTGTATGGACAGTAAAAACTTCAACTCAACTTGAAAAACCAAGATATGTAATTCTCGCTCTACAAACTAATAGAAAAAATCAACGTTCTAAAGATGCAAGTAAATTTGATCATTGTGACGTATCCAATGTAAAGGTGCATTTAAACTCCGAATCGTATCCTCGTGAAGATTTAAATCTTAAATATACAGAAGATCGGTATGCTGTTCTCTATGAAATGTATTGTAAATTTCAAGAATCATACTATAATAAACAATCACAACCGCTCTTATCACGAAAAGATTTTAAAGATATTGCTCCTATTATAGTTATTGATTGCTCACGTCAAAATGAAGTTATTAAAACAGGCCCTATAGATGTAAAAATTGAACTAAAAACATCGGTTACAATTCCAGCTTTCACATCTCTATTTTGTCTGATACTTCATGATCGTTTAATTGAATATAACCCTATTACTGGAGAAGTTCACAAACTGACTTAAATTGAATGTCATAATTTAAAACTTTGTCAGAACGTAGTGTGAATTTAGCGCGAACACACACATTATCTTAATTATGAATACCTATATTGTAGATTTCCAAGGTATTGGAGGATTGAATAAAGAGTTCATTTTGAAAGAACTTGCTATACTGTATGAAGGACATCATCATCATCATCATTTTATTGTTACACCCCCGTGCAATTTGAGTCTATTATCTACATCACTCAGAAGACAAGCCCACTGGTTATATAATAATTATCATGGATTATGTTGGAATGGAGGGTATATCAGTTTTGCAAAAGTAAAAATATTCCTACGAAGAAAAATTCAAAATGGTACTGTCTACGTTAAAGGCATCGACAAAGCAAAATGGCTTAGAAACTTACTTGCTAATGAAAATGTAGAAGTCAAAAACGTAGAAGATTTTTTTAGCTGTCCAAATTTAAAAAAACTCAGAAGTATTTATCCTAATCAAATAAAATGTGAAAGCCATGTAAAATGTTGTGCACTTCAAAATGTTTTTCTTTTAAGTATGTTCTTGAATGAGTGTAATGCGAAGTAAATAAAATAAATTTTTTATTTTTGTAAATTTAAATTTTCTTTTATTTCACAAGTTTTTAGAAACATTATTTTCATATAAGGATTGCCTTTTATAACCGTAAGGTAAGGAACTATGGTCTTCCAAAAAACGACGTTTTTCTGCTTTTGCCCTATAAGTTTTTATTTCTGGTATGGTGATAACTTCATGTTCTTGAGTTCTCCGAATATTATTTGATGTTATTATTATACTGTTTTCAGTATCTGATGAAGAAGAATTCAATACAGCGTTCTTAATTGAATCAAAGTTAATTTTTTGTGATGGTTCATAATTCAGGAAAATGCCTTTTACCTTGCAGACAACGCGTTCAGTATTATCTCTTGTACTAAATACTTTAAAAGAATAATTTTTAGGGCCTCCACTTACAAACTCCGTTATATAACTTCCAACGCCATAACTTTCTAGTTCATCTGTCATATCACCGATAAATTTCCCAGTAGGTGGAAGGAAATCCCCTGGTCGACTAACATATATAACTGAATCTGTGTCATAGTAGAGAACTCTTTCCTCTAAACTCTCTAGATAGCTGTAGAGTTTAAGACGAGCTAAGGTAGTTGTATAAGCAGCAATACAAACATTAACTGTCGATAGGGAGTCGGCTGCTTCTTCTTTCATTTCAAAGTTAACAACAATGTTTTCTTCATTTACGGGGAGAATATGCGACACCTCCACTGATGGATGTGTAAGTAGATGAAATAATGTTGAAGGGGTGTTCAAAACAATTGTTTGAATTTGATTTTCATGCTGTCCAAATTTTCCCCAAAATGAATTCAATATAAGCTTAGCCAGCGATCTCTTGCCCGAATTTTTGCAAATTTCTGAATATTCCAGCTTAATATTTTCCTTTGCAAGAAAATCATCTATGTATTTAACCTTTTCTTCGTGAGATGAACATTCACTTGGCCATCCTGATGCTTCTTGTTTAATCTTTAGAAATTTGTTCATCATGGAAGTAAAAAGACCGACAGAATTCGTTTCTAAGTTATATTCCGCAACATCATATTCCCATATTTCGAAAATAGTAATTATAATATATCCTTTTTGAACTGCTTTCAAGACTTCGTCAATTACCCAGGTTCCAATTAATGCTCTTTGCTCGTTGGAATGAGTACACATCTGGTCTTGATTTTTTTCATCACTACAGCTTTTGCACAATGAAAACATGAGTTTTTTATTTTGCTTAATTGGTAATACCGGGTGAAGTAGGTGTTCAGCGGAGAATTTTGAATTAATTCATGGCTTTCAATGAAATTTAATTCTTCTTTATTAAACTTCTTAATAAGATGGTGAAACTCACAAGACCACATTTCAATGACTTCGTAATTAAACTTTCTCAATCGCTCAGTTTTAGCTACTGTTCTTTCATACCGTTGATTTAGTGTATCTGTTTCATTTTCATGCAAAGGTTCATCGCGTTTATGTTTCAAACATAAAGGATGACCATGAATGTAGCAGCCGTGGAATTCAAAAATTTGCTTTGTTTCTTTACAAAAACCATCAACCTTTACCCCGCTTATAAGTTCTTCTCTCCCATTATATGCGTGCTTTATGTTAATGTTTCTTTTTTTTTCTTCCCAAATCATCCACTGTATTGCTTGAACAGATTGGTTATCAATACATCTGTATCCATTCTTAGGTATTAATCCTATAGTGTCAGGTTTCAGAAAGTTTCGTCTGAAAAGAAGATTACACGCTGATGCAATAGTTATCGCTTCCAAAAATGGTTCAACATTGCTTTGTTTAAGAAATAATTTTCTAAATTTTAAACAAGCTCCTGTTAATATTTTGACGTCACTCTTGCAGTATTCTACAATTTCATGATGCATGTCAAAACTATCATTTCTATGCTCCGAATACCATTTTAAAAAGTTATCACGATTTTCAGTTTTCATCGCATCAGGATTATAAAACTCTACTGCTGGTAGTTTACCATTGTAGTGTTCGTTTTCCTTTGTATTAAATAAATACGGAAAGTAACCTTTTTTGAGAACCGGAGCCAAATCAAAGGCTTTCGGGAGTTTTGATAAAGCCATAGGAAAGTAATTTATTGAGTCGATGAATTTGACGTTTCCAAGCTGCATGTTTAATATTTTTGTACCTCGCATAATTAGTTCAGGGCTTAATTGTGTTTTTTTTAAAACGTAATTTAGGATAAACTGATGGTCATACGCCTGACCATTATGAGCTATCACAATTACTTTTTTAAATTGTTTTCTCATTTCAAGCACATGCTGAAGAAATGTTGATGTGACCATGTCTCCTTTTAAAACATTGATTGATAACTTACAACGTTGACAAAAATATAAATCTTCATGATCTATACAATGATCACACTTGTGTTGAAATACACACAAATTTGGTTCATGTTGTTTTGTAACAATGTTTGTTTCCTCTTCATCTTTTTTTCCAATAATCTTTTCTTGCCGACACTCAAGATCATAAAATATATATAATAAATCTTTAAGATTAGGTGTCTTCGTGTCAGGGCGAATGTAACAAAAATGGTCTTTTGGCACATGTACTTTGCAATATTTGCAAAAGAATTCTCCACAAATGTGATCTCGTCCTCCTCCATAGGATTTCAGGCAAAGAAGACATCTTTTTATTTGATCACAAAATGTCTAGTTCATCAGGAAAACTGTCTTCCTGATGAACTAGACATTTTGTGGTTGTCATAGCAGTTAGTCCCCTTAAAACTACGATTACAATCTGAACATACAATTTGCAGTTTTGTCTCTGAACATATTGGTGACCGCTGACATTGAGAACACTGTTTGATGCATCCATGATGATTATTTTTTGTGTTGTATGGTAAATGGCAAATTTCACAATAGAATGAGCAGCAAAATGCCGCGGTTAGGGAAGTAATCACATTAAAATGGTTGTTGAAGTATAGTAAATTTATTTTTTTCTCATTGGAATTGGAAAACCCTTCGTACATTATTTTCCTACCTTTAGTCCCGTATTCATACACAGTTATTTTGTAGTCTTTTAAATGATTTTGAAAAGCTTTCAATTCTTCTATTCCAGAACCATGTGCTGGTACATTTATTTCGGAATCATATAAAAGTTTTATTGTTCTCTTTGTTTGAACTTTTAAAATATCTCTTCTTATTTTATCAGTATCTACTTCCTTATCTGCATATGCCTTTGCTACAACCAAAGCACGTGGAAGGCATAAATTATCTGTATTTTTTATGTACACAATTCCTTTTCGTTTGATGCATTCTTCGTTGAAAGTGTTGTACATCTTTGATGGATTTCTTCCCTCCCCAACTGGCATCTGCACCGAAGTAACCGATAAGCAAAAGTTATCTGTGCTTATTCCTTCGGAGTTGCTCTGGAAAATTTTCGATATCATGTCCCATATATCAGAAAAACTCAATTCTGAGCAATTCTTATAATTAATCCACCCACTACCGCGGTTGCTTACGAAGCTTTTACCAGTAAAAGTCACACCCACCTTATCGTTGGGACTAAGATCTTTGATGGCTAAACATAAAATATCTTCAACTGCGTTCTTAATCCATGAAGTAGGTTCTTCTTGGTCTGGAACAGGACTTAATGCGAATTCTATTTTGCGCCCTTTCATATTAAATCTTTTGATATTAGTTACAATATCGCTCATTATTTCAAAACGCTGAAAGTCCAAGAAAAAAAAAAAAAAAAGAGACGTTAAATTTTTTTCAATGCCATTTATTTATTTAAAAGCATATTTTTGTGAATTGAGCAAATTATGCTCGTCATCAAAATACAGTGTTGGTAATATGTTTACCTCATGATGCTTTTGTCTCCTATTTTTTTGTGGTTGTTGAGGCTGTTGCTTCTGCTGCTTCTGCTGTTGTTGCTGCTGTTGTTGCTGCAGTTCCTGCTGTTGCTGCTGTTGCTGCTGCAGTTCCTGCTGTTGTTGCTGCAGTTCCTGCGGTTGCTGCTGTTGCTGCGGCAGTTGCTGCTGTTGTTGCTGTTGTTGCTGTTGTTGCTGTTGTTGCTGTTGTTGCTGCAGTTGTTGCTGTTGTTGCTGTTGTTGCTGTTGTTGTTGCAGTTCCTGCTGTTGCTGATGTGACTGCTGTTCCTGATGTGGCTGCTGCAGTTGCTGATTGTTTTCATCCTTTAGATGAAAATCAACATGAAATGATAATTCTCCATAAGGCTCTACTACTTCGAAGGAACATTGCCTCATATTAGCAATGTCCTCGTTGTCCAACTGAGAGTTGCACCGTTTCGGTAAGAAAACAGAACAACTCTCCAGTTCTAGCATGATTTGTTCGCCATATTTTCCATTTACCCTCTTGCATTCGATTATAGGGTAGCGTTTTTTCTGAATGAGTTTTGCCAAACTCAATATTGGTTTGTGCAGTTTGTGCATATTAACTCTGGCCTTAAGTTTGTTAATGAACGACATTTTATTTAACTTTAAAGAGTAGTGTTCCTATCGGATGCTCTTCTTGAATTGTCCAGATCTTGTCCTTGCATCGTGCTCGTCAACTCGGTTTTCGAGATTCACTTGTGCACAATTCTTACTTTTTTTTTTTTTTTTTTATACACTCGTACCTACTTTTCATAATGATTGCCATATTCATCCCAATTCCATACTTACTTCATATCAACTCCTTAATTCACCCCTTTGTCCCCATATCTTAAATATTGATATTGTGTCATCAAAATCATCCGTTGTAGCATTAAAGAACAATTATCGTTGACCATCACTTTTTTCTTACGCATATTACTTTTCTTAATGAAGAACAAAGTTATGCTATTTCAAGGAAAGGAAAACTCACAAGAGTTCCCGACTTCAATGAAAAAAAAACAAAGATCGAATCCAATCAATCCTTCTGCACAGCTATGCTGTGTCAGCTTAATCTCTCAATTCAATTACACAAGAAGTGTAAACATCCCCATCACACCCATCATCTTTCTTTTGTCTTAAGAATTTGAGATACAAAAAAAAAAAAAAAAAATGCATGACTGCGGATTCAACATAAAAAATCACACTCATTTCTCGAACCATTGAAAAATTCCAAGACATACTTTTCATACCTACTTTTCATAATAATTCCCATATTCATCCCAATTCCATACTCAATTAACTTCATATCAATTTCCTTTATTCACTCTTTGCCTCCCCCATATCTTAAATACTGAGATTGTTTCATCTTAATCAAAATCCAACGTCCGTTGTAGCGTTTGAAGAATAAATATAAGAATCAATTATCATCATTTTTTTTTCTGGAGTTCTCGACTTAAATGAAAAAAAAAACAACGATCGAATCCAATCGATCGCTCTGCACCACAGTTATGCTGTGTCAGCTTAATCTCTCAATTCAATTACACAAGAAGTGTAAACAATTACATCACACCCATCATCTTTCTTTTTGTCTTTCTTTAAGAATTTGAGATACAAAAAAAAAAAAATTCATGACTGCGGATTCAACATAAACAATCAATTCACGCACCACTGAAAAATTCCCAGTCTGAAGTGCACCTATTCCTACTCATGATATCCAACATTTGTTTTTCTTTATATTCTTTAAAATCGACTACTATTCTTCTCTTATTAAAGACTTTATAAATTTTATGGTTATTTATAGTATCGGAGTGATGTAATATTATTTGGGTTTTGTATATATTTACTGGGGAATCAATAATGGGTATGTACTTGCTACTATCTTCGCGAGCGCTATGAATTGTTGGGGTTATGGAAACGTCATCAATATTGTTAGTGATATCGTTTTCGTGAAAATTTATTTCTAGGCGGGACAAACCATCTGCTACTTGATTGTCTTTGCCCTTAACATATTCAACGTCGAAATTGAATTCTTCTAATTTTAATTTCCATCGCTGGAGTTTAGAGGTAGGTTCTTTAAGAGAACTAACTAAAGCAATGGTTTGTGGTCGGTTCGTACCGTGAATTTTGTGCCGTAAAGGTATGGTCTGAAGTATTTTACAGCCCAAACAATTGCAAGGAGCTCTTTTTCGATTACCGAATAGTTAATCTCATGTTCATTGAGTGTGCGACTTGCATAACAAATGGGGTGTGAGTCTTGGGTGGGATAAGACGGCTCCCAAATCATATTTCGATGCGTCTGTCGTAAGTACGAATTTTTTTTCAAAATTTGGGTATTTTAATATTGGTTCTGAAGTAATTAATGTTTTGAGTTCTTCAAAACTATCAATATATTCAGTGTTTCGTACATCTATTTTCGCATTTTTTTTCAAAAAGGTTGTCATAGGTTTGGCGACTTTTGAATAATCCTTAATGAACTTCCGGTAGTAACCGGTTATTCCTAAGAATGCTTTTATTTGCTTGGCTGTTTTGGGAAGTTGGTATTCTTTAATGGTTGAAATTTTATTGGGATTTGGTTTAATCCCTTCTGTTGAGACTACGTGTCCCAGGAATTCCGTTTCACGTTTCAGGAATTCACTTTTATCGAGTTGTATTTTAAGATTTGCGGCCTTTATGGTTTTAAAAATTTTAGAAAGAGAATCAATATGCTCTTGTAAGCTGGTCGAAAAAACTATTATATCATCAAGATATACAAGGCATATTTTGTTAATGTGTTCTGCAAGAATGGAGTTCATTAGTCGTTGGAAGGTAGCGGGAGCGTTTTTTAGGCCAAATGGCATACGTACAAATTCGTAGTGGCCATTGTCCGTGGAAAACGCTGTTTTCCGAATGTCTTCCTCCGCTATCTCCATTTGGTGGAACCCTTTCGCCAAGTCGAGTGTGGTAAAGTATTGCGCTTTACCTAACTTGCCAAAAATGTCCTCAATATTGGGAATAGGGAATTTGTCGTTGATTGAGATATCGTTTAATTTACGGTAATCAACAACAACCCTCCATTTTTGTTTTCCCGATGCATCCAGTTTCTTGGGGGACTACCCAAATTGGAGCTGAATAGGATGATTTGCTGGGACGGATAATCCCTTCTTCCAGCATTTCATTTACCTGTCTGTGCACTTCTTGCTTATGCACTTCTGGGTATCTGTAATTTTTGACATAAATAGGTATGTCATTAGTGGTTTTTATCTCGTGCTTGATCGCATAAGTAAATGAGAGGTCACTTCCCTCCTGGTAAAATATATTGGAATATTTAGATATTAATTTTTTAATTTCAAACTTCTCTTCATCGTTAAGATGATTGATTCGTATTTTTTCCAACAATGGGTCCTTACTCGTCTCAGCGTGGTAAATATTTAGTTCGGGTTTGTTTTCTTCATATGATCTTTCTTCTAGTTCGTTGAAAAAAATTGGGATTTCGGTGTTACCCGTAGCAAGAAATTTTTTCTTGTAGTTAATTTCGGCTTCTAATGGAAGTAAGATGTTATTGCCGATTAAACCATCGAATTGGTTGTGGAATTTGTATTCCAGAAACTCAGCGGTTTTATTTACCTTGAATTCTTCGAATAGAGGAATTCTAAGTTTTGTGTTTACAAGAATGGGTGTGCTAGTCGTTGATACCTTAATCGGATTATCGACTAGTACTTTCCATTTCGGATGGCAAACACCGGGATTTAAGATGCTGGTGTCAGCACCAGTGTCTAATAAAATCCGCAGTGTAAATTTATTCTTTTTGGTTTTACAGACTATATAGGGAAGTCTGTTTGACCTTCCTTGGGAAAATCCTGCGTTTCTATATTGTTTATTTGCCTTTGATATGAGGCAGAAAGTGTATCCATCTCAGGATTATTGTCATAATCATTATAGTTCGCATTTGTTGTGTTTCTGTAGGAATTATTTTGTTTGTTTTGTATTGACCAGAGTTTGTGGGGTTAAATCTTTGAAGATTCTGTCTGTATTGACCAGAGTTCGTTAGGTTGAATTTTTGAAAATTTTGGCTGTATTGACCAGAGTTCGTTGGGTTGAGGTTTTGGGAGTTTTGCCTGTATTGATTAGAGTTAAATGGGTTAAAGTTGTGAGAATTTGGCCTGTATTGATTAGAGTTAAATGCTTTTAGGTTGTGAGAATTTGGCCTGTATTGATTAGAGTTAAATGGGTTAAATTTTTGAAAATTTTGTCTTGTTGAGTTATTTTGTCTGTAATTGTTAAAGCTATTGTAA
Organism: Platycheirus albimanus; assembly: GCA_916050605.2. Taxonomy (NCBI): domain Eukaryota; kingdom Metazoa; phylum Arthropoda; class Insecta; order Diptera; family Syrphidae; genus Platycheirus; species Platycheirus albimanus. The sequence goes on from OU696696.1 coordinate 122,790,624, forward strand.
GCATATCCTGTCTCAAAAAGGATGTGCATTGCATCTTCTAAATTATTTGGGTTTCTGCAAAGCAGTAACCCTCTCATAGGTTCTGGCATTTTGTTAGTAAAAATGCGTAAAGCTGCTTTGCAGTTCTGTTCGACTTCTAATTCAACGTTTTCGTTTCTTATTTTAACTTTATTATTTAATCGACGTAAAGTCGTTTTTATATCATTGTTAAATTCCTGGCTCTTTGTTTTGAATTGGATGGCCCTAAGGTCATCATATAACTGTTCGATAGATTTTTTATCACTAAAATATTGAAGAAGTAGGTTCTTAAGGTTGACCCAGTTTGATATTGAATTATTTATTTCTAATGCCTCTCGAGCTTTCCCCGTTAATTTTCCTTTAACTATTTCAAAAAAAAAGTCTGACTAATGTCATCATATTTAGACAAAGTTGGATGTATTCTGTCAATTGGGTCTATAAAATTATATAAATTTTCCCTATTACCGTCGTACTTGCTAACTTTATTTAAATAATTTATGGGATCTATGTTTATGTTTAACGTATTTACCGTTGGTCTGTCTAAGGCTTTTGCCGCTGCTGCTGCTGATGCTGCTGCCGCTGCTCTAGCTGCTGCTACTGCTGCTGTTGCTGCTGCTGACATTTCTCCTGGGGGTGTACTCACACTCATTTTTAATTATTGAAAGAGTTCTATTAATTTTTCGTCTTCGAACTTTTTGTTTTATTCACTGGTTTCGCTGATTGTTCTTATTCGAACTTTTTGTTTTAATCACTAGTTTCACTGATTATTCTTATTCGAACTTTTTGTTTTATTCTTAATCGAACGATTGCAAAAAATTTTCTTATATTCTTATACGAACTTTTTGTTTTATTCACTGGTTTCACTGATTATTCTTATACGAACTTTTTGTTTTATTCTTAATCGAACGGTTGCAAAAAATTTCTTATGTTCTTATACGAACTTTTTCTTTTATTCACTAGTTTCACTGATTATTCTTATACGAACTTTTTGTTTTATTCTTAATCGAACGGTTGCAAAAAATTTCTTATGTTCTTATACGAACACCGACTGCGCCATTTATATCGTGGATTCCGAGTTTATCTTAAAAAAAATATAACTGTTCCTTTTTTCTTTTTTTTTTCTTCTTTTAATTTTTATTTATTTCAGAATACATTTATATTTTTTCACAAAGATTGATTTATACTAAAAGAAAGGCCGCCGTCCTCAGCGTCGCTGCACCTTTCAGTTAGTTTGTTGGCTAAAGACTACTTTACAATTATCAAAATGTTTCCTAACTAACTTCTGGATTCAATTCTTGTGGGAAAGGAATGCACTTCTTGTTGACAAAATATTCATATTTCATTTGAGTAAATGAAATATGAATATCAATTTTTCAATTTGTCGGGTGCAGGGGAAAAGGGGGTGGACACGTTTTGCAAGTAGGCAAAATTGGTGGGAAGTGTTTTGGAATTTATGAATGTGCCGTTAGGCGAAGGGGAGTGTTGGGGAAAATGAGTTTGTAGGAGTAGGTGAAGTCTGGGACGTAACACGTCAACAGTGAGTTGATACGCATTTAATGGTTGGGACGGGCGAATGTAACAGCACATGACATATAGGTGACGAGAAGCTAGATTGATTTTGACTATAATAAATTCAAATTCTGTTGACTGCAAAGATTTAATAAGAATAGTGTCGAAACGACTATTAACGGCTAATAAAACACCTCGGCCAGATAGATGATCATTGTCATTATCAACACCGTCTACGCGAAAAGTTACATATTCTGAAGTAAATAGTTCACTGCTAAGGAAATTGGGGGTTAGATTAGTTTCAGTTAATGCGAAGATGTCGTAAGGTAATTTTTGTGAATTAAGAAATGCAGTTGATGTTTTAGTTCAAAGCCCTCGGACATTTTGATAGTAAATAGTGAGGCAATTTGGTTGATTTTTATCAGTTTTCTTGAAAGAAATCTGGTTAAAGACGAAACGGATTATTCTTATTAGCACGGGGGCGTTGATTTGGGGGGATGGTTTTTGAGTTAATATACGAGCTATAGGTTGCAAGATCATCTGAGACCATATGATTAGTAACATTGAAGGCTTCGTGGAAAGAATAACAATAGCTTTCGAAGAATTATGGGATTAGTTGGAAGGCCTTCCTGGTGGATAGAAACCATAACGCTGGTTTTAGTTTTACCTTCAACACAGACGAAATTAGGTTTATCATGAAGGTAGGCCAGGTAAAGTCGAACGTTATCGTATATGCGACGGTCTCTTAGACGAGACATTGTGTATCGGCTTTCAGTTGAACCGATATCTTGCATAGTTAGTTTGACTGTAGGAGGAAAGAGTGGATCGAGGAAACTGGGTGCGTTAGTTGTTGTATTCTTGTATTGGAGCTTATGGGTCTATTATTAGGACTCGGTTTGGCGTTTTGTGAGTTGTTGCTAGCTAAGTTTCTTGGTATAGAAGGATTAAGAATGTGTGAAAAAGAGAAGTTAGGGTATTTGGTATTGGAGATATTATTTGGTGGTTGCGTTATAAGAGATAAATAATTATAGGAAGTAGGAGGTTGAGGTATATTTTTATTTTTTTTTTAGAAGGGTCGATCCATCGACTAATAACCATTGAGCTCTTATGAAGAAATTGAGAAGAGTGAGAGAACAACCACTCGTATGCCTGGGGTATGCATATTTTAAATGTTCCAATAGAAATACGATTGCAAACGATCAGATAAAACGATTGTTAAACTTAAAATAGTTTCTTAGCCACGAGTCTGCAGCATGAAGAGGTGTGTCTGTAACTATAAAGGCAACTGGTTGGTTATTTTCTAATTTTCCAGGACGACTTTTCCATTCAGCTTGTGTCCAAGTCGTGCCAAATTTGTTTATGGAGCGAGGTCTGGGAGGACTGCAAGATGGCGGTGCTGGTGGCGGTGGTATTGGATTTTGTTCTAGAGGTGGAGTTACTTGATTTAGTTCAGTAGAGTTACTTAGATCCTGGATTTCAAGGTGTAGTGATTTGTTGTTGGGTGCAAGATGGTCACTTGAAATTGATTCGTTATTGCTGCTCGAAATAGGTAGATCAGGAATAAATGAAGATGGAGATGAGCATGAACATGAAGCTGTATCATCCTGAGTAGTTGATGTTTTAGTGTCGGTTTTGACAGCGCAGTTGATATATTTATGTAAAGTATGGCATGAAATGACCTCTTTGTTGTGTGAAGCACGTTTCACCTCTTCCGATAAATCGGATATAGCATTGTGAATGGCATTGTTTTCTATAAGTAGAAATTTTGCAAAAATCATCGAATTGTTACTAATTTTTTCGTAAGTAGCAGTAAAATTCCTATCAATAGTTTTAAGAGCCAACGATCGTTCTTTCATGGACCCTGCTAATCTTGACAAGCTGTCATCGAAGGAGTTTATTGAGGTGGTTAAAGGCTCACACGAAGATTTAATGACGGCAATTGATTTGCTTATTTTTGTAAATTCAGAGCTCAGGAGGTTCGGGATTGAGATTGAATTATCAAGGCACTCTGATGTTTTTTGGAAAACTTTTTTCAAAGATACTTCGATGTTTGAGAGTTTTGCTTTGAAGCCAACACTGAAACTTTCAAGGTATTTGTTAATGGATTCGCTATTTTCAGCTATCAGGTCAGTAATTTTCTTGGTGTTAAGACGAATAGTTGATTTTAGACCAGTGATATCATCAGATAATTGATTTACGTGTTCATTACTGCATTTTATTGCTAACATTATATGTGAAAGCGTGATTGTTTTGCATTCTTCACAATAGAAGTAAAAGTTATTCGAGAATTCAGCTTGCTGCGATTTAGCGTTTGTACTTAATCCAGTGCAAAGTGGGTGAAAAACTTTCACACAAATACCTCTGCAAACTACCCAATCGTAAGTTTTCGCACTAATTGTACAATTGCTATTTCCACAAGCAGTTGGTATCTCCATTATTGAAATTGTGCTATTAGAATAATTTTTTTTTTCTTTTTCTTTCAGTGTATTCAAAACTTTGAAAGTAACTTTTTTGCTGCTTGATAGTCCCAAATTGCAAAAGCTCGAAAAAGGTTTGTGTATAAGCTTTGACGTGTGATAAGGTAGTGTGGTGTAAGCTTTAGTATTAAGATCTCAGTATAAATTATTGTAGATGTAGTAGGAGCATGAGAAGGTAACATAAATGTATATTGTTTATTGGAAGTATCATTAAGATAATAACTGGCAGAACATGTACTAAAAGTTGCACTCACCGGGAAAGATGAGACAAAAAACAAAAAGTTTTTGGTCTTATTGAAGTAAAATTATTAGGATTTAATAGTTGATGGGGAAGTTCCAAGGTCCGTGTGATGATAATGATCGACGGCTTAACAAAAGATTCTTCACAAATTTCGTCTCACAAAAGTAGGCACAAATAGAAAAGCTTTTTTTCTTTTTATTTTGTAGTATCAAATGGTTTTGCTTCGTTTATGCAGAACATATACAAATACCAAAAATTGCACTCACCGGGAAAGAATGAGACAAAGCAATAAATGATTTGCAGTATCAACACGACAAAGAGAGACAAAGTAATATTCGATGTTTGTATTTATAAAAAAAAAAAAACACTCGAACAAAAATTACAGCAAGTTGGAAAAGATAAAGTTTGCTTATTGCTTAAATTTTGTTTGCTTTTCCTACCTTCTTTTTATTTACCTATGAACTTATTAGAAATAGTTTTTCCGATCTAAAACGTATTATCTTTAAGTACTATAAAAGACTTCGTCTTACTTGTATGCCATAATAAATCGATTGAAATTGAATTGATCCTAATTTCCTGATTCTCTACTCCTGTTTCTGTTTCTGTTTGCTCCCTTTGTTTTTCGTTTACGACTGGGAGATTTTTTTAAACTTTTATAACAATTTTTTAAACCTCCTAAGGATTCTTCTAGTTTTTTGAAGTCCATGTAAATAACCAAATTTAACAGAGAAAAGATATTAAAAACTAACATTCATAAGAAATTTTTTTTTAATGTTAGCAATGAATTACACATATATGTACATATATTTTTACATTATTTAATTTTTTTCTAAACAGAAATTATTCTCCTTATATTATTTCTTATTATTTGTTTTTTCTGTTTTTCCAAATTTCTTCTTTAGAATTTTTATAAAATAATTGCCTATAACTAAAATTGATATTATAATCACTACCATAGTGAAATCGATGCCATAGTGTAACTCGCCTCCTTTATTGTTGCTCTGCTGGCCGTTGTTGTTAATGATGACCTCTTCTTGCTTTGATTGGGTTTTACCCGTTATTACAGGTATTTTACCAACTTCAGGGTTGATACTGCAAATGAATTGAAGCACAATCCCAACAGAATGTACCACTGGAAAAAGCTAACAACCCGACAGAAGATGGTGAAAAAAAATTTATTTAGATTTTCGATCAATAAAATCCGTGAAGTCCATTTGCGTAAATACAATCTTCTTCGTAGTGCTTTGAAATTTTTTTGGTTGATCAAACAAGTTATTTTTTGAACTTCAAGTCTGCTCTTGACATCAAAACTTTCTGGTTATGCTGGTTCTTATTCATGCCAAATCAGTAATTTACTGAACTGGCAAGATCTAAGATCGCCATGTGAAGTTTGGTAGGCACTGAGGGAGTCTAATTTAAACTTCCTGACTCGTCCGGCGAATTGCCTGTTAAAAGTTTACCCAAAAGCAATACTGCTCTGTAGGGCGCCAGATACTGTTTAATTAGCGCTCAGTTACCACCGGCGAGTTGCTTTGTAATAATAAAAGAAGGTTTACTTTTGGTTTTTTCTTACTTTACTTTTTGATTATTCTTGATTTTATTGTTTCTATTTATACGAAAATAGGTATTGCCTTCGTTGATATCCAACCATACTTCGATAACCGATAACGTTCTATCGATGTCCCATGATATGCACGATCAGCATATCTCCGGACCATGCACTTCAAATGCTCGAACTTATGCTTACAATGCATTATTTAATTGCCGCAATTCATAAACCAGTGACCCGTAATGACGTTCTCAATTATTCTTCATGCACTGAAAGTGTTATATGGCATGAATGTTATGGCTATAGTTTTAGTTATGGGTATGGCTGGTGCACGGCATGGGCCAATGGAAATACGAATATGAATATAGCCGGTGGCGGCGGGACAATTTCAAGTGCGATGGATGGGAAACCGTGTATCAAGTATCGAGGCAGGTTGAATATAATTTTAATTATTTGAGGCAATTAATAAAGTGATCGCTATTGCGATGCCTTCACAAGAAGCTATCTTCTGGACCGTTCAATACAAGTTGTATTAAATGGTTTCAAGTCTGATCTCCACAAAATAAATGCTGGTGCACCCCTGGGCTCCATTCTGTCTCCGACTCTCTTTCTCATTTTTTATAAATGATCTCTTGTCTGTGACCCCTAATCCATTAAATTGTTTTGTTGACGAATCAACCCTCAGCTTTTCATATACGTTTGATAATTCACGGCCTTCGCCTTAGGACGTGTTATTACAACGACATCGTATGATAAACTCATTAAACTCCTATTTAAACAACATTGTGAACTGGGGTATTAGAAATCGTGTCTATTTCAATGCGTCGAAAACTCAATGCTGTCTTTTGTCTTTATAGCTAAACATACCCCCTATGCCATTATCCATGAATGGTACTCGCATCGAGGAGGCCGAAAAGCTATCAGTACTCAGTATGTGCATCAGTTTAAACCTTCGTTTTAATGATCATATACTTGAGATTGCCAAGAATGCTGCAAGATTTTTTTTTTTTTTTATAATGCACTCGCACTCAAAGGGATATTAATACCTTTATAATGAATTTACATGTGCGAGCGAAGAAAGAGAAGGAATAGAAAGATAGGAAAGAAAGGTGTTACAGTGGTTTGAGATTTTAGGTGATAATTATCTCATGGAAATTCCACGGGTGGCGTCCAGTTGAAACTTGGGAAATAAATAAAAATTGCTGCGCTCGGCTGGGTTTGAACGCACAGCTCTCAGGTTGAGCATTGAGCAACCAAGCACTACATCCACTGTACCATTGCCACCCTTAGGCTTTCTTAATAGATGTAAGAAGTTTTTCACCCCTTCTCATCTTGCTACAATTTACACAGCGTTTATACGCCCTAAACACGATTATAACTCCCATCTCTGGGCAGGTGCTTCTTAAACCTTTCTTCACCTGCTCGACAGAGTTCAGAAGCGTTAAAATTGATAGGAGAGAGAAACATTATGGAAACATTTTCATCACTCGAACATCGTCGAAATGTTTCATGCCTTTCCTTAAAAAAAAATGCTCACTCGAGGTAGCCAGTTGCGTTCCACCCCTAAAACACTTCCCCCGTATTACTCGTCTTGCTAGGAACGCTCATCAGGTTACACTTGAGCCCAATTTTTGACGTACTGTGAAATATAGGGATTCTTTCTTTAGCCGTACAACACAAATGTGGAATGGATTGACTGCCACAATTTTTCCTTGCCATTTTGATCTTCAAACATTCAAGACCAATGTTCATCGACACCTCCTTTCCTTTCCTCCCTAATTTCCCATCGCTCACACCCTTGAGTGCATGTGCTTTATAAAAAAAAAATGTTTGGTCGAATTAACAGTAAAGAGAATAAAAGTTATACTAACGTATCTATCATAAAAAAAGCGCACGAATGGCGCCCTATAATTAATGAAATAAAATGCACGACTGGGTCGCACGAACTTGCTCTTATGATAAGCAATTGCGTAGTGGCTGCATATATGGATATTAAAAAAAATTAAATTATTTTGAAAATTCTTTTATTTTTTAAATTAGTTTAAGAGTTTTCTCGAAAAAACTAAGTATGCAATAAAATTTCAAAGCTATACGTCAATCTAGGAAAAAAAAATATTGAAAATCGTTGGACCAGTTTTTTTTTAAAAAGGTTATTTTTGAAAAACTTTTTCAAAAAATATTTTGAAATTTATTTGAGTATGCAAATATATGGCTATCTGTAGTTTACATTTGGAAAATAATTAAAAAAAAAATCAATGTACCCGTTTCCAACATTTTTCGAAAACCAAAAATTTTTTTGAAAAAATTATAAGAAATCAAAAAAAAAAAGTTTTTGAAAATTTTGAAATGCCATATTAATAAAATTATCAATGCCTTCCTGTGGCCAAAATTTTATTGAAATCGAATGTATAGTTTACGAGAAAATTTGATTTGAAAATACTGGTTCTATGAGAGGTACCGTTATTAGACAAATTTTGAAAAAAAATTTCAAACCAAAAGATAGATTGTCTTGCAAAAATAGCATTCTGAAAGTTTTGTCAAAATCGTTAGAGCCGTTTTTGAGAAAATCAATTTTTTTCTTCACGATTGTATGGCAGGTGCCGTTATTTTTGGGCCTAGAGCAAAAATAAAAAATACGTTCCGAGGGACAGCCAAATAAATCCTAGATACCAAATTTGAAGCAAATCGGCCCATCCGTTCAGCCTCCAGATGCGTGAACAGACAGACAGACAGACAGACAGACAGACAGACAGACGGACGGAATTTCCAGACCCACTTTTTTCGACTTCTCCATCATCGTAATGTCATGTGTGATTGTTATCTCAAATTTTTTTTTCTGCACGAATCCATAACTTGCCTTATAGTACCTATAATCGCAAGTAAAAAGTATATAGTAAACCACAAAAGTTGAAATTTTGTAATACAACGGTTAATTGAATAAGTTAAAAAGAATAAGTATCCAGCTTCATATTTAGTGAGGGAAAAGTATCCAACTGATAAAGTCAAAAATACGATATTTTCGATTGCATACCCGTGCGCAGCGTCCTTCATTGCGCCAGCTGGACACTCTCCCACTAATGTGAACTTGGATATTTTTTCAATTTCAGCTTTTGTGGTATGAGTTCACTCATATCATATTTTTCACATCTTTTCGTGAAAAGCTGGAGCATAATCGCCCACTTGAAGTTCGTTTGGATACGTTTTTATGTTTAAATATAACATAATTACCATCTTTACAAAGTTTTAACTTTTGTGGTAATAGTTTTTCTTAAATTAATATTTTACGTGCTTCGGAGGCTGTTGCTGGCACATCCCCCGGAAGTGCGCCAGCCGGAGGTCCATTCCCTTACTAGTGACACCAAATTAAGCTTTGAAAAAACATGTTCAGCTTTTGTAGAATGACTACCCTTTAAAGGTCGCTGGCTGCCGTACTATGACCTATTATATCAAAATCGTTCGACCAGTTTGTTAAAAAAACGGTTTTTTTGGAAAAACTTTTCGAAAATATATTCCAATTTTTTTTTGAGTATGCTAACTTCTAGAACTTTGTTGTTTTATCAGAAAAATAAAACTTAAAAAAAAAATTGATTAAACCGTTTTTGGAAAAAACAAAAAATAAAAACAAAATTTTAAACTTTTCTAAAAAGCTAAAAAAAAACTTTTTTTGAACAATTTAAGAAAAATATAAAATTTGCACAGAAAACACTATTCAGAAAATTGTATCAAAATCGTAGGAGCTAGTTTTGAGAATGCTAATTCCAAAAACCCCTCTGTAGGACGTCATAATAATACTATCTTCCAAGTTTGAAACAAATCGGTTCAGCCGTTTAGGCTGTAGGTGTCGATACAGACAGACGGACAGACAGACAGAATTGGCGGACCCACTTTTTTCGACTTTTTGCTTACGAATGCATAACTTGCCTTACAGTTCCTTTAATCGCAAGTAAAAATTACTTGATTCATTATGTCGTTAGCTCTAAGACTATTTGTTTTATCTTCATTTTTACAGCCAGATTTAATTCATTGTTCAATGTCATAATAAATATTCAAGAATTAAAAAAAATTTTTTTTTTCTTATAGTTTATAGTAAACAAAATGAGTCCACAACGACTTGCAATCCTTGGCGAATTTATGTCTTCCTCTTCCTCGTCTGTGGCAACCAACACTTCAAAAAGAGGTATTATCCTGGAGGTAGAAATCCGATGACCGCAGACACACAATGCCTATCTTTTTTATGGTAAGTATGCAACTTCTGTCATAACTTTTTTTTATCCTTTTTTTATAATTAAAATCTTAAAGGTTTTCTGGCAATAACGACTCCTATAGGCAAGTTTCGAATATGTTCGACTTCACATTTTCAAGTGCCTATAAGAGTCAGACTGCATTCATGGAGTTTTTGTTCGAAGTTTCGAAGGTACATAAGGATGCCTACAACCAACACCGAAAAAGTAGTAATCATCAGTGATTTTAAGAAGGTAAGGTCTGCATTTCATTTTATACATTTTATTAAAAAATTGGTAAAGCTCGTAGGTATGGATGACGTGTTTGGGGCCATCGACGGGTCATATACAGGGTGATTCACCAGCGTTGTGCCAAAAAGCTAGAGCGTGTAGGTTAAGTTGAGACAAAAAAAAAATCGTATGGGAGGGGGGGTCTATTCCCCTCCGTTTAGCCAGGAGGGGCAATTTTCTGAAAAATTGACTTATTTTGTAAAAAAAAATATTTAAAATCAACGGGTTCGTTTACAACACCGTCTTATACTTTTTTGGAAAGCCAACAACTTCTCCTTTTATTTTGTTTTTAAATTAAATTGTTTTAACGAATAGTTTAAAAAATATAAATTTTCAAACTCAAAATTTTGAAAAAAAAATTTTAAAAAATAATTTTAAAACTAATTTTTGTCAAAGTTTTACGTAATTAAGTATAATCTTTGTTCTCAGAATTCAACGCTTCCATTAATCTTTAATCCAACACTGAAAACCGTATGGCTCTACGACTTTTTGTTGCCAAGGTATTCAAAAATAACCGAACCTACTTCTTCACAAAAACACGAAAAAATTGGCTAAATGGTCACTTGTGCCATCCCGTAAGGCTAGGTTTTCTTGTTTTTGTGAAGAAGTAGGTTCGGTTATGAATACCTTGGCAACAAAAAGTCGTAGAGCCATACGGTTTTCAGTGTTGGATTAAAGATTAATGGAAGCGTTGAATTCTGAGAACAAAAATTAAACTTAATTACGTAAAATTTTGAAAAAAATTAGTTTTAAAATTATTTCTTAAAATTTTTTTTTAAAATTTTGAGTTTGAAAATTTATATTTTTTAAACTATTCGTTAAAACAATTGAATTTAAAAACAAAATAAAAGGAGAGGTTTTTGGCTTTCCAAAAAGGTATAACACGGTGTTGTAAACGAACCCGTTGATTTTAAATATTTTTTTTTACAAAATAAGTCAATTTTTCAGAAAATTGCCCCTCCCGGCTAAACGGAGGGGAATAGACCCCCCCTCCCATACGATTTTTTTCTTGTCTCAACTTAACCTACACGCTCTAGCTTTTTGGCACAACGCTGGTGAATCACCCTGTATATATCCGAAAGCCGGCTCATAAAATATGGTCAACCTATGTGAACCGCCAGGTACTTCTGTCCATAACTATGCAGTGTATATGCGATGCAAATAAAAAAATTTGGACGTTTTCGTTGGAGCGACTAGTAAAATCCACGACTCCAGAATTTACAGAATTTCCCACATATAAAATGAAGCCCAAATATATGCGGAGATAGGTGCCACATTGTGGGTGAAAGTGCCTTTCCCTTTTGAGAGTGGATGCTGACGCCATATCGGGACTATGACGACCTAACCGCTCAACAAAAAAAAATATAACAAAAAGCAAGCCCAAACAAGGGTTAAGGTAGAGAATGCTTTTGGGCTACTAAAACAACGTTTTAGGCAGCTGGCACGGCTCGACTTCTTTACGGTCTTGCGGATGTCGAAATTTGTGCTTGGTTGCTGTGTACTCCACAACCTGTGTATCGACGCTTATGACGTATGGGAAGAAGAACATCCTGCAGCATCTTCCGGGACTTCTGCCGAAAAAAGAAGAAGCGAGGAGGAAATAAGTCGCGGTATGGGAGATAATGCTGCCATTGACACCATTTTGCTGCACAGAGGGCAAGTAAAAAGAAATAATATTGCGGCAAATCTGTGAACAAAATATTTTTTTTTTAAAGAAATGACAAAAAACGAAGTTGTATAGGACATAAACAATAATTTAATAAGATGAACAAAAAAATGACAAAAATCAATTAAGACTGATAATATTAATAATAAAACTAAGACTTTTACTTAATAGGATAGTACAAAAAATATTATTATGAAATATTATTTTTTATTTTGATTTTGATTTTGAAAAGACTGCCATGTTTTTGAAAACCTGGAGTTTTTCTTCTTCGGATTTGGCTCGCTATTCGTTCCGCAGACGCAATGTCTCGTTTTTTTCATTCTACTTTCCTCCTTTCTCTGATTAAATTCTTCCTTCTGGGCAACATTAACATTTGTGGCGTTTTCCTTCGACTAATTTCACGAACCGGAGTTAGCTGTTCTTCTTCCACGGATTGTGCCACTGGTAGTGAAGTTGTCCTTTGTGATGGTGATGGCGTTAGCAATGGCGACGCTCTTGTCACGGTGGCACTTGGGCTGGCTCGGACATATGAGCATCCTGAAGCGGAATGAGCAGTATTTCCAACCGACGGCGATGGTGAGCTACTAGATGGGGCTTATAGGGAATGTGTCCGCCTTTCTATATTTTTGTCCTGGGGACACTCCAACCTCTATACATATAGTCATCCCGCTAAACAATCTCTTTTATATCGTCGTCATATAATATCGTTTCCTCCCGCATAGCTCCACTGGTGTTGTTATTGTCAACTGCTTTTTTCGTTCGTTTTGAGACAAATTTGTACCGTGTCTCAACTTGAGATCCATTAACACTTATTATACATTTTTCTCGACAAGTACTGCGATGTGTGCCCACGAAAGCTTTTTGGTTCTAAATTTTTTCAGTGGGCCCACCGAGTTCATAAATTTTACGTAGGTATTCAGCATAAATCTGGTGGATTCATCCGACCATTTCACTTGGAGCGAATATCCTGCAACTAAAAATAAAAAAAAAAATATATTTATAATAATAGGCATCACAATCACACTTGCATTCAGGTATATTCACCGTTTGTAATTTTACTTGGCGTTGAAGTGTGTTTTGGTGCTTGTGCGTTGGTGCTGGGAACAACTTTCCATGATGTTGACCCTAATCATGAAATAATATTTTGAAAATACCTTCTACAAAATTTTTTTTTCTATGTACCTGTTGCTGTAAATCTTAGTGGAGTTCATTTCTGCAGCCCTCAACGAATGCTCTTGGTGCTTGTGCGCTGGTACTGGGAACAACTTTGCATGATGTTGATCCTAATCATGAAATAATATTTTGAAAATACCTTCTACTAAACTTTTTTTTTCTAGGTACCTGTTGCTGATGAATCTACGGGGAGGTCATTTCTACAACTCTCATCGAATACTCTTGGTGCTTGTGCGCTGGTGCTGGGAAGACCAATCGATATTGTTGTAATCATGAAAGGCTGTAAAAAACTAATGCAAAATTTTTTTAAGGTACGTAAAAGCTGCTGATGAATCCATGGCTAGCTCATCACCATAAGCCTCAACGAAGACCCTTGGCTCCAATCCATAAAAAGCTTACACTTCACAGTAAGGGGCTGCTACAACACGAGATACACGACCATCAGCAAACATTCATTGTTTGAATTTAACTTTTTTTATAATTTTATTATTTACTCGAATTGTTCTGGAGGAGCACATTGTCTTCGTCAAGAAAAACAATTCGATTTTTATAATACACTATTAAACAATAAATTAATCTAATTCCTATATGTTTAAATCCATTGGGCTAGTTGTAGCGGTAGTATTAGCGGTAGTATCAGGTAAATAGTTTATTCGGACTTTTTTCATTAAATATACATTAACACTTCTTAAAGATAATGCATTTTAAATAAACTACTTTGCGGAAAAATTAAAATCAAATTATGTCCACTCGAATCGAAAATGCCGTTTACATTAAATCGTTTACATTCCCTCGTGCTTTTTAGTAATAATCTGACATTTGTTTGGTTGGGTGTGTTCACTCGGTGAACTTTACTTAATCAATTTTAAATTATTACTCAATTGCGAACAAAACTTTCCGACTTACAAAACATTAAAAACACATTGAAGTACATTTTTACTTATAAAATAATTATTTGCAGCTACTTAATTATATTAATGTTGAAATATATTACACGAAAATCTAAAAAAAATTGGTTAAAGATTATTCCAAAGAAAATAACATGACAGAAAAATCTATCTCGTTATAAATTGTCTAACTTCCAACTTACAAAACATTAAAAACACATTGAAGTACATTTTTACTTATAAAATAATCAATTGCAGCTACTTAATTATATTAATGTTGAAATATATTAAACGAAAATTTAAAAAAAAATAGCTTAAAGATTATTCCAACGAAGATAACATGACAGAAAAATCTATCTCGTTAGAGATTGTCTAACTTCCGACTTACAAAACATTAAAAACACATTAAAGTACATTTTTACTTACAAAATAATCAATTGCAGCTACTTAATTATATTAATGTTGAAATATATTACACGAAAATCTAAAAAAAAAAATTGCTTAAAGATTATTCCAACGAAGATAACATGACAGAAAAATCAATCTCGTTAGACATTGTCATATGGTTAAACACGCCTCAAAATAAGAACGTCAAAAGAAACACACACACAATAACAATAACGGATCAAATCAATTTGTTCCTCTTTTCGACAGCAAATTCGATCAAATTTTAGATCAAATTTGCATTTACCAAAAAAAAAAAACCACATAAAATAAAAAAAATTGAAAAATGAAATACTGACTAATTTGTCAGATGTTTCAAACACTATATACTAGTACTGCGGTCGCGATGAGTTATAGAGCGGTCAACAAACATGTTGCCAATGTCACACTTGTAAACGGTGGGCTGAGTTCCTAGACTACGTAACAAAACTGAAAAAGAATTACAAGATGTATATTTCCTCTTTAATTGTGACTGCTGTTCTAGATGGCTTTTATTACAAGAAGAGTAAAAGTTGATTCTTAAAAATAAAATAATAAGGTAACTATTCGAATCTAGATAATATCCCGAGTGGCACACATTTGAATTGTGCAACCAGATGTAAAAAAATTGGTTGCTCAGAAGTTTTTCCGAATCACCGTAGTTTCTCAGATGTTCCTCAGAGGTTTCTTAATTACTTCAAAACTTATAAATTATATAAGTTGTGCATCTGTAACATTAAGGTCACTGTAGGAATAACCTGCAACTCAAAAATAATGGCCATATTGCCTACATGTTACTAACCAGGTATACATTAGTTGCAATGCAACTCATTTCTTAAACAATTGTTCTTGTAACTAAAATTAAAACCGTTCTGAAACTTTTGGCTTCTGCAACTTTTGTGTGTCTCTTTTGTAACGTTATATATAATGTTTCTGAAAACTGAGATGCAACTCATATGAAACAAGTTACTAACCTGTTACACATAAGTTTCATCGCAACACAATTCAGTCGTCACACATGCAGTCGTCTGAATCTGTCATATACTGCTGGTCATTTGCGATGGATTCAGCTATCTCGTATGAGCGGCCAGAACATATAACTTTGCATGTATAAGCTTTCCACGTCGTGACGTCGTGACGTCGCGTCGGGAACGGATTCGGGATCTTTTGACAGCGTGACCCATTGATTTGGTGGCCAAAAAACATGCTGGCCCAACACCCACTTATTTGGAACAACTTCAATTGTTGTCCTCGAATTGACAGATTTTGTAATTTGCACTACACAGAATGACATTTTTCGACCACGCGCTGTAGCTAACTGTGTCATAAAATCGTCTTTATTGTATTCTTCTCATTTTAGTTAGTGAACGGTTACTAAGAGAATACTCAGAAACGAGATCTATTCGTAAGTATTATTTTATGTGTAAACAAGAAGATGGTACGATCAGTCGATGAAGGATAAGGATAGAAGGTTTCACAAAACCGATGTGGTTACTATTAAGTTGGAACAACTCTGTGATCGCTCTCACAGAGTAGTTCCAACTATTTCAGTTACAAAACGCTTCATAAATAACATTTGTGTGACATCTATGCTATCTTTTTGGTAACTAAACGGTCACTGAGAGATTCACAGAGCAAGACGGAAATAGAAGAAATAAAAGGGATACAAAATTTCAAAACAGGCATCTCTTGTCACTATTAAGTTCCTTAAAGGTTACAGATTGGTTTAATTTTTTTCAGTTTCTAAACGATAACAAAACACCTTTTCTTGATATTTCATTTTATTTTTCAGTTTCTGACGGGTTACTGAGAGGTGACATTTAAATGGAATCTCGATATTCTACTCACTTAATTTTCTAAGATATTCTATAACGACTGACTAGGATGGCGATATAAACCTTTATGTGTCTTATATTATTAGTTGCTGATAGATTTCAAAGAAGTTTTTGTGTTACTTATAATGGTCATGATGAAGAATGAGCACTATTAGACTTGCCAACATTTTATAATTAAGCAAAAAAAAAAAATTAAAAAAAATTTGGCCAACTCGGTTTGAAGCACAATTGGAGATATGTGTCGCGCATTTGCCTTATCCTCTATTTATTCTTTTTAATGAATCACTAAGCAGCTCTATTTTTCCCAATCTTTGGAAAAATGCTTATATAACGCCGATACATAAAATGGGATTGAAAACCGAAATCAAAAACTATCGACCGGTTGCTAAATTATCTGTAATTCCAAAATTGTTTGAATCCATTGTATGTAATGTCCTCTCTTTTCATTGTAGTTCCATTTTATGTAGTAGTCAACAACACGGTTTTGTAAAAAAAAGTCCACTGTGACAAACCTCTTTAATTTTCTTTCTTTTTGTTTAGATGCTTTTGAAGACCGTGTTCAAGTTGATTATATCTGTACTGATTTTAGTAAAGCATTTGATAAGCTGTGTCATAATAGCCTCATTAATAAATTAAATAGCCTTGGATTTAACAATCATTTTCTTAAATGGATTTCATCGTATTTACGTAACAGACAATATAGTGTAGTTTTTCAAAATGTATGTTCTAATCATTTTACTGTTAATTCCGGTGTACCTCAGGGCAGCCACCTTGGACCTACTTTGTTTATACTTTTTATAAATGATATCGTCTCAATTGTCCAAAATTCTTGTGTTCTTATTTATGCTGATGACACTAAACTTTACAAAAGAATAAAATCTGAAACGGACTGTATACTTTTACAAGACGATCTATTAAGATTCAGGGAGTGTTGCAATATTAATAGACTTAATACTTAACATTGACAAGTGTAAGGCTATGAGCTTTGCACGCAAGAAAAGTCCAATAACATACATGTATTCGTTTGGTTCGAATCCTTTGATTAAAGTTTCAGTGTTATTATCTCCGTTATTATCATTTGTAACCAAAAACGTAAATGCAGTTTTCTTCAAAATATTCAATGCATATTACATACAAGTATACAAATTGACCTTGAATCAGTCGGACATGTTTTTGATTTTTCTCTCTGCTAAGTCTTTATTAAAACGTTTTCTATACTACTTGTAATCCTAACTTGTATGGTTCTCAAGTGTTTTATTAACTTTTCGTGAAGTGATATTTTCATTTTCTTAATACTTGACATAAATCTCACATAAAATCACATTATTTTAATACAAAAAAAAAAACAAAAAAAAAACACTGTGCGCTGAAAAATTCTTCTAGGCTGAGTGCAACTAATGCGCTGCCATCAACAAACATTATTATAACATCATACAGAGTGCACTTGGCTTGCTCCCATCCACTGAAGCTGCCGCACTTCGCACTTTCAAACTTGTCTTGTATTGTGGGAAATCACTTTACTCTTCACCGCTGTAGATGCTGGTTACATGCAATTTCGTACTCGTGTGACAAGTTGTCTTCATCGACTTATAAGCAAACAACTTTTCGCAATTCTGCATGTCATGATTACTGACATCTGTCAACCATCTGCCATCGTCATCATCATCTTCGCTAAAAACTACATTACCGATAACAACTGGATTGCATGGATTAACTAAAAAAGCGGCAAGATCAATATTTGAATCATATGTACCGAGTAGTTGCATCTCTGATTTGAACTTCAATAATGATGTGTCAGCTCCTGCAAGTCTTCTTCCGCCATTACCACAATCATCTACGTAGAAAACACCACCATTATCATCATCCTCATCGTCGTCGTCATCAACTTCCTCATCATCAATATCATCATCCACCTTTTCTAATAATCCACCATATCGTTCGTCATCAGCCGCTTTAAAACCGATATCTACTCATAAGGACTCTCCTGTATCAATCCAATCTTCAATTCAAGATCTAACAACTGAAGCTTCAAATATTCAAAACTCTAACCAAGTAATGTAATTCATATGACCCATTGCATCAGGCTTAAGAGCTGTTGAAGGCCAGAAAATTTTGTTTGTATCTAAGCTTGATACTTTAACAAATGCTCTAGATATAAAAAATCATGAAGCAGCAAAAATTGGTCCTCAGTTGAAACCACTGGTTGAAAAAATTATCCACCGTAATCACTCAAAGTACTCATCATTTAAAATTCGTGTTCCTGACTCGTACTTCCACTTGCTTAATTCTCCTTCTTTTTGGTCAAATGGAATCATATTTCATGAATTTGAAAATAAAATAAACAAAAGACAATTCAATCAGAACCCTTTTCAACAGAACGTGACAATGCAGAATCCTCGACTAAGCAGCTTCAAAAGATTTTAATATACTACCAGAACGTAAACGGACTGAGGACTAAGACCAATTCGGTCTTCCTAAACTCAATTAATCTACCACACGATGTCATAATACTGACGGAAACTTGGTTGAACAATTCAATTCTTGACACAGCTCTTCGATACGACTTATCAAACCTTCAGTAGAGATCGTCATCTCTCCGATTCCTCCAGCGTCGTCGGAGGTGGAATACTGGTGGCAGTTAAAAATTCTCTTGCGTGTAACCTAGTTAATGACTTTTGACAGTCCATAATCGAAATTTTGTGTGTAAAAGTTAAAATGCAGAAGGGCCATCTCTATATTGCCTCCTCCTATATACCACCAGCCTCTTCTAATGATTTGTATGAGGAATTGATAAACTGTTTAGACCGCATGTTTTTAGAATTGGAACCTGAAGATGCGATTCTTTTCGTAGGTGACTTTAACCTACCTTATTTGATTTAGAAACCGAACGAAGACAATAATAGCTATATTCCAATAACTGCCTCAAATATAAACGAATATTCTGTAATAGATGGAATGTGTTCATTTGGAATGACTCAGTTTAATGGTATAACAAATTCCTCAGGCAAAACATTGGATCTTGTTTTTTTCTCCGCCAATGTCAACTCTGATGTTGCTGTGTTAACTAAAGAGGATCGTCACCATCCTGCACTAGACATATCCTTAAACTTTAACATGAATTCTTCTTTTAACAAATTAAGTAACAAACTCGAATTTAACTTTAAAAAATGTAACTTTGTTGAACTCTCCAATCTCTTACAAAATATTGAATGGAATCAATTGCTTACTAACTGTGGTATAAATGTTATGTGTAATGTTTTTTATCGTTACCGATTCCTTTGAATCTGGCTACCAGGTTGACACTATCTACACTGATTTTGTCAAAGCTTTCGACTCAATTTGTCATAAAATTCTTATAGCTAAACTAAAAGTTTTTGGTATTCATGGGTCGCTTCTTGAATGGATATCTAGCTACCTTAATGATAGAACACAATGTGTAAAATTGGGAAATTTCGTCTCAAGTATTATTAAAGTTTCATCTGGAGTTCCACAAGGAAGTCACCTTGGACCACTTCTTTTTAATATTTTCGTTAATGAAATCCCATTTCTTCTAAAAAATGCTTTATGTTTAATGTATGCTGATGATCTTAAAATATATCTTTGCATAAAAAGTAGAATCGATCATCAAAATCTTCAAAATGATT
This sequence comes from Platycheirus albimanus, assembly GCA_916050605.2. Taxonomy (NCBI): domain Eukaryota; kingdom Metazoa; phylum Arthropoda; class Insecta; order Diptera; family Syrphidae; genus Platycheirus; species Platycheirus albimanus. The sequence goes on from OU696696.1 coordinate 122,810,557, forward strand.
TAAATATTTTATCCGTTTGGTGTGAAAGAAATGTTCTTCCTTTGAATATCCAAAAATGTAATGTTTTTACGGCACATCGTACTTTAGTTCCAATGATACACAACTACCAAATTTTCAATCAGATTCTTGATCGCAAATCTGAGATTCGTGATCTTGGAGTCATTTTTGATCCAAAGTTGTTGTTTTCGCTACATGTGGATTATGTTATAGCCAGGGCAAATTCAATGCTTGGTTTCGTTAAGCGAAACTGCAATGAGTTCTCCAACCCTTATGCTTTAAAATCAGTTTACATGTCTTTAGTTCGTCCAATTCTTGAGTGTTGTTCAATTGTATGGTCTCCTTCTACTTCCATCGGGATAACACGTATTGAACGTGTGCAGAAGAATTTTACAAGATTTGTAGTCAGGCAACTGAAATGGAGAATTGACACTCCTTCATATTCATCGAGGTGTGCCTTGATTGGGCTCGATTCATTAGAAAAAAGACGGTCTATTCAGTGTTTAATGTTTGTGCATGATATATTTTCATATCGTATTAAGTGTCCACCAATACTTACCTACTTTGAAATCTATATTCCGGAAAGAGAGCTACGGCCGCGTCATTTTCTTAATAACCCAAAACATAGATACAATTATGGTTGCAATGAATCCTTTTCTAGGTGTATTAAACTTTTCAATTCTTCTTGTAATGAACTTGATCTCTCAGCGAGCAGATTAGATTTTAAAATTAATTTACAAAATATTATACATTAGCTTTAAGTTATTTATTAAATATTCTTATTTATATATATGTATATATTAAGTTATTTAATTTATATTGAATTGTTAGTAGTCTGTAAGATTTAATATCCGTAGATGAATGAATAAATAAATAAATAAATAAATTATTTGAAGTACTTTATAAAACTATTCCAATTAACATTAAGTCGTCTTATAAAGAATCAAATGATCCACCATGGTTTGATTATCAACTTTAGAACTTAAAAAACAAAAGAAACAAAGCTTGGTTAAAGTTCAACGTCTCAAGAACTCAGGAAGATTATAATACTTTCCTAAATTTGAAAAACCTTTTCGTCGATTATCACGAACCTTTATATAAAAATTATATTGCGAAGACAGAAACTGAATTAAAAAGCAACCCGAAATTATTTTGACAACTAGTTGATGCAAAAAGAAAAAACAGTGGCTATCCAAAGCTCTATGACATATTTATACTCTACATGCTATAGGCCAAACTTCAGAAGAAATTGCAAATACGTTTGCAGTTTTTTTTTTAAATGCGTTCGCGGATACTAATGACCTTAATACTAATTCTAATACCTCTTTCCCCGTTCCATTTACTAATCTTAGTTCCATTTACTTTCACATTAATGAAGATACAATAACTCAAGGCATTTTAAAGTTAGATGATAACAACAGTCCTGGCCCTGATGGTGTTCCAGCCTCTATCTTGAAGAAATGTGTCGCGCATTTGTCTTATCCTCTATTTATTCTTTTTAATGAATCACTAAGCAGGTCTATTTTTCCCAATCTTTGGAAAAATGCTTATATAACGCCGATACAATGGGATTGAAAACCGAAATCAAAAACTATCGACCGGTTGCTAAATTATCTGTAATTCCAAAATTGTTTGAATCCATTGTATGTAATGTCCTCTCTTTTCATTGTAGTTCAATTTTATGTAGTAGTCAACAACACGGTTTTGTAAAAAAAAGTCCACTGTGACAAACCTCTTTAATTTTCTTTCTTTTTGCTTAGATGCTTTTGAAGACCGTGTTCAAGTTGATTATATCTGTACTAATTTTAGTAAAGCATTTGATAAGCTGTGTCATAATACCCTCATTAATAAATTAAATAGCCTTGGATTTAACAATCATTTTCTTAAATGGATTTCATCGTATTTACGTAACAGACAATATAGTGTAGTTTTTCAAAATGCAAGAAAAGTCCAATAACATACATGTATTCGTTTGGTTCGAATCCTTTGATTTAAGTTTCAGTGTTTTCAGATCTAGGAATAATTTTAGATTCAAAATTGACCTTTATTGATCACTTAGATCATATTCTAAGGTGGGCGGTAGAAGGAGTACAAGTCAAATTTTGGTCAAAAAGAGACAAGTACACCATTCGACTGTAAAATTGACGGCGCATTTTTGGAAAAAGCTGTATAAGTCTATTGCACACACCAATCACTTTAAAAGGCAGTGGTTAAGGTAACATAATTGTATGAGACAAAATTGTGAGTGCTTAAAGTAGTATAAGTCAAGTTATACTATTATGATAAAATAATGGGTATTTGTTTTTTGACCTGACAGCTAATATTTCCTTGACTTGTACTAAAATGACCAAATAATTCGGTAATGCAAGTGTTTCTTTTTCTCTTGTTCCATAGTCCATATGAACCATGGATGCTTGCATGAAAAGTAGGTGAATAAAATGTAAGGCAACAACTTTTTGATGAGTATTGGTCCTTAGCAGATCATACCAAACAAGTTGGGTACTTAGCAAACTTGATTGATACTTCTGCAACTAAGGTAACAAGGAAAAGAGAAGGTGTTTCAGAAGAAAATAAAAAAAAATAGAAATACTACAAACACATTTTTTTTTAAATAAATGGAGAAAGAAAAAAGTTTGCCGTAATTGTTTTATGAAGACATACGATGTCAGCCAAATGTTTGTTACGAATATCATTAAAAAAATATGTTAACGATCTCAGGAGTTCCACAGCAAGACAGGAGAGGACTAAGACGTAACAATACACTTTCTGACGACGCCATTGCAAGTGTAATAGAGCATATACTTTCTTTTCCGTCCTATGAATCACACTACACAAGGCGAACAAGTAAGAAAAAAATATTACACAAGTAGATGCATGTCATACATGTGACACCTTGATAATGAAAATTAAACTTGAAGGAAAAATATACAAATGACTTAAAAGCAAACCATGATCTTGCGGATTCAGCCTTTAACTCCAAGCGAATTGATAAGGATCGAGCAAATACCACTCCAACTCTACGAACTTTTGTTTTCGATCTACAACAATGCCTTCCCACTCCCTATCTTAAAACATCTGTGGCATTTTACAAACGTCGACTATGGACTTTTAATCTGACTATCCATAACCTTGGAGGGAATGATGTTAAATGCTTTATGTGGCATAAAGCAGAGGGAGGACGTTGAGCTAATCAAATAGCCACTGCATTATATGAGGAGCTTATAAATTTGCCTGATGAGGTCGATCACGTCGTACTTTATTCTGATGCATGCGGTGGTCAAAATAAAAACTCCCATGTTGCAGCTATGTTTCTTACGGTTATGCAACATAAAAGTACATTAAAAATCATTGATCATAAGTTCATGGTCAGTGGTCATAGCCATATGGAGTGTGACATAGATCATTGAAAAAAAAAACCGAATACCCTATATCACATCCTTACGATTGGTATTAACTTGTGCGAACTGTTGGGAAAAAAAAAAGTTTACGGTTAATGAGATGACGCATGAGAACTTTTATGATTATGCATCACTATTGAAGTCCGCACTGGTTTTAAGGAAAAAGGATTCGACAGGCGAGCTTTTTAAATGGCAGAAAGCAAAATGGTAACGATACACTCGGTCACCTTGAATAGTATTGTACAAAACAAGTTTGAAGGAGGATGAACCGTTTATAAACGTATCTTTCTTAAGACGAGGATATCCGGAGGCGATACCTTACCTATTTCAAAAGAAAAGAAAAAGGATTTAATGAGTTTGCTACCCCTAATAAGACCTGAGTTTCGCGAATTTTATATAAACCTGAAAACTGAGAAGTCTGCAGTAGAGTCACTTCCAGATATAGAAGAATTTGTGGAAGATGACTAATATTATAATAGTACCTACTTTTTCAGTATTTTTCTTTCTTTATAAATAACTACTGATTTTAAATAAAAAGTATTTGTTTTCATATTTTGCTATGTTTTTTATTGATTTTTCTGTTATAAGTCACTTTTAGAACAAAATATTAGTGGTCAAATGAGTATAAGTCGCTTTTTTGCCTTCTTTACTACTAAATATTACAAACTCCGTTTTCTATTTCTGAGCTCGGCATACAAATAAAAACTTACAGTTTGATTTAAAAAAAAAAATCAAAAATTGAAAGTTTTATAACGTTTTTTCTCTCTACTACAAAATTGCAATTTTTGACATATACTCCTTCTACCGCCCACCTTAGATAATCAAGAGAGCCAACAAAACACTAGGATTCATTAAAAGATTCTCACGCGACTTTAAAGATCCCTATGTTCTCAAGCTTCTTTTCATTTCGTTTGTGAGACCCATTCTTGAGTACGGCTGTGTGGTCTGGGCACCCCACTACTCTATACACACATCGAGGCTTGAAGCAGTTCAACGAAGGTTTTTGCGATTCTGTTTCCGTTTCCTTCCTTGGTCTCAGGAATCACCACTTCCCTTGTATGTTGTATTCGCATAGGTTAGTTTTGATAAATCTTCCATCACTTGAAAGCCATCGAAAATATATACAGTTCTGTTTCATTACTGGTATAATAAATGGAAATATTTCATCTTCGTCAGTCCTTTGCAGGCTAAATTTTAACTTTAGCCTAACCAGCATAAGATTACGGCAGCCTTTGTGTCAAATTTTAAGTAGGTCAAACTATGGTGTTAATATAATAAGAACAACTCATTTTTGAAAAATTTGGTAAAAACTAAAAAAAAATTTGGCTAAAACTGGAAAACTCGATATACGGGAGTTAACTTTAAGTAACCTTTAGTACGTATATATCAAATATAGATATCGTCTTTAGGGTGATATAAATGATATAAATTTCCGCTAATGGCCAAATTAATAAAACTGGTATTACCAATTTCCGCTATTGCCATGTGTAGCAAAAAACTAAAAATGCAGTTTTCTTTGAAGTATTCTATATATGTAACATACAAAGTTTCATAAAAATCGGGGGAGCCTTTTTTGAGTAAATTAAAAAAAACGAAAAAATTGGCCAAAATCTAATGGTTCTTTGTATAGTTCTCTAGTTTGTATAGTTCTCTTAAAAACACTAAAGGAATATAACACACAAAGTTTAATCAAAATCATTAGAGCCGTTTTCGAGCAAATTAGAAAAAACCAAAAAATTTTGGCTAAAACTTATCGGCTCGTTGTATGGAAGCCACCGTTTAGAAAGGCTTCACTAAAAAATTTACGAAGCCATCCTATAGAACACTACAAAAAACGACGCCAAACGAAGTTTGAGTCAATTCAATCAAGTCGTTGCGAACTTATGGCCATTTAAATAAAGCCGTTTAAGCCTGATTTTCGTAACGACCATTTAAGCCAAAAACAAAAAACGCTTGTTTGTTAGAAATATCTTACGTAAGTTAAATCCTGAGTTTAATCAAAATCGTTAGAGCTGTTTTCGAGCAAATTCAAAATGAAAAAACCGTTACATGAAAAGTACCAGTTTGAGCCGGGCTAAAACGAAACAAAAAAAACTTCGACAACAGTTTTTCTTCAAACTGCTATAAACCAAGTTTGAAGCAAATCTGTCAAGCCGCTAAGGCTGTAGCATGAAGTAAAAAAGCGCACATCCGCACAGACGCACAGACGCACAGACTAACGGACGGTATGTCGAAAACCACTTTTTTGGGCTTCTCTATCATCGTAATGTCATGTTTGAGTAAAACCTGGTTTTTTGTTCTGCACGAAACCAAAACTTGCCCTATAGAGCAAGTAAAAAATAAAGGAACATCGACCCTAGAGTAAAGAATGCTCTACACGGAACCATTTTTATTTTGTTTAAAGGACCGTTAGTTTGATTTATCTGCATTTCAAAAAAAAAGTTAATTTTCAAAGCTTAAAAACTTATAAAATAAAATGCACGACTGTGTCGCACGTACTTGTTCTGTGGGTGCAATAGTACGACGAAAACAAACTTTGCGATCAATAAGAACAACTCATTTTTGAAAAATTTGGTAAAAACTAAAAAAAATTTGGCTAAAACTGGAAAACTCGATATACGGGAGCTAACTTTAAGTAACCTTTATTATATCAAATAAAGATGTCGTCTTTTGGGTGATATAAATGATATAAATTTCCGCTAATGGCCAAATTAATAAAACTGATATTACCAATTTCCGCTATTGCCATGTGTAGCAAAAAACTAAAAATGCAGTTTTCTTTGAAGTATTCTATATATGTAACATACACAGTTTCATAAAAATCGGGGGAGCCTTTTTTGAGTAAATTAGAAAAAACGAAAAAATTGGCCAAAATCTAATGGCTCTTTGTATAGGAGCCACCATTAAAAAAAAGAAAATAAAAAAAAATCAATGCCATCTGATAGGAAGCTGAAGGAAACTATACCAAACAAAGTTTGAGTGAATTCGATGCAACCGTTGACAACTTATGGCCATTTAAAAAAAGCCGTTAAGAGCAGATCTCCGTTATTTGCATTTTTAGCCAAAAACTGAAAACGCAGTTCTCTTAAAGACACTAAAAGAATATACAACAAAGTTTAATCAAAATCGTTAGAGCCGTTTTTGAGCAAATTAGAAAAAACCAAAAAATGTTGGCTAAAACTTATCGGCTCGTTGTATGGAAGCCACCGTTTAGAAAGGCTTCAGTGAAAAATTTACAAAACCATCCTATAGAAAACTATCAAAAACTATGTCAAACGAAATTTGAGTAGATTCAATCAAGCCGTTGTGAACTTATGGCTATTTGAAAAAAAGCCGTTAAAACCTGATTTTCGTTAGGACTATTTGAGCCAAAAACGAAAAACGCAGATTTGTTAGAAATGCTTAAAGTAAGCTTAATTTTGAGTTTAATCAAAATCGTAAGAGCCGTTTTCTAGAACATCCAAATTGAAAAAAAACCGTTACTTGAAAGGTACCAGTTTGAGCCGGGCTAAAACGAAATAAAAAAAACCTCAACAACCGTTTTTCTTCAAACTACTATATATCAAGTTTGAAGAAAATCCGTCAAGCGGCTTAGGCTGTAGCATGACGTGAAAAAGCGCACATCCGCACAGACACACAGACAGACCAACGGACGCGGACGGTATGGCGAAAACCACTTTTTTGGGCTTCTCTATCATAGTAATGTCATGTTTGATTAAAACCTCGATTTTTTTTTTCTGCACGAAACCAATACTTGCCCTATTGAGCAAGTAAAAAGTATACTCTTTCTTTGTTGATTTCAAAGCTGCCTTCAATTATATTAACAGAGATGCTCTTTTCTACAAATTGTCCCCACTTGGCATATCGTCAAAGTTCATCAAAGTGATCAGAGAAATGTACACGGATACTAATGCAGCAGTTTGGGATGGTACAACGTACTCGGAGTGGTTTGGTACTAGTTTTGTATGAGTTGAGGAATAAAGACTTGTGGTATAAAAAATGGCAGACTATTGGTAGCGCTTGTTGTGTGAACCTTATAATTGACACTATCAACTTAGGCAATTTGAAGGAAAACCTCTACAACATTATTCAGAGGAATGATGACGCAACTCGTGATATGTTCATCCTAAAAGCTCGAGAGTCCGATAGCAGAGTCTTATACAGCCAACTGAATTTTAATCTTAAACAAAGGAACAACTTCCACGATTCGTTGAGCTATGATGAAAAATATCTTTAATCTTCAAAGCAATGTGTGAGGTCAGGGCCCGATCCAGCTTTTTCGCCGCCCTGGACAAAAAGTTAATTTGCCGCCCTTTTGCAATGAGAAAACATAAGTTATAAAATCGTTGGTGCATTTTTTGACCGACTTTTTAAAAATGGAGGTATTCATTCCGACCAGTAAGAATGTAATATTGTTGGAAATTTTCTTTTGGACAATCAAACATGACATTACGATCATAGAGAAGCTGAAAAAATTGGTCGGACAATTCTGTCTGTCTGTCCGTCTGTTTGTATCGGACCCTACACCCTTAACGGCTGGACCGATTTGCTTCAATCCTGGTACACAGAACACAGTATTATTATAACATCTGATAGATTGATTTTTTGACCTAGATTCTAGCTCCAAAATTAACGGTACCTGCCATGTGATTTTTATTGACAAACTTATTAAGGTATCTCAAAAACGGCTTATACGATCTTGTTAAAAAAATTTGAGTAAAATGTATGCTTTGGTTGGAATAAATTTGTCTGGAAAATTCTTTATAACGGTAACTCCAATAGGGCCGAATTTTGAATATCAGATTCTCTCCTAAGTCATTTAAGGGATTTCGATGACATTTTTTAAGTGAAATGTCTTTTATAAACGAAATAACTTTGTTAATTAAAAATTTATAAAAAATTAAAGTTTTTTGTTTGATTATTTCAAAAACAATTTAATAATTTTTGTAATTTTGTCTTCCTGATAAAAAGCAATAAAAGGCGTTTTTTTTAGTTCACAGCAGAGCCTGAGTTGTCAAACAAAAATAAGTTTTTTCAGTACGTTCAGAGCGAGCTCGATAAACTCGAACTTTGTTCAGAGCTCTTTACTGAATGAAAACAGAAAAATGCCTAAAGTACTGGAAAGTGCATTCTCAAGAAAAAAAAAATGTTTTCGAGAAATTTTTTTTTCTAAAAAAATCAAAACTGTTAAAGAAATCGGATGACTTAATTTTTTTTTACCAAAAAACGTTTTAATTAGCGGTTTTTAAGTGATTAATAAAATACTTCGACTTTATATTTTTGACGGACGTACACAGTCAAAATTCTTTATAACGAACCTTTAAGGGGAAAAAAAATTATAAAATGCGTTATAAAGAAATGTGAAATGTGTTTTGAAACCTCGTGTTTCTTTTTATTTTCAAAGAAAATTGGTATACAAAGGAAATTAATGAAAAAAATTCATATCTTTTGTTAAAAACTTCAATTTTTGATTGCGCATTCAAAATTTTGTTTTTTATTTTATACAAATCTTCCAATTTAGAAAACAAAAAATTTGCAGCATCTTTAGTTTTATCACTTGTTTCAATAAAACTTCAAAAATTCTTAATGCAGTTCTCTTATCACTATAGTACCTATTGTTTTTTCGTCTCGTCTGAATTTAACTCTTTTCAAATTGCTTGTTCTCGATTATTATTGATTATATCGCTGACCTTAGTCTTCATCGGACCAATTGTCAAAAGTACCAATGACAGCTTTGTTAAAACAACTACTGAGGATTGAACTTGTTTTACCTTCGAAACGCGACTTTGCAAACTTAAACTAAATAACTGTACATTTTTTTAATACATCTATACATTCGATGGAACCTAACTAATATGGGATATTTTTTTAAGAAGAAGGGGAACAAAATGAAATTTGCTATAGAAAGGAGAGTACGTTATAAAGTAGTTTTACTGTACCTACATATTTATGTACTTTCCCAGTAGGGAAAGATGAATATATTTCTGATGACGGATAAAATGTTTTATGTTTTTCTTCGGTTAATTGAGAGTTCAGAGAATACATTTACTTCAGCTCCCCACATTCATCACACTTTAGTGAGAAAAATTAAAATTCCTTCTGATTTATATATTTTCTCCCATGATGATCTTAATTAGAAGGAAACAAGTAAACATTTTTCGGAAACACGCTTTAGTAATCCTCTATCTTCAAATTTTGCCGCCCTTAAGATTTGCCGCCCCGGGCAAATGCCCGGTGCGCCCCCCCCCTAAATCGGACCCTGTGTGAGGTCCTAAATCTCAATGGCAACCCCTATAATGGAAGCTTTTATCAATTCTAATCGCTGTGCAACCTAAAATCGAAAGAAGATTGCTATCATATTATTATAGTATATGCCCCAAATTCAGCCCGCAAAGAGTTATGCATTTTGAAGAACCCACTTTAACATTACAATAATCAGTACAACTTCTAAACTAGCGTGAAGAGAAAACATTTAGCAATTTCTTGAAAACAGGTTACAATTACAAAAAGTTTTCAATATCTGAATACGTTTAAATATGTTTGTCCTTTTAAATTAATTGAAAATTTAATTTTATTTACTAACTTATACAATTAAGATATAAATTTACCAATAAGGCTGAAGGCTAAGCTAAAGCTTTAAGATTCAAATTTCGCTATAAGCCATTGTATTTAGTTTTTAATAAATGAATACCTTACTTACTTATTTATATCTAGAAGCTATAAGATCGCAGCTAGGTATTCCTCTGTGGTTGAAATAGCACTATAATAACAAATAAAATGAACGACTGGGTGGCATGAACTTGATCTTATATTCGATAATTGTGTACCTAAATTGTGGGTGCAGGGAATTTATTCCACGGGAATCTGCTCCACATGGGAATTTATTCCACTTTTAGTGGGAATGTGCTCCACTTTTTGAAGTGAAGTAAATGCCCACCCAGAGTGGGAATTTATTTAACTTTTCGGTGAGATAGTGCTACACTTTTTAAAATGAAGTTGAAAATATTTTTACCTTATTCTCAAAAAATTTTAATATTGCTCTCAAATCAATTTTGAAATAGGTACCTAATATCAAAATTTATAAGTCATAACTTTGACGAAAATATAACCAGTTAAAAGGTTTCGAGAGCAATATTTAAATTGATTTGAGAACAATATTATAATTTTTTGAGCATAACTAAGGTAAGAATATTTTCAAAAATCGCGCGATTTTTGAAAATATTCTTACCTTAGTTATGCTCAAAAAAATAAATTTAATATTGTTCTCAAATCAATTTAAATATTGCTCTCGAAAGCTTTTAACTTTAATAATTCGCGCTCTGCAATGTTATGCCCAAATGCCCATATTGTAAAACAAAATTGTTCAGAGTTCACTGACAGTATTTTGGTAAAAATTGATCTAAGAGCAAAACGCTTAATTACTTAGTGTTAGAAATCTTTGTTTCAAAATAATTTAGTTTTAAAATTTAATTATATACCTACTCCTTTTTTTTAATATTTGAATTTTGTTATTGTTATTGATTTATTCAAAAACTAATTATTTAATAAAATAAATAAAATATGGTATTTTTGTTTCTTAAATTAAATACCTAACTTGAATACATTCTTGTGTGGGAAAAAAATCCACAAAATTTAAGTTTAAACAATTTCCCACTCTGGGTGGGCATTTACTTCACTTCAAAAAGTGGAGCACATTCCCACTAAAAGTGAAATAAATTCCCATGTGGAGCAGATTCCCGTGGAATAAATTCCCTGCACCAAATTGTGTATTAAAAAAAAATTATTTCAAAAATTCTTTTATTTTTTTAATTAGCTTAAGAGCTTTCTCGGAAAAACTATATAATGCAATATAATTTCAAAACTAAATTTTCATCTAGACCAGTTTTTTTTAAAAAAGTGGGTTTTCTTAAAAAAAAACTTTTTAAGCAGAAGCTCCAATATAACACACTTAAGCCAAAATATTTAAGTATCTATGTATGTTTATCTGCACATGTCCTCAAAAATGTCTGTGATTTTTTCAAACTTCGTAGGTATGTGACATAGCTGCAATGTGTTTTTCCAAGAAAACTGCATTTTTAGTTTTTGACAAAGAATTGGTTAACACTGCACGTAGTAAAAGACTGGTTTTAAGTATCATAACTGACAGTCAGATTTTTTGGCGGGCAAAATCGCATCGTCACCTCCCCGCGGTGCCCGCTGGATAGCCGAAAGGTGAACTAACGACTAGCGATGGATCCATCGTATCCAATGGTTGTGGGTACCTGAGTTCTCTTCTCAGGAACTAGGAGCAGGAGGAAAAGATACGCTCTGAAAAGCCAACCACCAACACAGGCCTCACAAGCCGGTCATGAAAGGGTAACGAAGTTGTGATGAAAACTACAAAATGCGCCTTGGATGACCAAACCTATAATGTTGGCGACCCCCCTCCCCCCCCCCCCCACTGCAAACGAAAAACGGACAACGATTTACTTTTTTGTACATGGAACTAATATAACAGCTCTCCAGGAGATGTGATGGGATGCACCGGGCCTGAGAAGTACAGAACACTAATTTCTATTATGGGAAATGCCACCTTGATGGGAGATCGCGCTTGTTTGGGTGCGGATTAACTGTCAGAGGAAGACTTAGGCAAAAGGTCTTGAGCTTTCGCACAGTCAGCGAGAGAATGACAACGATCCGCATTAAGGCCAAATTCCACCACCTAAGCCTTATAAGCGCCCATGCCCCTATAGAAGAGAAAGATGACGCTACCAAAGGAAGTTTATACGAGGAGCTCGCCAAAACCTATGAGCAGAGCCCAAAACATGACATTAAAATCCTCTTGGGAGACCTTAATGCCAAAATTGGGAGGGAGGACATCTTTGGTATGACGATCGGAAGTCACAGCCTGCACGACACCACCTATGACAATGGACTCAGGCTCATCGATTTTGCAGCGGAAAAAACATGGTGCTGAGCAGCACACGATTTCCACGTCCCGACATCCACAAGGGCACATGGCGATCCCCAGATGGTCGAACCTGCAACCAAATCGACCATGTTGTGATTGATGGAAGACACTCCTCCTGCATAATGAATGTTCGTACATTCCGAGGAGGAAAAATCGATTCGGACCACTACCTAGTCAGTGTAAAACTTAGGGTACGGATCTACATGGAAGTTCCGAGGCAAACACCGACTACACCGAGGAAATTCAATATTGGACGTCTTCAATCGGAAGAGACCGCCGCTGCCTGTGCTGACCGCGTAACCCTTGAGCTTGCGAGAAATCCTTCGGCTGATGACATGAACAGAGAAGACCAATGGCAGCTATGTCAACAAGTCATAAGTGATGCGTCAGAAGTATTGGGCTTCTCACTTCCTCCCCCCCAGAAAACCCTGGTTCCACTCCGTATGTGCTCAGGCAAACAAAACTAAAACGGAGGCATACAAGTTATGGCTCCAGAGAAATACTAGAGCATCCAGAAATCTCTATGTTGAGCGAAGGAAAGATGAGAAACGTGTACTCAGGAAGAAGAAAAAAGAACACCAGCAACGCGAGGAAGAGGAGATGCAGAGATGTTTTTGCAGAAAAGAGGTACGAAACTTCTACAAAAGGTTGAAACAGTCTACATCCAGTTTCACAAGCCACCCTGGGCCCTGCAGGATGGAAACACCATAGTGGAATCGCAGGCGACGTGAGCCATTTGGAGAAACAACTTTAACGGGTTGCTAAATGGCGATGACAGCCAAGATTCCGCCCAAGATCAACTTGATCCAGTTATTCTAGATGACGAATACGAACTACATCCGCCCGACCAAAATGAAATCAAAGTAGCCATCACCAGACTAAAGATGAATAAAGCAGCTGGATGTGATGGCCTACAAGCGGAGCTTTTTTAACACGCTGGAAATGACCTGGTCAGGAGCATACACCAACTCATCTGCAAAATATGGTCGGAGGAAATTATGCCCGATGAGTGGAATCTCAGTTCCATCTGCCCGATTCACAAAAAAGGAGACCGCCTTCTCTGCGCCAACTATAGAGGCATAAGTCTTTTAAACATCGCCTATAAGATCCTGTCCAGCGTTTTATGTGAACGTCTCAAGCTATTTGCTGGTGACCTGATAGGTTCTTACCAATGCGGCTTCAGACCTGTAAAATCTACCAACGACCCAATATTCACATTACGCCAGATCCTGGAGAAAACGCAAGAATATAATATCAACACCTACCACCTGTTCGTCGATTTTAAAGCCGCCTATGACAGTGTTAATAGAGTTGAATTGTAACGTGCTATGTCTTACTTTATAATCCCTTCTAAACTGATACGCCTTATCAAGATGACGTTGGAGAATGCTCGCTGTTCCTTCAAAATTGGTAGACTCTACTGAAACCTTCGAAACCACCAGAGGGCTAAGACAAAGCGACGCACTGTCATGTAGTTGTTTAAGCATTGTGCTTGAAAATGTAATACGGAGCACCCATGCCAGTACATCAGGCACCATTTTCAATAAAACGACACAATTACTTGGGTTTGCTGAAGACATTCACGTGATAGGAAGAACAAAGCAAGCAGTAACCCATGCTTTCAATACTATGGAGTGAGCAGCTAGCAGAATGGAGCTGAAAATAATAGAGGACAAGTCAAAGTATATGCTTTCATCAACAAACGTCCGATCCCACCACCGCCTTGGTCAAAACGTAACCATTGATATGTATAACTTCGAGGTAGTCAGTGAATTTGTCTACCTGGGCTCTGCTGGAAACACAGGCAACAACATCAGCGCTGAAATCAAACGCAGCATAACTCTTGCTAATCGCTGTTTCTTTGGACTAAGTTAGCAATTGGGGAATAAAGCCCTATCGAGAAAAACCAAGTTGACGCTATATAGAACACTTATCATCCCGGTCCTGCTATATGGTGCGTAGGCATGGACCCTCTCCCAATCGGATGAAAAGTCACTTGGAGTCTTCGAGAGAAAAGTTCTGCGTACGATTTATGGTCATGTCTGCGTTAATCGCGAAAACAACATTTGGAGAAGAAAATACAACCACGAACTATAGGAACTGTAAAACGACATAAGCCTTGGGTGTCGATCAAGTACTCGTCGTGAGCGGTCGCGTTGCTAAATCTGTGCGCGTGTGTCCCCCAAATATATATACAAAAAAAAAAAAAAATAATAATAAAAAAAAAAAAAAAAAATAGACCAAACCAAAAAATCTCATATACAATTTACAATTTACATACAAATTAAAATCAATCATTTTTCATTTTCAATACCCAAAATTCGCAAAATCAAATAAGCCAGTGACAAATAACAAATTAAAGAAACAAAAAAAAAATAACCCCCGAAACCTCGCTCGTAGTCGCAGCACAGCATCCGACACCACCCATCCTCTCCACCCGAGCCCACCTATAACTGTTGCTTTCTATGCACTGCAAGCCTATTGTGTGGCTTATCGCAAGATGATTGCAGTGGATGGGTAAGTAGCATTTGTCGAATAGTTCTATTGTGTTGTCTATACCTATATATTAATTTCGTGTGCAAATTGTCTTATGGGCATAACACCAAGGACAGTTTGTTTTTCATTGATTTGATATGGGCCTACACTGCACGGTCGAACTTAGGTACGTCAAAGTTGAATTTTTTATGTTAAGTTTTTCAGAATGGTAAGTGATTTTTGTGTCGTCTATTCAAATGTTCGTTGGCTTAGGAAGAATTTCTTTTCTGTGTACGCCCATACTGTGCAACACAGGCCAGCTATTTTGGCATTAAGTGAAACCCAGGTTGGACAGAATACTGATTTATCAGAATTTTGTTTGGTTGGATATAACTTAGTGCCATTACTTTTTTCCCACCATGGTCTTGTCGTTTATGTTAGGAATGATATTGCTTGCCAGAGCCTTCCCCAATATGGGCATTGTTCTAATACGAACTTTAATTTCCTGTGGCTCAAATTCACTGTCCGCAAGCATATCATTCATTACTGTTTTCTTTACAGGAGTCCGAATCTTGACAGCATGTCTACTTGTGATGAGTTAGATGTTTTGTCAGATTCAATTTCCAGAATTGTTTCCCATTGTCCTCACACTGAAGTCGTGATTACGGGCGACTTCAATGTACACAATTCAAGTTGGCTCCGATATTCTGGCCAGACAACACTCGAAGGAAGGTATACCGAGATCTTTGCTGAGTATAACCATCTTACCCAGCTTGTCGATGAGCCTACTCGTATACCGTATGTTGATGGGCATTCCGCCCATACTCTTAACTTGTTCCTTACTTCCCATCCTGATAAATATACTATTAAAGTAACTTCTCCATTTGGCACCTCGGACCATTGTGTCATTTCAGCTAATTTCTCTATCTCCAACCATCCAGTTAAAGAAAAAATTCCCACTAGGACCGTTTGGCAATACGAGAAAGCCAACTGGGACGGTCTGAATAATTTCTTTCGCAACTTTAACTGGTCATTATGCTTCCTCGATAATGACATTGATGCCAGTGTTGAAATGATTACAGAAGTGATTTTTCTTGGAATGGGAACTTTTGTCCCTCACAGAACAAAATGTATCAAACCAAAAGAAAAGTTTGGTTTACCGAAGAGTGTAAAGAAGCTATCAGGTTGAAAGAAGTAAGCTTCCGATCCTACAAAGCCAATCCAACTGAGGAAAATCGGAAGAAACACAAACAAGTTAGGAACTCGTGCACCTCCGTTATACACAAAACGAAATTTTTACATGACCAGAAGTTACGGCAAAAAATTCTGCAATGTCCCAAAGGCAGTAAAAACTTCTGGTCATTTGTAAAAAATGTCAAGAACTCAACGTCATCATCAGTTCCAACGCTCATCGTCGACGATAAACCTATTGTCAGCTCTTCAGAGAAGGCGAATATGCTCGCAGCTCATTTTGCTGCAAGTTCTACGTTGCCTGCAAGCAACAATGCCCCTCCTGTACTTGAGAACATTAATTCTTCTATGGGACAGATATTTTTCCGCACTCGTACAGTAGCAAGAGTACTTCAAGATCTGGATATACACAAATCCGCTGGCCCGGATGGTATACCCCCTATTCTTCTGAAGAAGTGTTCTTCATCTCTGGCAAAACCACTGCGTAAGCTTTTTCATCGCTCCTATCGTTCAGGAATCTTTCCTAGTAGATGGAAAACAGCATTTGTCCAGCCCGTCCCAAAAAAAGGTGACTCCTCCTCCCCCTCCTCCTACCGACCAATTGCACTTACGTCCCTTCTTTCCAAGGTCATGGAAACGCTGATAAATCGTCAGCTCAAGAAATATCTCGAAGATCGGGAGCTTTTAAAGGACCGGCAATACGGCTTTCGCAGCAATCGTTCAACTGGTGATCTGATGGCATATCTCACCGAACAGTGGAACAAATCTGTGCATCGCTTTGGCGAAAGAAAGATTATTGCGCTTGATATTTCAAAGGCATTTGATAGAGTTTGGCATGAAATTCTTTTATCGAAAATGCGTGCATTTGGTATCGATGATACTCTTATTCGTTGGATTAGAAGCTATCTTCTGGACCGTTCAATACAAGTTGTATTAGACGGTTTCAAGTCTGATCTCCACAAAATAAATGCTGGTGTGCCCCAGGGCTCCGTTCTGTCTCCGACTCTCTTTCTCATTTTTATAAATGATCTCTTGTCTGTGACTTCTAATCCATTAAATTGTTTTGCTGACGACTCAACCCTCAGCTTTTCATATACGTTTGATAATTCACGGCCTTCGCCTTCGGACGTGTTATTACAACGACACCGTATGATAAGCTCATTAAACTCCGATTTAAACGGCATTGTGAATTGGGGTATTAGAAATCGTGTGGAATTTAATGCGTCGAAAACTCAATGCTGTCTTTTGTCGTTGAAGCTAAACATACCCCCTATGCCATTATCTATGAATGGTACTTGCATCGAAGAGGCCGAAAAGCTATCAGTACTCGGTATGTGTATCAGTGACAACCTTAGTTGGAATGATCATATACTTGAGATTGCTAAGAATGCTGCAAGATGCTTAGGCTTTCTTAATAGATGCAAGAAGTTTTTCACCCCTTCTGATCTGGCTACAATTTACAAAGCGTTTATACGCCCTAAACTCGAGTATAACTCCCATCTCTGGGCAGGTGCTTCTCAAACTTTTCTTCACCTGCTCGACAGAGTTCAGAAAAAAGCGTTAAAATTGATAGGAGAGAGAAACATTATGGAAACATTTCCATCACTCGAACATCGTCGAAATGTTTCATGTCTTTCTTTATTTTACAGGTTCTTTTATAAAAAATGCTCACTCGAGGTAGCCAGCTGCGTTCCACCCCTTAAACATTTCCCCCGTAACACTCGTCTTGCTAGGAACGCTCATCAGTTTACACTTGAGCCCAATTTCGGACGTACCGTGAAATATAGGGATTCTTTCTTTAGCCGTACAACACGAATGTGGAATAGATTGCCTGGCACAATTTTTCCTTACCATTTTGATCTGCAGACATTCAAGATCAATGTTCATCGACACCTCCTTTCCCTTCCTCCCTAAATTTCTATCGCTCGCGCTGTGAATTATCATTAAAAGGGCTATAACAAACCCCTTGAGCGCGTGTGCATTATAAAAAAAAAAAAAAAAAGCCTAGCCAGGAAAATTTGAATTCAACTACTAAGATGGCTGGGCCGTGTAGAGTCAAGTCTTCAAAGCCAAACCAGAGGGAGTCAGAAGCCAAGGAAGACCTCATCTCCGATGGAGCGACCAGGTAGAGGGAGACCTCCGAGCACTTGGAGTGCGATATTGGAGACGGCAGGCTAGAGATCGAGCCGGCTGAAGACGCATACTAAGTAAGACCCAGGAGCACCACGGTCTAGTGGTGCCATCATAAGTAAGTAACTAAGTAAACTGATAGTTAGTTATTTTTTTTCTAAATATAACCATCACTCATTAGATACTATGATGATGGATAATGGTGGATTTACACTAATCTGCATCCTTACTTCTTCAAAAAAGAAGGATACAACATATAAAAGTCATACGCGTGTGATAGAGAGGGGAGATACAAATGAAGAACATCTTCATAAATCAAGATTATAGGAAATAGGAGATATGAAGATGAAGATTATGGTGAAGACAAACATATTAATTTTTTTTTTTTTTTTTTTTTTTTAATTCAGTTTTTATTTAATTCATTTCTTAATCTTAATTACAGCTAGACCAAAAACCTTAAAAACTAGCTTAAATATCTACTAAACATAACTTACTGGCCCTATGCGGGCGCTCTTAATAATCCCATAACCATTATTCTATTGCCTTTCGGCTTAAAATTAACTTAATTTAAAAATTCATGGATATATTTTTATTTTGAGAAAATGTTATTTTAAAAAAAACTCAAATTACGGATCTTTTAATTTTTTATATAAAACTTAAGACTACCCTAGTACCTAAATTAAAACCTACTTAAAACTACCTTAAACTAGAACAGCCACAGCAGCGGTTTTGTGTTTTCGTATTTTTGTAATTTTTTTGTGTTTTGTATTGTTTTTTTATATTTTTTTGTATTTTTGTGTTTTTTGTATTTTTTTTCTTTGTTTTTTTTTTATTTTTCTTATTTTTTTTGTGTGCCACCATGTCTGTTCCCCCTAAAGCTACCTTTAACCTATGTAAGCTGACCAAGGCGATAACATTGACCAACTTTTAAATAATCAAATTTCGTCGCTCATCCACCAAAAGTGCCGAGCTTGTTTTACTATATCCCGACGGTCCCGATTGGACACAGCCCTACTGAACCAAAGGCGCTCTGCTCCGTCTCCTGCGGCGACGTCTCGGTCGTACAGGAGTCGCCGATCTACAGTCTTACGGCCGACGTGGTAGATTAACGGAATTGCCAACCTATCCTGTATCAGCCCTCGACTATCTAAAAATGGGAAAGCCTCTGGTGGAATGAAGCCGCTTAAGCGTGCGTTTTCGAAGTATTCATCATTTGGGTAGTAAGCCCCAAAGATGAGTCCATTAGAAGAGGTCATAGCTCTCGCAACATGACCGCGAATAAGCTTCAACAAGAAATTATCTATCCTGTTTATGTTGGGCCCATTGTATAGGACCTCGTTGAAATAGTAACGTTTGTACTCGGACTCTGGTGTTCTGTGTAATCCAAGGCAGGTCCTAAGACACTGCCTCTCAAACACCCGAATCTTTTCCATTTGAGATGGGGCAACGTTGAACCACACAGGGCACCCATAGGCAATCATTGGCCGGATGAGGGCCATGTAGCAAATCACCTTCACCCTGCTATCAAGACGGCTGCTATAAAACAGCCGTTTTGTCAGGGCAAAAGCTCCCCTAGCTCTGGCCAGAGCAGCATCTATATGTCGATTGAAATACAGATACTGATCCAACCAGATGCCAAGGTACTTTACTACACTTTTACTCGCCAATGGATGTCCACTTGGTCCAACGATCACTAGATTTCTCCAGTTCTTTCTCGTATCCCTAGGAGCCCTAGACAATGGGGTTCTAAACAGGATAGTTTCGCATTTCTGGAAATTGATTTTCAATTTCCAGTCATCGCAATATTGTTGAATCTTGTCGAAGTCACGCTGCAAGAGAATTCTTACGACCTCGACTTTTGGAGCCGTTCTGTACGCTACAAGGTCATCGGTAAACGCAATCGCATGAGCAAGACAACCTATCAGATCGCTGGTGTAAATACTAAAGAGGATCGGCGAGTTCACCGCTCCTTGCTGTAGACCATTTTTTATATCAAATGTTGTGGTAGAAGTTACATTGCCACTTTTGACAACAAACTTTCTACCATTAAGCATGTCATAAAGAATGACTAACAATGGTTTACTTATGCCAAGTCTGGTCAGCTTCAGATAAAGACCCTCTTACCAAACGGTGTCGAAGGCCTTTTCCAAATCAACCAAAACGGCACCCGTGCATTGATTCTTAGCTTTGTTTCATTGGATATCAGAGACTAGCTTAGACGCAGCATGAATGGTGTCATGCCCCGCCTTAAAGCCAAACTGATTATCCGGAATAATCTACCTTCGATATAAGCAGGGAACTGGGCCCATTTAGCTCGGCGACTGTGGCATTTGCCAAATTGTCTTCATAAAACCTGGTGAAACCAGTGTTCTCAGATCGCCATTGCGTAATGCTGTTTCGAAGTTAGAAATGGTGCACCAGAGCTCTGCTTTCCAGGTCGTGATTTGGGCGAATGCTAGCATTCACCTTATACACTTGCTGGAAAGCAGCCCCTACTGCTTCCATCTTCTCTTCAGGATCTTCAATCATAAAGAAGTCGTCATCAAGGACGGCATTTCCTGGATCTATACCTGCAATGGTAAGTACGTCTTCGTTGTCAATATTTCTCGGAAGCTTAAGGCAAGGAAGATCGTTTTGATCATTCCTCCTAAAGATTTTATTAATTTGGGGAAACATACTTGGGTCGCTAGAATTAACGGCCCGTATAAAAAAAAAACAAAAAAAAAAAAAACAAAAAAAAAAAAAAACAAACATATTCATCTTCATTATAGTATGTTCTTCTGCATTTAGATGTTCCTATAATTTCTATAGTTCAGGCCACAGACCATATACAGACCGCCAACTCGTACTCCTCTTGCCTGAAACACCCTCGAAATATTTTTTCCAGTCTGTGAATACGTGTACATCTCTCTCTGTGCATTTTGTAATGGCAACTATACCTGCCTATGCCACTTATTTTTTAGGTGTGTTTGCTAAATGGGTTTTAAAGCAAGGGAGAGCGTCACACGCTCAAAATAAAAGGCATATCAGTTGATTTTTAGCTTGGTGGCAAAAAGAGAGACCATATGGTGAGTTGGCGGTCTGTATCCTCTTGGTCCGTGGTTCAGGCCAACAGTGTCTCTCGTTTTGACACCAATTTTCGAATTTTCATGTTCAAAAATGAAATTTTCGCTTTTGAATCCCAATAACCTGAACGCAACTAAAGTCAAGTACCACAACTGTAAAATTTTTTTTTTCATTGATTGCCATTTGAGAAACAAAACAACAATTAAATAGCTGAAAAATGGAAAAAAACATACAAAAAGGTTTAAAAGTATGTAATAATACCTAAATTAATATTATTAACTATTACTCATAAACTTTTTTGCAGAAGATAAACGTTCCTGCCAGGATAACTTTTGGAAGAACCCCAACGAAGATGATGGTTTGTTTTTCTTAATTGTTTGTGCAGCATGTTTCATATCTGTGTATTTTTTTCAGACTTAATTTGAGCAAAATCAACAAGCACATCGCCGACTGACGACTCGTGGAAGGCTATTCCCAAAGACAACTTCTATTTTGTAGATACTATCGCTTAGCAGAATACATTGTTTCGGAACCTATCCAATGTCATCGAGATAGCCATGATCAATCAGTGTAGTAAGGAGTTTGCTGAAGAGAAGTTTGCCCAATCCACGAAGTGAAAAAAAGGAACACATTTTACGAAAATGATTAAGGTCTCTAACAAGACATTTATTTAAATGGTATCTATTACGGTCTTACCATATTTTTGTGAACCAATATAAAACATATTTTTGGTAGCTGGACATTGATACCAAACATCTGGATGAGAACCTTACATCAGTGTTAACAGACGTCCATTCGGCACGTCCCAAGCGCGAAGCAAAATTCATGATACAAGTTCCTCTTAAAAGTAATCCGAGTGATTAAACATAATATAAATCTCTTTTACACTATGTGCAGCAGAGAGAAGTGCCAGCAACTCCAAAACAAAAGCAAAACCCAAGAAGTCGAAGAAGAAGAGGAAGATGAAGCAACCAATTAAAACCAAAATTAAATTAAATATAGGACAAGGAGTCAGTTTAATATATTATAGTTTATATATATATGTAGTTAATATAATTAAAAAAATTGTTAAATAATCTTGTTCTGTTGTGGAGTTGGTCCATTTTAACTTCTGTGTGAACTGCCCAGCAGCACAATTGCGTTTGTTTGTGTACAGGCCTTTGCTGTGCCGTAAATATTGTGCGTTGATGGTGTAGTTACCTGAAAGTGGGTGGTTTCATTATTTTCGTATAACAATCGGTGCCGAACCTGCCTGTAGACAAAACAGGCAATTCCCTAGGACGGCACTCCTAGGAGGGCGGCACTTTGACTTAAGCGGAAAAATCAGTATACATTTATTTGAATATAAAGAAAGGTAAACGCATTCAATTTTGTATTGTGAAAGGTAATCTGGGGGTTGAACTATACCCTCTTAAGTGTTTTGAACGCTTAGCCAAGGCTGCAAATAGAAGTCGCGATACTCCTTCTATTCCGGCAGATCCTTGGAGCGTAGAGGTTGCGGCGCCTCTTCGTCTTTAGGGTCCCTGCCGGGCTTACCATTGCCGATATTTTGTAAGCTGGCTTCAATCCAATCATGAATGTGGTTGAGATTGGAGTTTAGAACTTAAGAGGGATAGACGTGCCTATCCTCCGCCTCCACGTGGCAACCCGGGAACAATATGAATGGCAGGGAAATTGTTGTAACTGAAATAGGAGTGAGTATTTGCAGCTATATTTCCTTTACTTGAAGTATTGATTCCTTACTGGAAACGTATGCAAGGTAAAACTTGTATGCGGCAAAGAGAGGAAGGCTAGGTATGCGTATTTGGCTGTTTGCTTCTACCATCTACCTTGGCAAATGGTTGAGTGCGCATATCTAAGGCTGCCAGGCCTTGAGTATTGAAGGTGCTGATCTGGAAGTGACCTCACGGTTGCGAGGCTCCACCGGAAGCTTTATTCGGGTACCACGGGAGATAGTGCCCACCCAGGTGGCCGAGTCACCTGGGAGACTATCTATGAGGTGGGCCCCCTTGTGGGAGTATCGTGGTGGTTGTGGTTTACTCCATAGCGGAAACATATGGCATTGGGTAATATTACCTACGGATTTTATTATTGGATGCAAGAGGTGTAAGATAGACCTCGCCCCTCACCAAGGAGTGTGGACATGCCTCAACATGTTCCATTAAATTGGTACTATGATTCTACCGAGTGGTAGATCTTAGGGCTCTGGTCTAAGTGAAATTAAGACTTTATTGTCAGGTGTCCACGTTAAGCTTATTCTCATCCTTGTCAACGGTAATCTCGAGTTTTATGAAAAATAAATATTCTTTCAAAACTACTTCAATCAAAATAAGTGGACTTAATAACTTGTTTGGAGCATTTAGATAATCTCCAGCAGTACTTTTAGATAAACCGTTCCCAGGAATTTTTGTTTGAAACAATATACAAGGTGGGCAAAATGAAATCACCTTATTGGAAGATGCTCTCATTTTTGCAAATGGCCGCCAATGTCAAATCTGTTTTGACATAAGTGGACTAGACAAATGCAGAATACAAGTGAACAACCATGGAGTGATACATTAACCGACATGAACCGATATTCTGAAGGCGGCGTTTTGCACTGACCCGCAAGATCGCCCGATTTAACAGTTTCAGAGTTTTTTTGTGGGGTTTTTTGAAGTCTCGTGTTTACGTGAACAAGCCCAAGATTCTGGAAGCCCTCAAGGACAATATTCCACACGAGTGCGAGAATCTATCGCCCGAAGTTCTCGCTGAAGTGATGAAAATGCCATAAAACGAGCAATCAATTGTGATGGCGCCCATTTATCCGATATCATCTTCTCGACTTGACCAATACAATTCTAAAGGTTTAAGTAAACATAATCAAAAAACAGAATCGAAGGTTTTCATTTAAAACAAAAAAGAGATCCAAACAACATCGGGTGGATGACTTCTTTTGGCCCACCAAAGTACAGGAATGCTTTTAACATTGCTACAAAAATGAACATTATAGTACGGATTTTATTGTGAGCCTAAACGTAGCCGTCGTTATCAATCTGAACAATCTCTTAAAGCTCATTGTACAAATGAGAAAAGAATCTCAAAAATACTAATTGACAACGGCTTCCCTACTGCAGTTACTCGCAGTTTGATTTTAAAGCATAGGTACAAAAGACCCAGGCAACAAAATGTCCTAAACACAAATGGATTCTTTAACAGCGTTGTTTATGTTCCTAAATTGACTGAAAACTTCAAGAAAATTGTTGCCAAAAACGTACAAGATGTTCGGTTGGTTTTCAAATCCAACCAAACAGTTAGACATCTTTTTACAAAGTTGAAAGTGAAACCGGATAGAGATAGAAGCACTGATGTCATTTATAAAATCAACTGCAAAGGAAAAACAGACGAGCCCTGCAACTTATGTAACATTGGAACCACCAACCAAGTTTTGCGCCAACGTTTGTCTAATCACAAATCAGACATCAACATTAACAACCCTGGTAAAACAGCACTTGCTTCTCATTCCATTGAAAGTGGCCATCTTCCTGATTTTGAAAGGGTCCAAGTTCTTCAAATAGAAAAACATAGCTCCAAGAGATACACCCTGGAAACGCTGCATATCCTGAACAACAGAAACAACATGAATCGAAAGCAGGATACACAGAGTATATCTTCAGTATACTGTTCTCTTGTTTCTGCATAAAATGTCTCTTTTTCTCTTTTTTTTCAATTAAAGACTAAACTTCTTTAGCAGAAGTGCTTTCCAAACTTTTTAAAAGTTTTTATAAAAAAAAAAAAACTCAAAATTAGTGTTTTTAAATTTTTTTTTAATTAATAAATCATTGTCATGACTGTGTTGTAAATTTTAAATTTTCGTTTTGAAATGTAAGTTTCTCCTGATTGTTAGTTATTGTGCATATTTTTATATCTTTTTGTATTTTTATGTAATAAAGTTCCCCTGAAAAAGGCAACAACCCTTGCCGAAACGTCGGGACAAGCTAAAGTTACTGTTTTTGTTTCTTTGCTATATCTAATGTGACCATAAAAAGCCGAAGGAAAACTTAAATTTCCACCCTATCTCTTAAAGCTATCGATCCAAAATTGAAATTTAAAGCTGATTCTTTTTTTTACGTTATCTTCGCTCAACAATGACCCATGAAAGATTAAACGGTCTTCAATACTATCTTCATTTAAAAAGAAAAACTCAATCGCATTGAATAAGAAGACATCGCTACGAGATTTGCAAAAATGAAATCGTTCCGAGCAGCATTTTAGGCTCGACATTGTAAAAAAAAACTTTATTTCGTCAAAAGCCTTTAATTATTACTAAATAAAGCTCTATGTTAATGTTATTGTTTTCTTTGTTTTTTTTTTATTATTTATTTTTGGGGCGGCAAAATAACAATTTGCCTTGGGCGGCAAAATTCTCAGGTTCGGTACCGATAACAATAATAAATATTTTTTGTTACCTTTTGATTTGATTTGTTTGCACTTCGGAGCACTGTTTGGCTTCACAGTTAGGATCTTCATAAGTTCGAAACTTAAAATACAAAGGCATCATTGAATCCGTATGTTCTACCAACGCTTGCGCTGGTGTCGGTGCCACTGCTACCAGGGCCGGCCCGAGCTAAATTAGCGCCCTGTGCAAGCTTTATCATTGGCGCCCTCAATTGCGGTGATTTTTGGAAGAAGTCATTTCCTCATTACCCAAGGGATAGACTTTGCAAAGCGTTTTTTAACGAGTAATAATAGTAACTGAAGAATACAAAAATAATCGTAAATTTAAGTCAACAAATATATCACACAATTATAGGAGATAATACAAGATATATTTGAGGTAGGTTGTGTAACGTACAGTTTGTGAATTAACATAGGCGAAAGCTTATGAAGGGTGATTCACTTAAGGTGTGCCAAACTGCTAGAGCGAGTAGGTTGGGTTGGGACAAGAAAAACTCATGTGGGAGGGGGTCTATTCCCTTCCATTTAGCTGAGAGGGGCAATTTTCTTAAAACATGACTAAAATTGGAAACAAAAATTATTAAAAAATAACAAAATAACTTCTACAACGCCATGCTGTGCCATTGTTTAAGGCCAAAAACCTCTTCTTTTACTTATTTTGTTTTGAAAAATATTTATTTTAGTGAAATTTTTTCAAAACATTAATTTTCAAACTCAAAATTAAAAAAAAAAGTTAAAATCAAATTTTCAAACTAATTTTATTTCAAAATTTTACCTTATTTAGTATTTTTTCAAAATTCAATGCTCTTATTTGCTTCAAGTCCAACATTAAAAACCGTATGTCTCTAGGGTTTCTTGTTCCCAAGCTATTCAAAAATAAAAGAACCTATTTCTGCATAAAAACACGAAAATCTAGCCTTGTGTGTTTTTTATGAACAATAAGGTTCGGATACTTTTGAATAGCTTGGCAACAAAAAGTCATAGAGCCATACGGTTTTCAGTGTCTGACCCAAAACTAATAAGAGCATTGAGTTTTGACAACAAAAATAATACTTGAATACATCAAATTTAAAAAAAAAATAGTTTGAAATTGTTTTCTATTTTTTGTTGCTTTAATTTTGAGTTTGATAGTTAATATTTTGAAAACTGATCACTAAAATAGCTTTATTTAAAAACACTAAAAAGGAAGAAATTTCTGGCTTTACAAAAAGATATGACATGGCATTGTAGGAGTTACCGTTATTTTTTAATTATTTTTGTTCCAATTTAAGTCATGTTTTTAGAAAATTGCGCCTCCTGGCTAAACGGAGATGAATAGACCCCCCTTTCATACGATTTGTTTCTTGTCTCAACTCAGCCTACTCCCTCTAGCTCTTTAAACAACCTCACACCAAAAATAATAAAAGTATTTTTGTTATATTAGTTATCTTTGCTCACACCGATTACCCTGTGTTAGTCAAAAAATTCTTTTTTTTTTAATGGAAACAATGACTGGCAGGCAAGAACAAAAAAAAGAAAAAAAGAAAATTGAACAAAAAAGATTCACTCAATAACGACAAACGACAAACCTCATCATTAGTCATCGCATCATCATCAGTCATCACTCATTATTTCCATATTTAAATTTCAACTCAACCCTTTGTCATCTCTCATCTCTCCAGACGAGTGATAAGATTCCACTCATAAAGAGAAGCCAATGACAAACTTAAACATAGTACAAAAAACACTCAACCGAAGGAGTTTAAATTCATAGGTGCAGTTTTTAATTTTGCACACTGTTGTGTACATGAGTATGAATTTTGTACCTCAGAATTTCAGTTGAGTAACATTGCTCACTTTGATTTCATATAGAAGCACTGACATCGTGTGCATGTTACCAACATGCACACTGTTAATTATCTGTATTTATGCTGTTGACATTTTTTTTATGATACACTGCATAGGGGTGGGTTATGAAAATAAAATAAAATTTCTCATACGTGATGATGCCTTATAAAGAGAAAAATAGCATATAGCTAGGTAGGTAGGTATCTATTGAAGCTAACTTGGTAGATAAAGTTTTGTTTTTACTGTGGGACTGTGGGGTGGGTGTGAATAAAAAGGTAAACATGGATTAATTTTTGGAATAGTAGATATTATGCAAATACATAATTGTATATCTGTCATTAAATTCAAATTAGCTGTTAGTTATATAATGAATATCAATATTGGTGTGAGCTACAAAAATAAATGAGAATTAAAAAACAAGGTAGTGGTTACGAGGTGACTATTTAAACGCTCGCCCAAGGCGCCCATTGGTTTCAGCGCCCTGTGCATTTGCACCGCTTGCACGTATAGCTTGTCCGGCCCTGACTGCTACTGCTGGAAGAAGATAGATTAAATTCTTATTTATGTTATGTGAACATTCTGTTGAAGGAAAACCTACTGGAAAAAGCGTCCAGGGTTCTTGTGTGCTATTCTTTATCCCTACCATTGAACGTAATCGACGACAACAACAACCACGACAGCACGGGCACTTGGTTTTTTTTTTATCTAGTTCCATCGATGTCTTTTCTTTCTTCTTTTGAAGATCTTTTGTTTCGGCCGGTGGAAATTGTATGCCGGGAATTTATGTACTGATTAAGAATTTTACCATCTCTTACAAGAGTTTTGATTGGGAAGTCTGTAAGAGGTAATAGCTCTATTGAGTGCTTCGACTATGTTTTTTGGTATGCTGAGGTTTCCTTTCTTAATCTTACCTGGATGATGGCGATGTTTTAATTCGTCTTTGTCGAATTTTTCATTTAATTCTGGATCGATTTATTTGATTTGAGGTATAATTGATCGATTTGAGCTGAGAGAAGACTTCTTGTTAAGATTTTATTAAACTCATTTTAAAAATATGTTTGTTTTGGAGTAGAGAAAAGTGTTGACGCCCATTTTCTGCGAACGCGATTTACTGCGGGATACACAAAACTATATTTTCCTATTCCAGAATCTATTCAACAAAACATGCCAAAACTGAGCCTTTATGTTCATTGTGCAGTTTGAAATCCGTCAAACAGTGTAGGCTACAGCTACTGGAAAAACTATGAAAAACTAAAAAACAAACAAGAAAAAAAAAAAAATTTAAAAAATTCAGAATAAAGTACCTACCTATAAGTTTAAAACGGTTTAAAAAGAACAAAAACACCTGTTCATAAAAATAAGAAAAACTAGCTTTTCCTACATAATGCTTATCTTACCAATTGAATCTACATCAATTTACTGATAAATATTTATTGGAACTGTTTATATTTTTATGAAGAATTAAGATTCGATACTTTTAAACACTTTTAGCTAGAAATAATTTTTTAAAAGCCCATAAAAGCTGATTCTTCTCTATGCCTTCAAAAAAGTACACAAAAGAAAACATTCCACATGGCCAGTAAAAATCATTTTTGTTATCTCATTTTTGCCTTCACCACTACTTCCGTACAACTCTACATAAACAAATTAAAAACACCTTCAAATCATAACACTAATTTTTTGTTTTTTTTCCTCCCTCTAAATCTTATCATTTAATAAATTTTTATGTAAGGTGCTCTCGTTCTTTTATTTTTACTTTATTGCCTTTTGTTATTTCATCATTTAGTGCAGATTCTCCCATTCGCAAAATGTACCGAGCTAACGATGCTGGAGAAGATACGCGGCGCCACCAGTCATTCGATTTCCTAGCTATACAATGCCAATATAGATAGTGATTGGTATAAGGTTTAACTGTTACAAAAAGCTATATATTGTAGCATGTTGGTTTGGTCGAGACAAGAACAAAAATTGTTGGTGAAGGGGGTCTATTCTCCTCCGTTCAGCCAGGAGGGGCAATTTTCTACAAAAGACTTAAATTTGAAATTTTTTTTTTTTTAATAACAGTAATTCCTACAATGCTATGCTATTCTGTAAAGCCAAAAACCTATTCTTTTACCATAGTTTAATATGAAGATATTTTTACGAACCGTTTTTGAAATATTAATTTTCAAATTCAAAATAAAAAAAAAAATGTAAAAAAATTTTTTAAAACTAATTTTTTTCAAAATTCTACGTAATTTAGTGTAATTTTTTTTTTCTTAAAATTCAATACTTCCATTAATTTAAAATACAACTACGAAAACCGTATGGCTTTATGATATTTTTTGCAAAGCTATTCAAAAATAGCCGAAACTACTTCTTCACAAAAAGCTGAAAATAAAACGTTTGGGACACATGCTTACTCGTAAATAGGAATAAGAGCAGAGCCAGAGTATTTTTATTTAATTTTTAATTAAAATTATTTTTATTATAAATGCAGGATACTTTAAGGGCGTCTGGCAGGGTGAAGGCTGAAAATAAAACGACTGGGACATACAATTGGGAGAATTATTCTGAATTTACGTTATACATCCACTTCCAAAATTTGCTGTCAGCTCTTAGACTATTATGTTTGAAATATTTCTAAATTATTTATGTATACATTATGTATTTATATGAATAATTGACCAAAAAGTCTCACTAATTTATTACATTACTTTGTGACTCCTTATTTTATTGTGTTTACTTGCTCTATAGGGCAAGTATTGGTTTCGTGCAGAAAAAATAAAATGCACGACTGGGTCGCACGTACTTGCTCTGTGGGTGCAATAGTACAATGAAAACAAAGTTTTCTAGCAATATGAAGAACTCATATTTGAAAAAATTGGGAAAAGCTAAACAAGTTTCGCTAAAACTGGAAAACCCCATATACAGAAGTTTACGTTAAGAAACCTTTAGTATATCAAATTTAGATGTCATCTTTTGGGTGATATAAATGATATAAATGTCCGCTTATGGCCAAATTAATAAAAATGCTAAAACAAATATTACATACAAAGTTTAATAAAAATCGGCAGAATCTTTTTTGAGTAAATTAGAAAAAACTACATAATTTGGCCAAAACCTAGTGGCTTTTTGTATGGGAGCCAAAATTTAAAAAAGAGTAACTGACAAAAATGCAATGCCATCTGATACAGAGTTGTAATGAACAAGCTATACCAAACAAAGTTTGTTTGAATTCGATACAACCGTTGACAACTTATGGCCATTTGAAAAAAGACGTTAAGACCAGATTCTCTTTAGAACACTTAAAGAATATGACACGCAAAGTTTAATCAAAATCGTTAGAGCCGTTTTTGAACTAATTAGAAAAAAAAAACAAAAAAAGTTGGCTAAAACTGAACGGCTCGTTTTATTTTAAGCTAAAAACAAAAAACGCTTGTTTGTTAGAAATATCTTAGGTAGGTTAAATTCTGCGTTTAATCAAAATCTTTAGAGCCGTTTTCGAAAAAAAACCGTTACATTAGCATGACGTGAAAAAGCGTACATCCGCACATCCGCACATTTGCACAGACGCAAAGACAGACCGACGGACGGTATGGGGAAAACCACTTTTTTGGGCTTCTCTATCATGTTATGTCACGTTTGGTTAAAACCTCGATTTTTTTTCTGCACGAAACCAATACTTGCCCTATAGAGCAAGTAAAAAATCGAGGTTTTAATCAAACATGTCATTACGATGATAAAGAAACCCAAAAGACCGTCCGTCGGTCTGTCTGTGCGTCTGTGCGGATGTGCGCTTTTTCACGCCATGCTACAGCCTAAACGGCTTGACGGATTTTCTTCAAACTTGATATTTAGCAGTTTGAAGAAAACGGTTGTCGAGGTTTTTTTATTTCGTTTTAGTCCGGCTCTAATTGGTACCTTTCATGACACGGTTTATTTCATTTTGGATTTTCTCGAAAACGGCCCTAACGATTTTGATTAGACTCAAAATTTAAATAACTTAAAATATTTCTAACAAAACTGCGTTTTCCGTTTTTGGCTCAAATGGTCGAAACGAAAATCAGGTTTTAACGGCTTTTTTTCAAATAGCCATAAGTTAACCACGGCTTTATTGAATCGACTCAAATTTCGTTTGACATAGTTTTTCATAGTTTCCTATAGGATGGCTTATTACATTTTTCACTGAAGCCTAAACGGTGGCTTTCATGCAACGAGCCGTTAAGTTTTAGCCAACTTTTTTTGGTTTTCTCTAATTTGCTCAAAAATGGCTTTAACGGGTTTGATTAAACTTTGTGTGTTATATTCTTTTGATCTGCTCTTAATGGCTTTTTTTCAACTGGCCATAAGTTGTCACCGGTTGCATCGGATTCTCTCAAACTTTGTTTGGTATAGTTCCTTACAGCTTCCTATCAGATGGTATTAATTTTTTTTCAGTTTCTCTTTTTTAAATGGTGGCTCCCATACAAAGAGCCACTAGATTTTGGCCAATTTTTTCGTTTTTTCTTAGTAAGTCAAAAAAGGCTCCCCCGATTTTTATGAAACTTTGTATGTAACATACATAGAATACTTCAAAGAAAATTGAATTTTTAGTTTTTGGCTACACATGATAATAGCGGAAAATGGTTTTATAGTCTTGCCTGGACTAAACCTAAATAATAAAAATAAACCAAAAAATTTCTGTAGTTCCAATTTTTTCAGGAATGCGTTGGGGTAGGTCTATTGTACATGCAATAAGAAATCCCCGTCAATCGGGGTGCCGCGGGGGGTGGGGGTTCGATTTAAAGGGACCTTCCCATGGTTTCGCCCGCATATCTCGAAATCGGTGCGTCGTAGAAAAAAATAATAAGACAAAATATTAAGCTGACAAAATTTCCTACAATTTGATATCATACATTTGTTACGGTAAATTTTACCGCAACAAAAACTTCCCTTCGGTCGTTCTTTTTCCCTTTTCTTTTTCTCGTTGTGGCTGCAAAATTTTGGCGAAGTTGAGGGCAACCATGGTCTCATCAACCAGTGGTGTACCTAGCCTTATTTTGCAAAAGCAACCCAAGCAGGTGTTCGAGTACGACGTAATAAAACGAGAGGAGAGCCGGCGGATGAGCCGAAGAAGTAACGAGTCAGGCGGACTCTTACTTACTTAAAACGACCAACAACAACTTAACATCTTTTTATTAATATCTTTTCATTTTAACGTAACGTAATTTTAACTTTAGCTTAAAATAACGTAAATTTGTTTAATGTACAAAATGGGTTTTTAACGCGTGTTAGATTATAGTTTTGTAGAATGTTCAAAATGAATTTAAAGTAACGCTCCTTTCTGTATCTTCAAAAATAGTTCATTAAATAATTCACCCTTCGAATCCCCCGCGATAGTTGTAGAGTAGTAGGAAAAAGCCTAGTTCAGACTCCTCTTCAATTTTATTTCTTTTCAATTTTTCTCGAAAATAGTTTTAGTTGGAAAAGTCTGAACTCGTCCATAATGTTTCGACAAGTTTTGGAAACACATCCAACATTTTTATTGCACTTTTTCTTCGCGGCACGATAGGGGTAGGGAGATTTATTTAATTAAAATTAAACGTTTTTTTTTCCACCGCGATCAATTAAATTTAAAAAAAGGAAACAATAAGAAAAATTTAACGCGAGCCGACGGTGACGCACGACACGAATTTACTAATGATAACTATAGATAATACCGATCGACCACGAACGAATGACACGGAAAGAGAATACGAAAAAAAGTGCAACTACAGCTTGATAAAATAGCTGTCACCACGACTGTTCAGCTGGGGTGGGTTCGGTGGAAGAATTTTTGGGCTTCTTCTGATAAACTTTATTGATTTATCGAATCAAAATAGTTTATCAAAAGAACATATAGGTAAGGTATGCACAGTAGGGTGCAAAAAAAGTTAGGCGCCAGGAATTTTTTTTTTCTGAAACCGAATTAGAAAATTCCAAAACTAATTATAGAAAGTAAAGAACCGAATAAATGGAATAAAAAGAAAGAGTTATTTTCAAAAATGTAAATATTTTATTGTTTTGGGAAACCATGGGACAGAAGATCCCTGGACTAAAACCGAAAAGTCTTTTCAAATAAAAGGGTAATATACAAATAAATATGGCCGTTTGGCTCCAAGGAAAAAGTTAACAAGCAATTGAAGCTAAATAAAAAAAATAAAGCAATTAAAAGACAAAAAAAAGAAAGTAAAATAGGTTTTTAACAATTAAAGCGCGTCTCAAAAATTATAGGGAAAAACTCGTATAGGTACACGTTGAATATAAATATATATTTTGGAATTTCAAATATATATTTATATTCACAATCTAACACAAACTACTTATCTTATCTTGAATAACTCCTTTCTAATATCTCCTTTTCAACTCCTCACGTCTCGAATCCTGATTCTAGTCAATTCCAAAAATCCTCGATCCAAAAAAAAAAATAACAAAATATGTCTCCTCCTCGATTGTTTTTTTTTTCCAAAATTTCTCGATCTTTCTTTCTTTTCAAATTTTGTCTTCGCGCTTGTAAGTCTCTCACCAGAGTGCCTTCCAAGCTAATTTCTATCAACAACTTTCTTCCCTCGTCCATTCCAATAATTCACTCATACATAGAACGATACAACACAACCATTCGTTTCGAGATCATCGCTCACGGCTTTCTGGAAGCATGACGCTCTCCTAGAAAATTACCGTGGTGGGATCTAACGAAACATACTCACACGCACACAAACACGGTTTCAACAAGTTGTTGGATGTGTTTCCAAAACTTGCCAAAACTTACTCTCTCGCACACAAACAACGTTTCGACAAGTTGTTGGATGTGTTTCCAAAACTTGTCGAAACATTATGGACGAGTTCAGAGTATAATGTAAAATTGAAGAGGAGTCTGAACTAGGCTTTTTCCTACTACTCTACAACTATCGCGCGGGATTCGAAGAGTGAATTATTTAATGAACTATTTTTGAAGATACAGAAAGGAGCGTTACTTTAAATTCATTTTGAACATTCTACAAAACTATAATCTAACACTCGTTAAAAACCCATTTTGTACATTAAACAAATTTACGTTTGTTTAAGCTTAAGCTAAAATTACGTTACGTTAAAATGAAAAGATATTAATAAAAAGATGTTAAGTTGTTGTTGGTCGATTTAAGTAAGTAAGAGTCCGCCTGACTCGTTTCTTCTTCATCTCATCCGCCGGCTCTCCTCTCGTTTTATTACGTCGTAGTCGAACACCTGCTTAGGTTGTTTTTGCAAAATAAGGCTAGGTACACCACTGGTTAATGAGACCATGGTTGCCCTCAACTTCGCCAAAATTTTGCAGCCACAACGAGAAAAAGGAAAGGGAAAAAGAACGACCGAAGTTTTTGTTGCGGTAAAATTTACCGTAACAAATTCCACCCTTACCTCCCAAGAAATGTGTTTACTTTTCAAGAAAAATAAACCATTTCTTAAGGCTCGGCCAGGATTGGAGGGTAAAAGTACCAGGTGAACAACACAACACAGGGTTACCATCATATTAAAAAAGAAAAATAGAAAAAAAAGAATTAGTGGCACGAATTGAAAATATAAAATTGGACAATTTACAAAAAAAAAAAAACAAACAAAATACAAAAAATTACGATTTAAAAGAAAGATTAAGGGACTTTTGACTAAGTGTCAATAAATGGCTTTAAATCCTTTACGTGCCACGTCCCTCGATCCTTCCCTTTATCGTCTATCAGGAGGTATGTCCAAGGTGACACCCTCCTACTGATCCTAAATGGACCAACAAACTTGGTCGCTAATTTGGCCGCAAAATAATTTGCCGCATCGGACAAGGAATAATTCCTACGCCAAACGAGATCACCAGGTTGAAACTGTATGTCTCTTCTCCTCAAATTATAAGTTTTAGCGGTCTTATTTTCCGCCGCTTCCAACTTCCTAGCTATCTCCTGTCTCAGTTTCTGAAACTGCCTAACAGTATCCCCTCTATCTTGGTCCCTATCACTATCTCTAAGCCGTACATCATGGCAACTAGTTACCATGTTCCTAACAAAATTAACAAAGTATGGCGAAACACCTAATACCTCAGTTCGGATAGCACAGGCCACTTTTGCCAGTTGCATATCCCAACTCCGCTGGTTTTCGGAGACATACGCTCGGAGCGTAGTCTTAATAATTTGATTTATGTGCTCCGCAGGATTCGCTTGCGGATGGTAATGCGCCGTATACCGAAGTTGTGACCCGTACGCTTCACTAAGCGTCTTCAGTTCTTTGCTACGGAACTGGGGACCGTTGTCACAGACGATCCACTTTGGAACACCGAAGAGAAGAAAAACGTTTTCTTCCAATTCTCGACAAACCGCTTTCGCCGTTGCGGACCGTAACGCAAACAACAGGGGAAATTTACTAAAATAATCGGCGACCGTTAAAATATATATAAAACCGCGCGACGACTTCGGAAGTGGGCCAACTAAGTCCACACAAATCATATCAAACGGTTGGGAATTTCCCACCCTCTCAGTCATAAGACCACCTAATACCTCATACAATACCCTAATGCGCCGTATACCGAAGTTGTGACCCGTACGCTTCACTAAGCGTCTTCAGTTCTTTGCTACGGAACTGGGGACCGTTGTCACAGACGATCCACTTTGGAACACCGAAGAGAAGAAAAACGTTTTCTTCCACTTTTCGACAAACCGCTTTCGCCGTTGCGGACCGTAACGCAAACAACAGGGGAAATTTACTAAAATAATCGACGACCGTTAAAATATATATAAAACCGCGCGACGACTTCGGAAGTGGACCAACTAAGTCCACACAAATCATATCAAACGGTTGGCAATTTCCCACCCTCTCAGTCATAAGACCAGCTGGCCTCTCATTCACCGGCTTCACTTTTTGGCAAGTCTTACAAACCCTAACATATCTCGTAATATCACTCCTCATTTTGGGCCAGCAATATTTTTCTGCTACCCTAGCAAAAGTCTTTTTAACGCCCATGTGTCCTGAAAGCGGAGCATCATGGCAATCATTTAAAATCTTTGCCCTATCACCTTTCCCTACAACTAATTTCCACTCCTTATTCTCGTTGTGAACAACAATATGGTTCACCCTAACATGTTTATAGAGCCGCCCATCCTCAACTCGCCAGGATGGGTATTCTGACGGGCTCTTTTCTACCTGTGATTTCATTTTGATCTCCCAAGGGTCCGAATCCGCTTCAGAGACACCGGCTACTTCGGGGACTCCTCGCGACAACATATCAGGAACGACATGTTCTTTGCCCTTTCGATGGATGATCTTGAAATCAAACTGTTGGAGCCGAATGGCCCAACGAGCTAACCTACCCTGCGGATCCTTAAGATTGCTAAGCCAGATCAGTGAGTGATGATCAGTCACGACGGTAAACCGAACACCTTCGAGATACGGCCGTAACTTTTCGATCGCCCAAAGAACCGCTAAGCACTCTTTTTCGGTCGTAGAGTAGTTCCTTTCATTCCTATTCAATGACCGACTCAAATAACAAATTGCCTTTTCCCCCTCTTTAAAATTCTGAGAAAGTACGGCCCCGATACCAAAATCTGACGCATCTGTCTGAACAACAAACGGCCGGGAAAAATCCGGACATGTCAAGATCGGTGCCGTAACCAAACACTCTTTGGCTTTCCTGAAACCCTCCTCACACTCTTGTGTCCATTCGAACTTCTTACCTTTCTTTAAGAGATCGGTAAGAGGTCTAACTAGAATTGAAAAATTTGAAATAGTCCCTACAAAACTCCTAATTTCCTTCACGTTTTTCGGTGGAGGAATCCTCATCATGCTCTCCACTTTTTCCGGGTCTACATGAAGCCCGTTCCTATCAACTACATAATCTAGAAATTTCAAAGAAGGCCTACAGAAATTACATTTTTCCCTACCTACTTTTAAACCTGCCTCTCCTAACCTTTTAAAAACTTCTTTGAGAATTTCTAAGTGCTTCTCAAAAGAACCGGTGACAATGATAATGTCGCGTAAGTACACAAAGACGAACGGTTCTAAATCGGGACCTAGAACTTCGTCAATAAACCTCTGCCATGTCGCTGGTGAATTATGGAGCCCGAATGGCATCCTACAAAATTGAAAAAGACCCCTCCCTGGCACGGTAAAGGCTGTGTACTTACGCGATTCTTCCTCCATTGGAATCTGCCAATAAGCAGATTTAATGTCTAATGAGGACAAATACTTCGCGTTTCGAAGCTTGTCCAAAATTGCCGAAATAAATGGAAGTGGGTAAGCATCCCTATCAGTAACCTCATTTAATTTCCTATAGTCAACGCAGAACCGATAACTGCCGTCTTTCTTCTTAACGAGAAGAATCGGCGATGCCCAAGGACTCTTCGACTTCTCGATCACTCCAGCTTCCAACATCTCTTGGAGTTCCTGATCGATATGTTTCTGAATCGCTGGCGAAACAGGGTAATATCGTTGTTTGATTGGTTCTGCGGACGTCCTAATCTTGTGCTCAACTAAGTTGGTGAACCCTAATCCCTCGGTCATTGATTCACAAAGTTCTCCTAACAAGTGTTCTAACTTCTTATTTTCGAAATCGTCCAAATTCCATTTTTCCCTAATTGCTACCATGTCTGTTACCGAAGCCACCATTTCCTGGCTCGAAAAACTCCACATACCTGATCTCAAATCCGGGACTATGCCCGATAGTGCCCAAAAGTCGGCACCCAAGATCAATTGGTGTGGGAGATTCGGTATAACCAGACATTCTATTAAAATTGATCTATTCTCAACCTCCACTGGTAGAGAAATAGACCCAGCTACTCCTACACCTGCCCCATCTGCTAACGCTACTGACCCAACACTACTCTTTTCTAATCTAAGCCCTAAGTCTTTCAAAATTTTCCACCCGTCATCACCCACAATGGTACGAGAGGCTCCTGAATCAAGAAGTCCCAAAAATTTGACTCCATAAACCCTTACTCCTAAATATGGTCTACTGTCCCTACCGCTTGCCGCTAACGTGAAACTTAAATGAACTTGACGTTCCAGCTGATCGGCAGCAGACGACCTAACTAACGCCCACGGGTCTCCTGTCCTGCTGTCACAAGAGCCCGTTCCCCATTTCCCGAACACCGCCTACAATCCCTACGATAAACACCTACAGCCCTACGTTGGGCTCCACTTTATTGCACTTTTTCTTCGCGGCACGATAGGGGTAGGGAGATTTATTTAATTAAAATTAAACGTTTTTTTTTTCCGCCGCGATCAATTAAATTTAAGCGACGGCGACGCACGACACGAATTTACTAATGATAACTATAGATAATACCGATCGACCACGAACGAATGACACGGAAAGAGAATACGAAAAAAAGTGCAACTACAGCTTGATAAAATAGCTGTCACCACGACTGCTCAGCTGGGGTGGGTTCGGTGGAAGAATTTTTGGGCTTCTTCTGATAAACTTTATTGATTTATCGAATCAAAATAGTTTATCAAAAGAACATATAGTTATGCACAGTAGGGTGCAAAAAAAGTTAGCCACCAGGAATTTTTTTTCGGAAACCGAATTAGAAAATTCCAAAACTAATTATAGGAAAAAATTACCGAATTAATGGAATAAAAAGAAAGAGCTATGTTTAAAAATGTAAATATTTTATTGTTTTGGGAAACCATGGGACAGAAGATCCCTGGACTAAACCCCAACTTCAAGTACAAGTTGGTCAGACCCCAAGTTGTGTGCAGTCCGTGTTAGGATTGGCTGGTGGGTCATTGTCTGAACCAATGCGTGTTGGCAGTAGTCCATCAGTCAATGATATTAGTGTTATTTGAAAACAACCAACCATTTCCGAGATATGCCCTCTCGGAAATGGGAAATTTTTCGAAGAATTGTTTTCTTTGCCAAACTTGTTGTTTTTAACTTCTTCCCACATTTTTTTTAACACAAAGTGATGAATCGAAAAGTTGAAGAAAATTTAATTTCCTTCAATAAGATATGAATAAATATTATGTATATTTAAAATAAAATTGGAATATATGAGTAATGCTAAATAATGAACTTTGGAAAAGTTGGCATAGATGGCACCACTCAGTTCTATTCCCACTACCATCCTACTTGCCTCACTTGGTAGGACCAAAAAGTAAGGTG
Source organism: Platycheirus albimanus (assembly GCA_916050605.2). Classification (NCBI taxonomy): domain Eukaryota; kingdom Metazoa; phylum Arthropoda; class Insecta; order Diptera; family Syrphidae; genus Platycheirus; species Platycheirus albimanus. The sequence continues at coordinate 122,850,143 of OU696696.1, forward strand.
TTGTTATCTGTTATCTCTCCAAGTCCGAAATAAAAAACATCACATACAAAACCGGGGTTTCTGTCCCACTTTTGAACATTGATTGTTGAGTATGGCCTTTTCAGTTCCCACGTGCTTTTTATCCGCAATGGTTAAATATTTCGTTTAAATATTAGAATAGTCTGGCTGTAAATGAAGAATGAAGAATGAAGATAAAACAAAGTACATGCTGTCCTCGGGTGAAGTAGATCATCACCGTAGGCTCAGACAAAACGTCACAGTGGACAGATATAACTTTGAGGTTGTCAAGGACTTCGCCTATTTGGGTTCCACTATAACCTCTTAGAACAACATCAGTGAAGAGATCAGTCGAAGAATCACTCTTGCCAATCGCTGCTTCTTCGGGCTAAGAAGGCATCTTAGTAGTAAAGCCCTCTCTCAAAGGACCAAGGACACTATACAAGACCCCTTTCATCCCAGTCCTGCTGCATGGGGCAGAAGCGTGGACACTGACACAATCGGATGAATACAGGCTGGGGTGCTTTGAGAGAAAGATTCATCGGGTGATATTCGGTCCTGTATGTATCAATGGAGTATGGAGGAGAAGATTCAATGGCGAACTGTACGGGCTATACAGCTACATTGACTTGGTGAAGAAGCTGAAAATTCACCGGCTTAGATGGCTGGGCCTTGTGGAGCGTATGGACGAAAACGCTCCTGCCCGACGAGTCTTCGATTCCAACCCGGAGACCGACGCAGTTCTGGAAGACCCCATCTAAGGTGGCGCGATCAAGTGGTAAACGACCTCAACCAACTTGGTGTGCGCAACTGGAGGCTAGGTACCGGCCTAGCTGCCGAGGATTGTTGGTTGAGGCCGTGGTCCACAATGGACTGTCTGCGCCACCTTAATGAATTAGAATAGTTCGCTTTAAAAGCCAAGTTTAAAAGGAACAGTGCAATTCTCAATAAATTGTATTTAATTCATTTATAGTTAAGTGTATAGTATATAGATTTCTTATAGTGTATATAAAAATAGTGGTACGTCCAAAATAGAATATACGGAAACATGTATAATATGCGACAACCCAGTGGTGATGGATGCAGTACGAAATTGGGCTTCACGTTAGTTTAAAAGCAAAATAACAGCCATCAGCACCTCCTGGAAACATCCCCCAGAAACCAAGGCCGTATCCAAGATTTTCTACGACCACCAATCAACACATGAGGCGGTCTCACAAGCTGGGGAACAGATGTTCCTGTTATTGTACCAGGCTCCAGCTTGAGAAAACGACTTGGATCGGCACCGGTACAATAGTTTCATAAAGTCCACCATCCGTACAAGGGCGAATCTTCCTTCTCTTCCATCCACAAAAAGCGCTGCAGAACAACACTCATTCCGAGTGTACCATCAGGTGCAGCAATGGCTGGGCAATGAATTGTCGCCTGAATGTTGAGGTTGAAAGAGAGGAGAAGATTGTTTTTTTTCCCCGGTGAAAACCAACGCCCCTCCAGCTCCCGACCAAATATTAAATAAAATATACTGCTAATGCACCGGTGGGTGTGCTGTTAGGTGTGGCTGCGGAAAGGCAGGATTATTCTGTTTAACTGTGTGCGCCTCCTGCCGGGGTAACTGTACGAATACAGTCGCGGTAGAGGACCAGGATGGCGAGGAATAAGAAGAGCTGTAAAAAAATCCGAAGTTTCCTGAGCGCTTATTTTAACCTTACAATACTCATACTTCAAACAATATCATTTTAAACATTATATGTAACTAACTTGGTCAATTATTTAAAAATAAACACTACCATTTTTTACACAACTACTTCGTAAAACTTTTTCTTAATACCTTGATTACTCCTTCGATCTTACATTTTTCACCCTCCCCCTCCCCCACCTCCATCCTTCCGGGGCAACGTACTTTTGGGAACTCATTGTAATATATAATTCGTTATCAAGGGATCTGCTTCTCATTCCAAAAGGAATTGGTGCCTAAAAACAAGTTCTGGTATTTTAGGGCTTAATATATTGACTTCCACTACAATATTTCAAATTGCTGTATCTTTTGATTTGTTGATGATAAATTAACATTTGTTCATATCTTATTGAAGGAAATTAAATTTTCTTCAACTTCTCTATTCATCACTTTGTGTTAAAAAAATGTGGGAAGAAGTTAGAACAACAAGTTTGGCAAAGAAAACAATTTTTCGAAAAATTTCCCATTTTCCAGAGGGCATATTTCGGAAATGGTTGGTTGTTTTCAAATAATGTATGATATCAAATTGTAGGAAATTTTGTCAGCTTCATATTTTGTCTTATTATTTTGTTCTACGATGCACCGTTTTCGAGATATGCGGGCGAAACCATGGGAAAGTCCCCTTAAATCGACCCCCCACCCCCCGCGGCACCCCGATTGACTAGGATTTTTTATTGCATGTACAGGAGACCTCCCCTAACGCATTCCCGAAAAAATTGGAACTACACGAATCTTTTGGTTTATTTTTATTATTTTGCCTGGACTATTAACAGTATTATTAATTTGGCCATAAGCGGAAATTTATATCACCCAAAAGACGACATTTAAATTTGATATATTAAAGGTTACTTAACGTTAGCTCCCGTATGTCGAGTTTTCCAGTCTTAAAAAAATTTTTTTAGTGTCTCTCGAAAAGTATGTTTTCATCGTTCTATTGCTCCCACAGAGCAAGTACGTGCGACCCAGTCTTGCATTTTATTTTTTCGTACAAAGCAATGAAAACATTTTTTGATCCTCGATTAGAACTGTACAATTAAGTTAAAACAGCTCAAGTAAATTTTAACCATTTTTTAGTATGATGAAATAAAGTTTTGCGAATTTGTTTTCGAAAACTTTTTTGGTGATTACTAAGAAAGTTTTGGTGCTAGACTAGTGAAATTTTTTTTCAGGGCAAATTTTTTGTATAACATCCTTAAAATGCATATCACTTTTTTTGTTATAAATAAACACAAATCTAATAAAAAACGGTGTTTTATGAAAAAAATCAATTTTTACAACGTCTTAAGTCCATATAAACAGTCAAGTGATTCAATATTGCGCAAGCGATCACTTCATTTGGTTCTCACAAGGAATAACAGCTTATCTTGGGACTTAAGCCATTAAAAAGAAGTTAATTTTTGTTTATGTTTCGATTGATTTCGGCCTTAGGTACACATAAGCCGTTTTGCAAATGCATTTTTTGTCCATATGAAAATAAGCTGCTTTGATTTATATTTACTTTCACGGCTATATTTTGTCGTAAAGCAATGCGACCCAGACTCAAATAAAGGGAAACAAACGGGAAAGTGTGTAAACTTAAAATAACGATTTTCACTTGCGTTGACTTAAGCCCTTTTTACTTATTATTATTTATTAAATTCTTTATCAGTTACCGTATTGTGGATAAAAGTTGAAATTTTTACTGACACTTTTTTATGGACATTTAATTAGTCTGGATTTTAGACTGTCAACTTTTTTTTTTTGTTGATCAAACTTCAGTCGACATTCTGAGAGTCGGAGAAATTTATTATTATTCAGTAAACATTTTTTGTCTACCATTCGTACATACTTTTCCCAGAATTTGCCGCTCCCCAAAATCGGATGTAAGGTTAACTTTACTGCGTATTCCGGCAGCCGTTCAGTCCCCTTGGGCGTTAACGTTACCCGCTAGATTTTACTTTCACTGAATCTTAGATCTCTCCAGTCTCCAATAGTTTCAGAGACCAGTTTTGTATATTTTTTGTCAAAACAAGGCGCTGATAAAATGGTTTTTTCTTAGCTCTTTAAACAAGAAACACTGTTGAATCTATACCAAAAAACGAGGTTTTTCGGCTTTAAAAACATAGACAAAAATATAATACCGTTCTTATATTTTCATAAATGTTTTGTTTCTTATGACAAATATTTTCATTTTTAGAATTACATTTAGGTACAGGGTGGGCCAAAAGAAGTCATCCACCCGATGTTGTTTGGATCTCTTTTTTGTTTTAAACGAAAACCTTCGATTCTGTTTTTTGATTATGTTTACTTAAACCTTAAAAATTGTATTGGTCAAGTCGAGAAGATGATATCGGCCAAATGGGCGCGGTCACAATTGATTGCTCGTTTTATGTCATTTTTCATCACTTCAGCGAGAACTTCGGGCGACAGATTCTCGCACTCGTGTGGAATATTGTCCTTGAGGGTTTCCTGAGTCTTGGGCTTGTTCACGTAAACACGAGACTTCAAAAAACTCCACAAAAAAGTCTGAAACGGTTAAATCGGGCGATCTTGCGCGCCAGTGCAAATCGCCAAAACGAGAGATGAGTCGACCGGGGAAAGCCGCCTTCAGAATATCAGTTCATGTATCGTTCCATGGCTTGTTCACTTGGACTCTGCATCTGTCTAGTCCACAAATGTCAAAATAGATTTGACATTGGCTGCCATTTGCAAAAATGAAAGCATCTTCCAATATGGTGACTTCTTTTGGCCCACCCTGTACATGAAATTACTCCTCGTTTATAAAAGGGGAGGATGTACCCTATATTGGGATATACTATGAAAACAAACCATTATTGAAGTGCTTAAGTGGCTTTAGTTCGGTATATATTATATAAATTTCAGGCAACCAAACTTTCTTTAATGTTGCGAACATATATTTTACAATTTTTGTAGAATTTTTTTTTTGTGGCTGTTATATTTCCGACGAACTTTGAACCACCGAAAAAGTTTTAGTGGCAATTGGAATGATAAGATCTTTTCGAGCATTGCACTAAAATCATTCTTTAATTTTTGTTCGTCTTATATTTTTGGACAAAGTATTATTGAATAGTTTTTATATCAAACATTTTTAACATCGATATTTTGTATTTCTTAGAAATTCTTATTAGATTTTATCTTAATCGAAAAGTGTTGTGAGCAGACTTATTTACCAAAGCCAAATTTACCAAAAATTGAATCTTTTGCTTTTGAAAGCATGTCTCCTCCAGGAGCAGAAGCAGCCATAACATTCAATTTCGACATGAAACCAGGACCTTGGCCAGGAGGTTGTGTGTCTTGTTGTTGCGTTTGCTGTTGTTCATGTTGTTGTAATTGCGGCTGCTGCTGTTGATGTTGCTGGTTACCTCCTCCAAATAGTCCACTGATTCCTTGTATTTGATGGTGCATTGGTGGTCCATTATAAGACGAAACGTTTTCATCCATTTTAGGTTTCGAACTGAAAAAACCACCGGTGGCAGCCTGTGTAGCACCAGAAAGTAAGCTTGAAGCCCCAGAGAAAAGACCACCCCCAGAAGGTTGTGCTACAGGTGGAGGTTGTTGTTGCTTTTGATGTTGTTGGTCTTGTTGTGCAGATGAATATTGCTGATGCAGTGTATTATTACCACCGGGTCCCGTTATCACCTGTGAATTACAATATGCCATTTAAAATCGAAATATATTATGTTTTGTATAGTTTTATTTCGAAATCAGGAGAGTACAAATGAAATGAGAGAAAAATATTTGATTAACAATTTCTTGCTCTTGCATAAGGACAAATTTGATTTCTCAAATATATGCCTGTCTGTCCAACCATGGTCTACAAAACACTTGCACAATGTTATACATAAAAGCGAAGCTGGGATGATTTCTAAATGCAAATTTGGCCTACTGAGTCCAGTAAATTAAGGGTTTAAATCAACTTGAGTAATGCGCAACCCATTTCTGCGAGCTAAAAATGGAGTTTTGTAAGCTTAAGCACAGAAATTGGATCTATAAACTGATATTATTTTCAAATGTACAATTGAAATTTTACGAAATATTCAATTATGCCTTATGAAAAGAATATTTCAACTGACAAACTTCATAAAATATGTTTTGTGCCCTCAGTTTAAAAAAGAAGAATTATGTTGGTTTGATGAAATGATTGATGTTGAGTTATAACAAAATTTCAGTTCAACTTAAAAAAAGTTGTTCTTAAACTAGTGGCAAAGTTATATCACAGTTAAACACAAAAGTGTTTTTGTGTACAAACATTGTAGTTAACGTTAAATGCATAGGAATTTTAAACATGAAAATAACATCATGTATTTTAAAAAAGTTTATTAATTATATTAACTCTTCTAGAGATTGAAAAAGAATCGTTGTAAGGAACTGCTATGAGCCAAAGAAAATTATACAGACTTAATAAAAATAAACGTATGTAGATGTAAATTTTAGCATTTATTATAAAATGGGCTTTATTTTATGCAAAGAAAAAGATTTGTGATTTTGAATATAACTGTGAACACCAAATCTGTCTACTCAGAAACTGAAAGCATATTTCGATTTCAAATGAATTTGAATGCATTCAAAGAAATAATGGGTAAGTAAGAATAGTATTTACCTGCGTTGAGTGATCGGGGACAGGGTAGCCCGTGTTGTCTAACAGTGTAGGGGAAGCGCGGCGAGCATCTATATCAACAAATAACATAAAGACTTCACATTAAGCACATTGACCATATACAAATTTGTTTTCTCGAAAATAATTTTTTTTTATCTTTCACACTACGAAGCAGCGTGTCATCAGAGCGGTCAAAACAAAACTTTAAAACAACCCCAATTCTTTTGGGCTAAATTGGCGATTGTGTAAGGTTTCTGATCCCTCATTGTCTATCACCACTACAAAGTTAAAAGTTAAAGTTTGAATTTGTTCTGGTATTAAAACAAGAAGTAGCTAGTTTAAATTCAATCTTAACATCAACATTAAAAAGTTATGTTACTTTATTTCAAAATATGTCAGATGATTTTAAAATACATGTTTTTCCTCGAGCCTTCACGCTTACGGCTGCTTGCACACCTACTTGCTCAATGAACTCATTAACCCATGCGAGCACTCAACTTGTGTTCCTTTTACTTGCCTCAAGCGGGGTTCACATGGGACAATGCAGAGGCCAAGACAATGTAACAACACAATCATTGTTCCATATGAACAAGTGTTTTCAGGTAAGGTCAAGTGCGTTGTCCAATTTTAGTTCGCATTTCATCGATATTAATTTTCTTTGGAACATCAATTATGAAATATATCGTATAAGCAATGTCAAGATAGTGCAATAGACAAAATTGATTCACGTACAAATTAAAAGTTTGAGATCAACCCATTCGATCGAAATAAAAAAGTTCGCCAATCTTTTACATCTTTAGCGATTTCAGATAGTATCTACAAGCTCAAAATAACATGCTTCAACCCGATGGATGCTTTATTGAAGAACGTGGAAAACAAACGACCGACACATAATAATTTGGTAAGTGATGTTTATTATTCAATATGTAGTTCATGTACATTAGAAATTAAACTATGTCTTTTATATATTTATTTGTATGTTAATTAAACACTTGGCGACCATTTTTTCTAGCCACACCACTTGTCCAATGAGTAAAAAATTGAATCGAGCAATATTAATATTTTGTTCTCTTCAATTATTATTTGAGTTGACTCAATACTAATTGAAATAGGCGTTCGAAATATTCTGAGCCTGCTTTCTACGACAGCAATTGCATTTTCTACAATGCGTCTTGCCCATGAATGTTTGTAATTGAACACTTTTTGTCCATGTGTCAAGTTAAGCAAATTAGTTTTCAATGGGAATGCCTCATCTCCTACTATTTATCCATTTTCTGATAAGAAGCTATTTTCAAGCTTTTCGACTAAAGGGCTGAATATAAATGAAGCAATAGGCATGGTCAACAAGCAAAAAAGAATAATAAAGAATTTTTGAAGTTGGAAAAACTGCTACCACCATTTGGTGGAGGTTGCATCAAAACGTGTCTCCCATCATAGTCCGGGATCCAGGTACAAATTTAATCAGTCATTTCCTTCCGAATGATAATTGGTGAACAGAATAAGGGAATAATATCATAAAGCCTCGTGAACTTCAACTGCGGTTTCGTGAGTGGGATGAGCGGGGGTAACCTCCCAAACACGACGAAAAAAAAATTTCAGTCATTTCCTCCCGACTGAAACTTTGCCAAAGTATAGCTTATCAGGTATCTCAAAGAAAACACAAAGTCAGCTGACTGTAACGTGGTGGATTATACGTCAGCTGGACGCTTGAACATGCCAATTTATTATTCACTTAATATGGCACAGCACTTTGTTAAAATGTCTTTAAGAAATGATTTTAATTGCAAACTTTTTTTTTACAAAAAACACAATAAGGCGTTATAATTGGTAATTACCGGTTAGAACATTCTCTTCAACTGAATAAGTCTTACAAGAAGCAATAAAATAAAAACCTAAACTAAAATGTACCTAACGTAGTCCAGTAAATAGAGACATTTTACCCTACAAAAGGTCGGGTAGTTCTAAATTGTGAATATGTTATATGGTATAGCTGGTAGATGAAAATTCCAAATTTTCACAACCACGCCCCCTCCGCCCTCTTCAAAATCCTGGAAAAATCATACAAAATCGGCACTTTTGTCAGTTTTTTGCCTATAACTTTTTTTTAAAGTATTTTATCGAAAAAATAAATATGCAAATTTGTAGCTTAAAAAAATTTCCAATAAATACGATACAAGAAGTATTTTTGTACAACCACTACGAACGGCGCTATGAAGCTTCCAAAAAAGGCTAAAATTTCGTATTTTAAAAGATTTTCAGTTTCCGCCCTCTTTAAAGCGCAATAACTCCTTAACCGTCGAGTATCGGGCAATTTTTTTTCACATTAGTCTTGTAGATAATTTTATTGGCTACCAATTGCATGCAAGCATTTTTATTTTGTGACCAAAGCAATCGGGTGAGGATTGAAATAGTGTTTTGTTAAAATATTCACAGTAACTAATTTTTTCTCTGTATGTCTGTTTGGTTGCTGAGATTTTTAAACTAACTTTGAGATAAGCCAGAAACCCAAGCGCGTGCATGCCAGTCCCTGCACCCCTTTTTTAAGTCCGTTGCATGCACCCCCGTCAAGGCCGTACTCAGGATGATAATCAGGGGGAGGGGGCAAAATCGTTCAAAAATTAATATTAGTATAAAATTATCCCGGTTTCTTTATCAACTTTTATCCGACAGCCACAATTATGAAAAATAGATAAACATAGCTATTAAAAATGTGTTCAGTACTTACCTGTAGAGCCTAAGTCTTAGAGCTCTCTACTTGAGTGGAAAATATAAAACGCCCAGGATAATTCATCAACAAAATTAAGATATCCAAAGATTTTGAAATTAATAATTTGATTCTTTTCATTTCTCTAAGACTCTAAGACTTAAGCTCTACAGGTTAGTACTGAACACATTTTTAATATTATATATACATATAACATACTTATTTTTTCGATAAAATACACTTAAAAAAAAAGTTATAAGCAAAACACTGACAAAGGTGCCGATTTTTTGTGGTTTTTCCAGGATTTTGAAGGGGGCAGAAGGGGTGTGGTTGTGAAAATTTGAAGTTTTCATCTACCAGCCCCACCATATATCATATCAAAAATTAAGAACTACCCGACCTTTTGAAGGGTAAAATGTCTGTATTTACTGGACTACGTTAGGTAGGTACATTTTATTTTATTTTTTATTTTATTGCTTCTTGTAAAACTTAGTCAGTTGAAGAGAATCTTCTAATCGGTAATAACCAATTAAAATGAGTAATTTAATGCCTTATTGCCTTTTTTGTAAAAAAAAAAAATTTGCAATTAAAATTATTTAATAAAGTCATTTTAACAAAGGGCTTTGCCATATAGTGTACGAAAGAATAATAAACTGGCATGTTCAAGCGTCCAGATGACGTGTAATTCACCACGTTACAGTCAGCTGACTTTGTGTTTTCTTTGAGATACCTGATAAGCTATACTTTGACAAAGTTTCAGTCGGGAGGAAATGACTGAAAAATTTTTTTTTTCGTCGTGTTTGGGAGGGTACCCCCGCTCATCCCACCCACGGAACCACAGCTGACGTTCACGAGGCTGTATGATACAACTCTCGGATGCATTCCACTAAATACCGCTTGAGAGGAAATTAGTCATGAAAATCTGTCGCTGGCTCGCGGACTATCAACTGCCCCATACACATTTGGAAATTTCCACCTTAGTCGAAAACCCCATTCAATGTACATCTTTGGTATAACGATCAAAAACGCAGCCTGCACGACACCACTTCCGATAACGAACTCAGGCTCATCGATTTTTCAGCGGGAAAGAACATGGTGCTGGCAGCACACGATTTCCACGTCCCAACATCCACAAGGGCACATGGCGATCTCCAGATGGTCACAGGTTATACCAAATCGACCATGTTGCGATTGATGGAAGATGGAATATTCGTACATTCCGGGGCAAACATCGAGACTAAGAGTACGGATTTCCATGGAAGCTCTTAGGCGAACACCAACTACGCCGAGGATATTCAATGTTGGACGACTTTAAGAAGAGACCGCGCGCCGCTGTCTATGCTGACCGCGTATCCCTTGAGCTTGCGAGAAATCCTTTGACTGATGATAAGAACCCGGAAGACTAATGGGAGCTATGCCAACAAGCCATAAAAAGTGCTGCGTCAGAAGTATTGGGTTTCTCACAGCCTCCCACTAAAAATCCTTGGTTCGACTCCAGTCACCGCACGTGAGAAGGCCACCGGTGACCCCGCTCAGTGCAATTTGAGCGAAACTTTCGGGGTGAGTAAGAAATTTTACTCAATTAATAAATAATTATTGATTATAAACGCGGATAATCCGAAAAATTCAAAACGTCAGTCTTCATCAGGTTTCACAAGCCGCCCTGTGACCTGTAAAATTCAGGATGGAGACACTATAGTGGAAACGCATGCAATTGTGGAAAGATCAAATGAAAGACCAACTTGTACCAGTGACTCTAAATGACGACCATGAGATACATCCACCCAACCCAAAATAATATCAAAGTAGCCATCATCAGACTACAAAATATGGTCGGAGGTAAGTATGCCCGATTAGTGGAATCTAAGTACCACCAGCCCGATCAACAAAACAGGAGACGGCCTAATCTGCGCCAACTATAGAGGAATAAGTCTTAAACATCCCGTATAAGATCCTGTCCAGCATTTTATGTGAACTTCTCAAGCCGTTTCCTGATGTACTTATAGGTCCTTTACAATGCGGCTTAAGACCTGGACAATCAACGACCGACCAAATTCGTACATAACGCCAGATCCTGGAGTAAACCCAATAAAATACCATCGACACCCACCACCTCTTCGTCGATTTTAAAGCAGCCTACGACAGTGTTAATAGGCTTGAATTGTACCGTGCTTTGTCTTACTTTAGAATTCCTGCTAAGCTAATATGCCTTATCAAGAAGACGTTGGAGAATGCTTGCTGTTCCGTTCAAGACAAGCTAACGCACTGTCATGCAGCTGTTTTAACATTGTGCTGTAAAATGTCATTCGGAACACCCATGTCACAACATTGGACACCATCTTTAATAAATCGACACAATTACTTGGGTTCGCAGACGACATTGACGTGATAGGAAGAACAAAGCGAGCAATAACCGGTGCTTTCACTACCATGGAGTCAGCAGCAGGCAGAATGGGACTGAAAATAAACGAAGACAAGACGAAGTATATGCTTTCATCAACCAAAGTCGAATATAGATAGAATTGTCTAACTTCCAGGTAGTCAATGAATTTATCTCCCTGAGTACTGCTGTAAGCACAGGCATTTCCTTTCTGTTTCCTTTGGCTGAATAAGCAATTGGGGAATAAAGCTTTATCGAGAAGAACCAAGGAGAAAATATATAGAACACTCATCATTGTTGCCCTTCTATATGGTGCAGAAGCATGAACTCTCTCGGATGAAAAGTCAAATGGAGTCTTCGAGAAAAAAGTTCGGCGTACGATTTATGGTGTTGCCTGCGTAAGCCGAGAAGACAACATATGGTGAAGAAGATACAACTACGAGCTATACGTGCTGTACAGCGACATAAGCGCCAGAAAAATTCGGATTTTACGACTAAGATGGTTGGGACATGTAGAGTGAATTCACATCGACGCTCCAGCTCGTAAAGTCTTCAACGGCAAACCAGAGGGAATCAGAAGCCAAGGTAGACCTCATCTCCGATGGAGCGACCAGATAGAGGGAGACCCCCGACAACTTGGAGTGCAAAATTGCAGACGGCAGGCAACAGATCGAGCCGGCTGGAGTGGCAAGGCCTAGGAGTACCATGCTCCAGTGCAGATAACATAAGTTAGTAAGTAAGTAAACAACATAACACACAGTACAAAGGAGTTTCTGATGGAACATCAAGTTCATCATCACCACTCATGCCAAACGAAGCTAGATACCATAGTTTACCGTATACCGTTCACCGAAACCGACTTTTCCTCGTTAAAAACGCCAACGCCAATTCCGAATTTATAAGCTAATTAACTGAAGAACACCACAAACTTTTCATTTTGCAGGCCTAGACCACAATAGTCTTAATGGTCTAACAACTTTGTATTTGTATTTGAAAATATTTATTTTTCAGCTTCAATTTATGTATATACCAGAGATTAAAACGAGTATGTTCGAATAAGTTCGAACACTGTGATTTTTTCTATTTGGTCGCTCATACCCGATCGTTTTGCTTCCATGCTCATAAGTCATTTTGGTCATGAATAAAAAGAATCACGAATAAAGACAAACGAACTGATCGAACTCATGAGTATCTTCTGACTTTCATACCCAAGAACAAAATTATTCGCAAACAGTTGTAACCAGTTTCGGGTACTCGAAAAAAGACCTACTGATCGTTTTGATCGTTTTGATCGTTCTGATCGTGAACAAAGCGAGTACTCACAAGTCACAAGCAATGCGTGAACAAAGGAAACTGCTGGCGCTACCTGATTTATTATCTTCTATATCCGTTGTATTTTAAGGGTAATGTTTTGTATTCGCAGAAAATAAAGCAGAAGAAAAAGGGTTTCTTATTTTGGAAAGATTTATGAATAGGTAGGTGGATAGGTAGGCAAATGATGTAATTATAAAACAAAAGATGGCCAACATTCGCGGTTGGTGTATGTATTTAAGTGAAGTCAATTTTTTCTTTTATTGAAGGTGCAGGTTAAAATTAACCGAAACAGGTACTATTTTCTTTGTTAGTAATTTTATTAGGTCAGTGGTTTTAATTACTTATTTAATTTACTGTTTTTTTTTCAAGTTAATAAAAATAAAAATCATTGTGACTTATAACATTATTTACTGCACTTTTTCCTAATAATAATGCCTTATTTGCATACGCAAACTAAGTATATTGAATCATGAAGCAAAATCAACCAACACCGATCTGCCCCTAATGATAAAAGTATCTTAAATACAAAAACCAACCCCAATAACACAAGAAACAGAATCCTTAAAATACCAACCCCGAATACACATTTTACACAGCGAGTAGTCGAACGATCGCGATCGATCGCACTGATCGTGAACATTTTGACCATGAGCACATTGATCGTGAACATTTTGATCATGAGCACTTTATTCGTTTTGTTCAAACTCGTTCATACTCGGTTGGAAGGTATACTCGATCTTATTCGTTTGAAATGTGTTGTTATCAGTGTTGGCAAGTAAGTTACATGAAGTAAGTTACTCGTTTAGTTACGCGTAACTAATATGAATTAGTTACGCCCAATATTTGGCGTAACTAATGTAACTAATGTAACTAATGTAACTAAATGTAACTAACTGTAACTAAATAAAACTAACTCTAACTTAATAGTACAAAATAAAAAAAATCACATTTCATCCTGAATCCCAATCGACTATTGACAAAATTCTTTTATTAGCAAGGGAAACGGCAAGGAATACGTACATATTGAAATTACTATGTTCCTGATGAAAAGGAAATCTAATGAAATATTATATTCTTGGAGCATACAATAGATTTTTACTTACATTTAAAGTTTTCCCTTCTTTCTTGAGATTCCTGGAAATTTTTTTGTTTATTGTGATTTATTTTTGTATGGCAAATTCAGATTTGATCTCAGATTTGGTCTCAAGTTTCAGATTTGGCTCGCCCAAAGGAAATCAAACGAGATCTATTTTGTTTTATTATTTTTAAATTTTTTTTTTCAGAAATATTGTTATTTAAAAATGTTTTCCTTGCCAGGAATGCGACGGCAATCTCAATCATTCAGCTTTGCCATAAAACAGTATAGTCAATCGTCATTCGAACGGGTTTGTGGACGGAACTTCTAAATTTCAATTTAACATAAAATGTGAGTTTTTGTATTTAAAAAATTCTATTAGTTATAGTTAGTTACATTTAGTTACAATTAGTTACATTAAGTTACATTAGTTACATTAGTTACATAAGTTACATTAGTTACGTGTAACTAATTAAAATTTCAAAGTTACGCGTAACTATCCAACACTGGTTGTTATTCACGGGTCATCATACTCATGAACAAAAATACTTGTAAGCATAGTTTGATAGGTTGACTCTGTTTGTTCAAACTCGCTTTTTTCGAGCAAGTATTCGTTGATCGTGAACAGTACTCGACTCGTTTTAATCTCTGTAGTATATACCCATTTTAAGACACTTGTTAATTACCTCAGTTTAACAATAATTGCCAGAACTAAATTGAGTTACTTTTTTTTTCAAAAGTGGATATAATGGGTTTTGCTTTTGAACAACACATATATAAAATTGGATGTGTGTATGTATGTATGTGTATGTATGTATTTCGTGTATGGACTCCTAAACCGCTCAACGAAATTCTATGAAATTTTCAGGCTAAATATTGTTTAGTCCAGGTATGGTTCCAGTGAAGGTTTGGTTCCGATCAGGTGGAAGACAAAAATAAAATGCAGGCTTTTAACATTTTTTTTTTTTTTATTTTTTCATAAATATTTAAGCGATTTGAAACATCAGCGAAAATTCCGGAATGGCCGATCGGGTCGAAGACAAGAAAAATGCAGGCTTCAACCAAAAATATTGTTTATCCGCTAGCATTGAGATGAAATAAATAAATAAATTTAGTTTCACATTAAATTTTTGTTTTTTTTTTTTGGCGCAGCAACGTGCGCCGGGTACCACTAGTAGAATATATAATACTGAAAATATAAGCTACTATGGAAATGATAATAAAAGTATCAATAAGCCAATCAATGATTGTTATTGAATTGTTTATTTCATAAAAATTTTAGATAATGAAACGCCATTTCTTCACACATTTATTGAAGGAGATTATGGAATGAATTAAACGAATTTTTAAGGGAAGTGCATAATACAATCTATATCTAGATGCTACTAATGTGTTAAATCTAAAAACGTGTTGAGTATTATGGACTGGTACAAATGTAACATTCCTCTCGCTACAACATTAAGAGTAAGCAGATGGTATACGATTAAAAAGATAACCACTTCTCAAAAAAAGATTTTTTGAGTATACACACTCACGTGCGATGACTACGAAATGTTTTATAGCGTTCAAACAGGCGGACCTATCTTTGAAAGGTTTAAGGAACACAAGCCCAAAGCCAGCACAAAATCGGACTTTGCCCAGCTTAGACGAAAAAAACAACTACACTGACTTTGACAAAAACTACATTTACTATGCGTCTGTAAGAAAGAGCGAATACTCGATGCCACTGAGGATTATGAAATATACAAAGCATACAAACATAAACAACACAACGATAGGCTGACATTAAAAGCGAACGCACTTTACGACACGGTTACCAACAACAACAACAAATAATATTTAATTTCAAACAGATCACCCATCAAAAAGTACCAACAACAAAAAGAAGAGCTTTATACCTGCATACAACCACAACATCAAACAGCAATAATTAACACCAAAGCTTCAACCGAATGCACGCTTGATGATGGACGAATACCCGAAACGCGTCACACGTAATATTATTTTTATTTTTTTATTTATTTATTTTTATTTTATTCTTATTTTATTTTTTTTACAATTTAATTATCAGCAGCGTTGAAGCCAACTTCAGAAATAGTATCCACAGCTATTTTGACAAAATGTTCATTAAGGTACGGATGTGGGACACAACAAAGGAAATTATTCTAGAATGTACCACTTCCACTACCGTCCCGAAACGGCTAAACAGTTTGGCTATGTCAGAGTGGTTAACAATATAACAATTCACATAACCATACATCAAACATACTGGAGGACCAGAATCCGCAGTTTTACTTGTGATTTAAGGTACTATAAAGCAAATTATGCACTCGTTTTTCTGGCTTCAGAGGAGTTGTGCGTGAATGGATTACAAATAGACCATTAATTTGAGCTCCGCAAAAAAATCTCTGTAAAAAGTGCTAGTGGTTGTATTAATTTAATTAGAATACACAAACATTAACAAAAGTCCAAAAGCTACATTTTAGTGTGACTCCCAATAAAAGTTATTAAAAACCCCAATCGCAAAATAAGTTTTAATTTTTGTTTTTGATTTTGCCCACACAAAAAAGAAAAAAAAGTAAAATAAATATGCCGGGTGGAAGTTCTCAAGAGCGCCAGAGAAAATTGAGATCTGAGAAAGCAATTGTCTCCTCTCCTCTTGCCTCCCATTCACCGAAAACCCCAATAACAACTGCCGTGTTATGGGATCGAATTGAAAAGCGTCTCGATAACCTTACTAAATCCATAAGTGAATCGGTTGTTAAACAAATAAAAGTTGAAATAGATCTTTTGCATAACAAACTTTCAGACCGTATTACATCTCTTGAAAGTGAATTTGACAAAAAAATCAAAGCTGTGGAGCAAAAATTTCATGATCAGTATAGCTCCATCAATAATACTCTCCTTTCATGCAACGATAGACTCACTCATTGTGAATCTCAGAGCAATAACATCGTAGCTCTCCAAGAGCAGTTGTCATTAATGCAGTTACAGGCAAACAATTACGATAATGACTACATTCTCTTAAAAACACAGTTGGATGCATTAGCCAGGCAGAACATATCTGGAGATTTGGTTCTCCATGGGATTCCATACACAGAGAATGAAAGCGTTACTGAAATCTTTCATAAACTTAGCTCTGTGCTAGGCCTACCACCGTCGATGCCCCTCCACATCTTTCGAACAACACCTGTCACCAAATCAACTAGCTCTCCTATCATTGTGAAACTCCCACATACAATCATAAAAAGACAATGGTTAACCGCTGCTGCAGTATTTTCCAAAACAAAAAATCGCTCTATCTCCCTTGCTGATCTTGGTTTTGATAGCAATAAGTTTGTGAGAATATATGAGAGCTTGACTAAACAAAATCACTTCTTGTTTAAAAAGGCTAATGAATTCAGGAGAAACAAAGGCTTACACTCCGTGTTCACAAGAGATGGAAGAGTGTATATTAAAATCTTCCCTGCAAGTCCCCCACTTTATATCAATAACGTTATTTCGTTGGAGTCTACTTGCTGTAATGAGTTGCGAGAAAAAAACCAAACCACTTCGTCGACGCCTGGTGATGCTGTTGATGCTGATGATGCTGCTGCTGTCGATGAAAATTTGATTTGATTTGATTCTCACTTTATATTTTATTTTATGCAAAGTCTCACTTTGAGATCTATTTTCACATTTAACTAATTAGTGTTAGTATCTCTTTTTTTTTGTCTTTTTCTCTATATCTACATTATATATATATATTCATATTTTAAGCTAGTGTTGCCAATTTGTGATAATTAAAACTAAATACTTTTTGATTCTTTGCTTTGAATTTATTTTTGATTGGGATTGTTAATGTAATTTGTATGTGTTTTAATTTATTAATTTAATTAATTTAATTAATCTTTGCGTTGCTCACAACAATATGAATTAATAATTTATATCTATTTAAATATTTATTATATTAGCTATGTTTTCCTTCAATCTTCTTTTTACCTTTATCTTTTATAGCTTGATTGTTCTGATATGTGTGGGGTGGGCTTTTTTCGAGGTTCTTGAGACATTTTACCGAGATGGCTGCTGCCATGGAGCCTGACATTATAAGAAGTGTTCTCAATGCTATGTGTAGTTTTCACAACGGGTTAAATGTCTGTCATTTAAACGCTGGTAGCTTGAGGTCAAAGTATACTGTTTTACACCAAATGCTCGGTACTTCGAGGATGGATGTTGTTATGATTTCGGAATCCTGGCTGAACTCTTATGTTTCAACAAGACTTGTCTCAATTCCAGGCTTTTCCTTGTTTCGCAATGACCGGCTGGATAGGGTTGGTGGGGGTGTTTGTTTGTATGTTAGAGAACACCTGCGGGCTAAAAATATTTATTCGTCTTCACTCTCTGCTATTGAATTTCTATGTGTTGAAGTTAAAAACGATTTTGAAAAGTGTCCGCTGGTGACGGTATATTGTCCGCCATGTAAATTCAAGGAAGAGTATACAAAGGAATTTGAAGATACGGTAACCAGATTAAGTAATATATATAGAAGTGTTTTAATTGGAGGGGTTTTTAATGTAAATATTTTGGAAAATAATGGTACAACTCAACTTTTTAATTATGCGATAAAGTAGGTCTTTTGGTTGTTAACAAAAGATGGCCAACATGCTTTCAATCATCCAGAAATCCATCGTTAATTGACATGTTCTTGACAAACTCAGTTGCTCAAGTAAGAGGGAATGATCAGTTGAGGTTGACGTCAGATTTTATTCATGGCCTTATATTTTGTTCAATTAACTTCAACATACGTAGAAACTTTGTCAAAACCTTAAGTTTTAAGGCAACTAATCGTACCAATTTATGCAATTTATATGATGATTTAAATACCTTTGGCTTAAGAAACATCAACAATATCGCAGATATTGACACCAAAGTGTCTGTATTAACAAATGTTATAAATGTACTTTATGAAACGTATGTTCCAACTGTAACAAAAATAGTGAAACCCCAAAGTTGCCCATGGTTCACCCAACAAATTAAGGTTTTAATTAAGGAAAGAGATCGTTTTCACAGAAATTATAAAAGAAACCCATCGGAATATAATCGTCAACAGTTTACTTTTTCAAGAAATAGAGCTACCACCTTGATTCGTAACGCAAAACGTTCCTTTTTCATGAAACGCCTTGATCCACAGCTGAATCCAAAAACTCTATGGAAAAATCTGAAAATGACAGTCCTAAATGCCCCTATAGTCCTTCTGTTATGGGTTCGGTTCTTGTACTCAACTCATCTAATGCGGTATCGTTTGATTATGATGAAGGTTACCCCACTGTTTTGAATTCAGGTGTGTTAATGACTTGGACGTCGAGTAAGCAATTCGCTCAGTAAAATCTAATGCAACAGGACTGGATGAGATTTCACCGAATTTCGTAAAACTAATTTTGCTGGTACTTCTTCCTTTTCTAGTGCACATTTTTAACTTTTGTAAATACAGTCGTCAGTTTCCGGAAAACTGGAAGAATGCCAAAGTAATTCCTATTCCAAAAAAATCAAAACCAGCTGGTCCATCGGATTTTAGACCAATCAGTTTACTTTCATTTCTATCTAAACTTTTTGAAAAAATATTAGCCCAGCAGATTCAGGAAGATTTGGATAGGTATAATAAATTGTCTAAATGGCAATCAGGTTTCAGGAAAAACCATAGTTGTGAATCAGCTGTCATCAAAGTCACCTCAGATTTAAGGGCAGCAATGGACAGTGATGACATTAGCATTATGGTTATGCTTGATTTCTCTAAAGCCTTTGATAGTATTGACCAATCAATTCTTCTGCAAAAACTCAAAACCAAATTTCATTACTCCCATTCTGCTCTTGAAATAATTTTTAACTACCTTAGAAACCGTTTAATTACAGTACAAACCGATAACGGAATCTCTAGTCCTTATCTTGTCAATAAAGGCGTCCCTCAGGGATCTGTTTTAGGACCAATCTTGTTTAGTGTGTACATTAACGATCTGCCTGATGTTATTGCAAACAGCCAAGTACATATATATGCAGATGATGTTGCTCTGTACCTATCAAGAAAACCTGGTTTATTGGAAGATTGCATCGCCAGAGTTAATGAGGATTTGTGTTCTATTCATATGTGGGCTGAATCGAATAAAATTCTGTTAAATCCAACTAAGTCACTCGGTATAGTATGTTCAAGACAAAATATTTCCTTGCATGACGTTCCCAAGCTTGATTTAAATGGCATTACTTTGCCTTATGTTGAACAAATTAAATATCTAGGATTTCTTATAAATAGAAAAATGAGTTGTTGTGATGCTACGTCAGATACAATTAGAAAAGTTTACGGTGGATTACGTGCGTTAAGAACATCATCAAACTTATTGCTGCCGAATATGAAATCACACTTGGTGAAATCTTTACTAATGCCATTCTTTTCCTACAATTGTTTGGTATATCCTTGTCTAGATTATGAATGCAAGCGGAAGATTAACGTTGCATTCAATGACTGTCTGCGATACATTCATGGCTTACCAAGATATACGAGTGTTTCGCATTTTAAAACTTCACTGTTGGGAATGAACTTGGATGATTTTTACGGGTATAAATCGATTCTGAAACTTTATAACATAATACATTATGGTTGTCCCGAGTATTTACATGAAAATCTTATTTTTTTGCAATCGCCCAGAGGACTTAAATTAGTAATGCCGCGTTTTACACACACTGTAGGAGAGCACTCTTATTTTGTCAATGCAATTAAGTTGTGGAATAATTTTCCACATCGGTTGCAAAGGATCATATCGCCACGGGGATTTCGGGATGAGCTGCTCAAACACATATCGGGAAGAACTTAGGTTTATCTTAATTTTTCATGAACAAATTAATTATTATTCTTTAACTTTTAACTTTTTCTATTAATTTCTACCAAAACTGTTTATTTATGAAATTGTCAAATAAAATATTCTTTTATACATTTAGCTTTTAACTTAAAAATTAGCTAGTAGGTACTCATTTTCAAATGTAATTCAAATTTTTGATACTTATCCATGAGATTAATCTCGAAGTATAATGTTAAATTTTATTCAGAAAATAAATGAAAAAATGAAATGAAAATGAAATATCAGAGGCACATGTGTTCGTGTTCGTTTTACTACATCTTAAAAGGTTTAGTTTTGATTTTGTTCTCTCTTTATGGCAACAAAAAGTTCTGAACTCACTATTCAATATTTAACCGACGAATTTTTGCAGCTGACTCAAGAGAAAAAGGAACAAGGTCAAGAAATTAAATATTTCAATAAGACGCATTTGGCAGAACTTAAGAATCTTGTCGGTAAAGAAGTTTACCATCTTAAGTTCGACCAGATTAGTTCTCAGTGGGGACAGTTCACAAAACTTGAAACAACCGACGTTATACTAGCTGAGTATATCACGGAGATTAAAAACAAACAAGATGGTCTTGAAAAAGAAGATTCAGGACTTGGAGGGCGAATTGTAATCACCATTCGAGCTCAGTTTAACCTAAGTCAAAAAGAGGCTGAAACAACAGATTCTCAAGCTGAGATAACGATTTTTAAACTCAATATTCGAATCCAAAAACTTGAAACTAGAGAAGAAAAAGTTCAGTAAAAGCTACTTCTTTATAAGACCAAAGAGGCTGAGCTCAAGAGTGGTTTGAAAAAACAAAAGAATCGCGAAGAAAGTTTCGTCGTACAAATTAGATCCTTAAAAGAGTAAATAGAACGGTTGAAACAACAAACCATCAAAAAACCTCTTACTTATAAAACGATTTCCCAATCAATTCGCGAACTAGTTCAGAAGTTCCCCTTGAAAATACTAAAAATCGAAACCTTAAGATGTTGCTAGGATTTGAAAACCTCTTGAAGCTTTCCCAAGGTATTCCCGAAATCGCAGGAGGTAATGACTTCAGAAAAGTCCAGAAATTGCAGACGTTCCTTACATGTATTCGACCTATTATTTAACACTTCCCCAAAGAACATCAAGCACTATTCATCCAAATTTAAATCACCTAATTAAGATAGGATGCTCTCGACATATTTAACCCACTTCATTTCAGGATTTCGAACAAACTTTGAATACAACATATTTACCAGTCGAAGATTACAACGACCTGGTAAATTGTTTAACTACCAGTCATAAAAGAAGAATGCCAAAGTAATTCCTATTCCAAAAAAATCAAAACCAGCTGGTCCATCGGATTTTAGACCAATCAGTTTACTTTCATTTCTATCTAAACTTTTTGAAAAAATATTAGCCCAGCAGATTCAGGAAGATTTGGATAGGTATAATAAATTGTCTAAATGGCAATCAGGTTTCAGGAAAAACCATAGTTGTGAATCAGCTGTCATCAAAGTCACCTCAGATTTAAGGGCAGCATCGGACAGTGATGACATTAGCATTATGGTTATGCTTGATTTCTCTAAAGCCTTTGATAGTATTGACCAATCAATTCTTCTGCAAAAACTCAAAACCAAATTTCATTACTCCCATTCTGCTCTTGAAATAATTTTTAACTACCTTAGAAACCGTTTAATTACAGTACAAACCGATAACGGAATCTCTAGTCCTTATCTTGTCAATAAAGGCGTCCCTCAGGGATCTGTTTTAGGACCAATCTTGTTTAGTGTGTACATTAACGATCTGCCTGATGTTATTGCAAACAGCCAAGTACATATATATGCAGATGATGTTGCTCTGTACCTATCAAGAAAACCTGGTTTATTGGAAGATTGCATCGCCAGAGTTAATGAGGATTTGTGTTCTATTCATATGTGGGCTGAATCGAATAAAATTCTGTTAAATCCAACTAAGTCACTCGGTATAGTATGTTCAAGACAAAATATTTCCTTGCATGACGTTCCCAAGCTTGATTTAAATGGCATTACTTTGCCTTATGTTGAACAAATTAAATATCTAGGATTTCTTATAAATAGAAAAATGAGTTGTTGTGATGATACGTCAGATACAATTAGAAAAGTTTACGGTGGATTACGTGCGTTAAGAACATCATCAAACTTATTGCTGCCGAATATGAAATCACACTTGGTGAAATCTTTACTAATGCCATTCTTTTCCTACAATTGTTTGGTATATCCTTGTCTAGATTATGAATGCAAGCGGAAGATTAACGTTGCATTCAATGACTGTCTGCGATACATTCATGGCTTACCAAGATATACGAGTGTTTCGCATTTTAAAACTTCACTGTTGGGAATGAACTTGGATGATTTTTACGGGTATAAATCGATTCTGAAACTTCATAACATAATACATTATGGTTGTCCCGAGTATTTACATGAAAATCTTATTTTTTTGCAATCGCCGAGAGGACTTAAATTAATAATGCCGCGTTTTACACACACTGTAGGAGAGCACTCTTATTTTGTCAATGCAATTAAGTTGTGGAATAATTTTCCAAATCGGTTGCAAAGGATCATATCGCCACGGGGATTTCGGGATGAGCTGCTCAAACACATATCGGGAAGAACTTAGGTTTATCTTAATTTTTCATGAACAAATTAATTATTATTCTTTAACTTTTAACTTTTTCTATTAATTTCTACCAAAACTGTTTATTTATGAAATTGTCAAATAAAATATTCTTTTATACATTTAGCTTTTAACTTAAAAATTAGCTAGTAGGTACTCATTTTCAAATGTAATTCAAATTTTTGATACTTATCCATGAGATTAATCTCGAAGTACAATGTTAAATTTTATTCAGAAAATAAATGAAAAAATGAAATGAAAATGAAATATCAGAGGCACATGTGTTCGTGTTCGTTTCACTACATCTTAAAAGGTTTAGTTTTGATTTTGTTCTCTCTTTATGGCAACAAAAAGTTCTGAACTCACTATTCAATATTTAACCGACGAATTTTTGCAGCTGACTCAAGAGAAAAAGGAACAAGGTCAAGAAATTAAATATTTCAATAAGACGCATTTGGCAGAACTTAAGAATCTTGTCGGTAAAGAAGTTTACCATCTTAAGTTCGACCAGATTAGTTCTCAGTGGGGACAGTTCACAAAACTTGAAACAACCGACGTTATACTAGCTGAGTATATCACGGAGATTAAAAACAAACAAGATAGTCTTGAAAAAGAAGATTCAGGACTTGGAGGGCGAATTGTAATCACCATTCGAGCTCAGTTTAACCTAAGTCAAAAAGAGGCTGAAACAACAGATTCTCAAGCTGAGATAACGATTTTTAAACTCAATATTCGAATCCAAAAACTTGAAACTAGAGAAGAAAAAGTTCAGTAAAAGCTACTTCTTTATAAGACCAAAGAGGCTGAGCTCAAGAGTGGTTTGAAAAAACAAAAGAATCGCGAAGAAAGTTTCGCCGTACAAATTAGATCCTTAAAAGAGTAAATAGAACGGTTGAAACAACAAACCATCAAAAAACCTCTTACTTATAAAACGATTTCCCAATCAATTCGCGAACTAGTTCAGAAGTTCCCCTTGAAAATACTAAAAATCGAAACCTTAAGATGTTGCTAGGATTTGAAAACCTCTTGAAGCTTTCCCAAGGTATTCCCGAAATCGCAGGAGGTAATGACTTCAGAAAAGTCCAGAAATTGCAGACGTTCCTTACATGTATTCGACCTATTATTTAACACTTCCCCAAAGAACATCAAGCACTATTCATCCAAATTTAAATCACCTAATTAAGATAGGATGCTCTCGACATATTTAACCCACTTCATTTCAGGATTTCGAACAAACTTTGAATACAACATATTTACCAGTCGAAGATTACAACGACCTGGTAAATTGTTTAACTACCAGTCATAAAAGTCCATTCAAGACGTTGAATGAATTTGTAAGAAGACTAAGACAACCTTACTCAATGTAAGGAGGCAGCGGATATAAAATATGGTAAAAAGCTGACATTGTAAAGAGTCAGTTGGAAGATTTTGCTAAATAAGCTCTTGCTTCCGGTGTCTTAAATAAACAATAAAAAACAATATTTGTTAACCAATGGTACAAAGACTTTTGAAGAACTTATCAAGATATCTTTTAGTTTAGAAAAACATGTATAAAGGGTGTTGAATCATGCAGTTGAATGGCCTCACTAGGAGTGGAACGCAAAGACTAAACGCTAAATCAAGAGTAGTCTGCAGTTTTAAAGGACACACCTACAGTGAATGTTTTAAACGACAAAATGCCTCAGTCTGTCGAATGTGCAAACATTATGGCCACGAAGCTGCAACATATCAAAAACGGTATAACCTCCAAACTCATACTAATAATAGGTAAGAAAATCAAAGGGGAAGTCAACAAAATTTTAACTGTCAAATCTTTTCGCACGATAGGAGGAATTCCCAAAACAACTAAATTCCTCCCAGGAACAATAAACCTTTTGGTAACAATAACCAAAACGATTTTGTTAGGGACACACCTCAAATATATCAGAGGGGAAACCTACAAAATACGTTCCAATTCCAGGACTCGAGAACAAAACAGACGCAATCCATTAAGGGATAATAACCCTAACCTCTCAAATAGAACAGGGCCTGATCGCAATC
The DNA here is from genome assembly GCA_916050605.2 of Platycheirus albimanus. Taxonomy (NCBI): domain Eukaryota; kingdom Metazoa; phylum Arthropoda; class Insecta; order Diptera; family Syrphidae; genus Platycheirus; species Platycheirus albimanus. The sequence continues at coordinate 122,875,480 of OU696696.1, forward strand.
TGAGAGCTGGAGTTTTCCAGGTGGGACCAGAATGTGAATTCTGTGGGAAAAATTCTCATACATTGGATCAATGTAGTCTGAAACGTAGATGGGAAAACAAGAATTCGTGAAATGCCTCCTAGCCGACCGTGAAACCCCCGGCTCGACTCTAAATGAAACCGAAGAAAAACAAGGGTACCCAACACAACAGCAAAGAGAGAACAAATATTCCTTACCAGCTGTTGAACTTCTACTAAAGAGAATACTGTACGTTTATTGGTTGACACAGGTCTGACGTCAGCCTCATAAAGAGGAAGGCGTTAAAACCAAACACCTTTATTGACAAGCAGAAAATTGTATCGATCAACACCCCATTTGGTTCAGGTAATACACTTGGACAATGCACTGGCAAATTTAATATTCCTGCGGAGCTTACTTCTCAATTGCAGGTAGTAGAAGACAATTTACACATTCCCGAAGATCGAATACTAGGATATAACTTTATTGGGTCACACTGTAGTGTGGACGGTCCAAACAAAGTCCTTAGATTCATCTCAAACACCTCACAAGAATACATGACTCCACTATTGAAATCAAAAATAGGGGAATACGAGCTGCATTTAATGGAATCAACTCTTTTGGATCTCATTAAAACATGAATTATCCACATACAGAGGCAATAAACGTATCTCAAAACTCCGAAGTTTTTGAAAGGAAGTAGGTAAAACTTGAAGAAAATAGTGAAGGGCCTCGAGGTGATCCAAACCAGAGTATATCTTCTAATGATTAGGGACACTCTCCACGTGTTTATTATTTGATTACAATTTACACAAGAAATAGACGCCACAGAAAAGTAATAGTGAAAGAGAGATAGATTCGACATAGGCACGTCTTTAAAAGCACGTACAAAAAATGTATACACAAAACCGTCACCTTAGTTACTTTTCACTAGTTTGCCCAGCTTCTACAAAATTAAACACAAAAATTGGTGACAATAAAACTAGCTATTTTTTTATGAAAGCAAAACCTGGTCTGGTCACACTAATCAATATTATTGCTCAGAGAAATACTACTACACTTAAAATAACGTAGGCCCGCTTTAAGAAAAACTTTATTCGAAAAACACATTTATTTATGTTATAAAAAATAAGTGTGTTGTGGTGTACCTACAAAACGTGATGTGTACTCTTTTTTTCATAAGCTATTTTACGAAAGGCTAGACATCAATACATCTTGCCTGTTTTCACTTACAATAGTTTTTTTTTTAGGTTTTCTTGAAGAGTAGATATACTCTGATCCAAGCACATTTTCAGAAATGGTTAACACACCCTTCTAACCGAATCAAACTATTAGAACTGTTATTAAAGAAAATAAGAAACATAAGCGAGAGCTGCAGTACGTTCGCAATGAACTGTTGGATACCCTATTCCCTATATTTTTGTATGTGTATGCGTTTGGCTCCAGCAGCCAGCCGATGTTCCAGTTTCAGAAACAAAATTCTTCTTTAGCAGACAGAAAAAAAAATCAATAACATTAATTTTGTGTGGTGTGATGTTCAATTAGTGCTTTCACAATAAAGAAAAGGTGGCGCCACGCCCAAAGTTAAAACTTTTTATTGCCAAAGCAATTGGTGTGAGCTCAGTGACATTCAATTTTATTCTTGCAGATCGATTTGAACAAAACAAGACAAAACTTGAATTTTTAAAAATTAGATTTTGAATGGAAGTAGCGATTATGGGTGTTCTTAACAATTCTTGGACCCCACTCTGCTACGTAACCAAGGAATATAAATCAAAGTGTTCATCTTTTTACTTCAAAACAGCGACCGATACTTAAAAAACATTAAAAAATTAATGCATTATACGACTTTTGACGAAAACGCCTCTTAAAAGTGGGCGCGTCTTAAAAATTTGAAGCACTAACTCCGCTTTGATCAGTATTTAGGCATATGTGTAAAACTACAGCTGAATCGAGTAGTTTTTAAACAATCTTACCTGAACAAAGGTATTTTATCAAAATCACGCCTATAAAAGTGGGCGTATTGAAAAAATTTACACAAAAAAATGTAGAGATATATTTTTCAAATAACAAACGGAAGGAAAAAGGTTTAAATTGAATATTGATAGTACCTTAAATTTTTAGAACTACGTTTTTCGTTCTTTCATAAAAAGTGGGCGTAAGCCACGCCCAAAATTCAAAAATTTCTTTTCATACACAAACTTTTTAGTTTCTACTAAGAGACGCAAAATTTTGGCTTACAGATTCATTATAAATACCGTCTATCTACAAAAACAATAATTTTTTTATAAATTCTAGTGAAAAGTGGGCGTCAGCCACGCCCAGAATCAATTTTTTAATTTCATACACAAGATGTTTATGTACAAGTAATACCCACAAAATTTAATGTTTTTCGCTTTAATATAACAATTGTTTTTTTATAAAAACAGAGTTGGCAACTCTGTTGTAAAAGTGAATAGTTCAACTTTCGTATCGCTCTAAAAAATTTTCAATTTTAAATATTTTCAAACGTATAATTAAGTCTTAAAAGTGCACTCAGTTGAAGTCTTCTTTTAAATACTCGTACAAATATTAAAATACCAGGTAACGATAGTGTTTAAGTCGAAATTTTAATAACTTAAACTGATTCCTGTGTCACATGACCGACAACAAGAGAAAAATTTGTCAAACTTCACCAGAAGAAATACCAAATACTTCATCAAATACTATTAGATCGTCCAAAATATTCAAAAAGAACCAAAAAATGTCTATGACGGATTCCGATTTCCAACAAATCAAGGCTATTGTCGACAGTTCTCTTCAAGTTGCCATAGCTAATCTGGCAACTAAAGATGACCTCTGTAAATTAAACCAGGAACTTGATCATCTACGACATCAAAACCAAGACTTGTGCAAGCAATTACATGAGTTTGAAATACGTTGCTGTGTTCTAGAAGAGGAAATAGAATTACAAAGCCGAGAAATTCGTGGAAAGAATTTGATATTTTCGATTCCTAAAACACCGATGACCCACAGGCGAAGATTAAAGGCATAACCCAACTTTTGCTGGGCAACGAAGCACCGCAAATGTAGCTAGCTTATAAACTCAGTGAAAACAATAATGCCATCAAACTTAAACTTAACACGGGATCTAACGAAACCGCAACAAAAATGCTAAAAAGCGCACATAAATTAAAAGGCACAGGTGCTTTTATTCAACGCGATCGGAGCAAGCAATCCCAACTCAAACACCGCATCCTGCTTGGTTATCGAAAAGTGGCTAAAGTATGCAATCCAGCAGAAATGATATCTATTAAGAACAATTCATTAATAATTCGTGAAAAAACATTTTATTTAAACAAAAACAACATCTTAAAATACCAAAACAAAAGTGGAGAAGCAGAATTGCAAAATATTTTTGGTAATCTGAATTTTGGAGCTGTCACTACTGTCAGTGAAAGTATGCTGTCAAATAGACGTCATAATGGGTGGAGTGTAGCAGATGAACCAGATACACCAGGGATGGCACATACAAATCAAAATTGTAATAGAACAAATAGTAATTGAGATTTAAATGCCGTCAGCCAAATTAATAATAATTTAATTTTAAAAATCTTACCATATAATATTTCAGGATTAAATAATAAGCTTTTATTTGTAAACTTTTTTAATTACGTTAAGAATTTTGAAATATTTTTCTTGTTTGAAACGCACGTTACGAATGAAAATTTTAGTAGATTTGTGAATTATTTTAGTGGATTCAAACTTATGTGGATTGATGCAGTTAAGAGCTCTGTAAAAGGACGCGCAAGTGGAGGTTGTCTATATGGGATACGAACAGCACTATTAAATACATATGTGTTTGGTGAATGTGAAGGTACAATAATAGTTAATAATTGTCTGAAAGAGAAGAATATGTGTATCGTACCTTTCTACATAAATTGTAACAAATGGGCAAACGATTTTGAAAAATTATATGACACAATGCAACACCTAGCTGACATGAGCGTTTTACTGATTGGTGATCTGAACTCAAGAATCGGGAATTCACAAACTACAAATCAACAAAATGGATCAAACCTTGCGATTTGTTACGATGACAGAAATTCATTGGACACAGTTTCCAATAAAAATGGAGTAGATCTCCTTCAGTTACTCCAAATGTACGACTTTATAATTCTGAATGGTTGTACGGAAGGAGATAAGGAAGGCCACTTCACTTTCATCGGTGGTCAAGGAAAATCTGTAATTGACTTTTGTGCTGTAAACTATGACTGGATTGAACGGATCAATAAATTTGAAGTGGAATGTCAAAACTACTCAGATCACATGCCTATTGTTGTGGAACTCTCATGCGAATCATCACCAAGAGATATAAATCTTCGCCTGCTACCTCGTCTTTGTTGGAAAAATGAACAAAAAGTTTCCTATCAGCGTATTCTGGACGATTTATTTTCTAAAAACGAGTTGATCACTGAACCCACAGAAGTACTTTCCAATCACCTCACAGAATATATTCGGAATTCTGCACCAAACAAAATTATAAGTCATAATGCATCTTATAAACAAAAGTGGTTTGATAATGACTGTTGGAAAGCTCGAACAAAATCGTTTGCTCTTCTGCGAGCCATGCGAACATTGAATAGTCATAAACTAAAAACTTGGTACATCGAAGCTAGTACACATTATAAGAACCTTTGCCTTCAAAAGAAAATTGAATTTGAAAATCAACAAGCAATTACACTGGTCAAACTAGAAACTCAAAGGATTTCTGGAAGATCGCGAGGGAGATCAATGGGATGAATTATAAAATTGGTGTAGGCGTATCTGCTGCAGATCTTTCAGCTCATTTTAGACTCCTTCCTTCCAACGATTCTAATCTTATGTTTTCCTACGCTGAACCCTTAACTGTTGATGACACATTAGACGCCGATATATCGATTGAGGAGATACAAGTTGTGATTTTAAATGCGAAAAATGGTAAAGCTCCAGGTGAAGATGGGATACCATACGAGTTTTTTAAAAATGCAACACCTACATTTTTTAACAACCTTCAAATTCTGTATTTAATTGGAAGGAAGTTTACCTAAAGTTTACGTGTGCAAAATTTTAGTGTTATGCTTTTATCGTAACTGTACAAAAAACATAATTTAATTCTACCAAATTGAGGTTGTTCAACAAAAATGGCGTTTGTGGGCGTGTTTGTTCGCGGATTTTGCCAGTTCAAGAACTTAGCCTTACTCTTGAACCAAAGATTATATATACCAAATTTCAGCTTTCTAGCTCAAAAATTGCGACCTCTAGTGAGTATACATACGGACGGACGGACGGACGGACATGGCTTAATCGACTAGGCTTTTGATTCTGAGTCAGAATATATATACTTTTCTATGCCTAACGGTATTATTTCTCTATGTTACAAACTCCACACCAAATACAATATACCCATTCTATGGAACAGGGTACGAAAACATTAGCGAGAGCTACAGTACGTTTGCAACGAACTGTTGGATACCCTATTCCCTATATTTTCGTATGTGTATGCTTCCGCCTCCCGCAGACAGCCGTTTCAGAAACAAAATTCTTCTTGCGCCACGCCCAAAGTTAAGACTTTTTATTGCAAAGGCAATTAGTATGAGCTCAGTGACATTCCATTTTATTCTTGCAGATCGATTTGCACAAAACAAGACAAAACTTAAATTTTTTAAAATTAGATTTTGAATTGAAATAGCGTGTTTTAAACAGTTCTTGGACCACACTCTGCTACGTAACCAAGGAATATAAATCTAAGCGTTCATCTTTTTACTTCAAAACTGCGACCGATAGTTAAAAAACGTTAAAATATTAATGCATTATACGACTTTTGACGGAAACGCCCCTTAAAAGTGGGCGTGTCTTAAAAGTTTGAAGGACTAACTGAGCTTTGATCATTAGTCAGTATTTAGGCATATGTGTAAAACTACAACTGAATCGAATAGTTTTTAAGCAATCTTAATTGAACAAAGGTATTTTATCAAAATCACGCCTTTAAAAGGGCTCGTATTGAAAAAATTTACACAAGAAAATGTAGAGATATATTTTTCAAGTAACGAACGGAAGGAAAAAGGTTTAAATTGAATATTGGAAGTACCTTAAATTTTTGAGACTACATTTTTCGTTCTTTCGTGTAAAGTGGGCGTAACCCACCCCCAAAATTCAAAAATTTCTTTTCATACACAAACTTTTTAGTTTCTATTAAGAGACGGAAAATTTTGGCTTGCGGATTCGTTATAAATACCGTTTATTTACAAAAACAATTTGTTTGTAGTTTCTAGTGAAAAGTTTACGTCATCCACGCCCAAAATCAAATTTTTTGATTTCATACACTAGATGTTTATGTGCAAGTAATACCCGCAAAATTTAATGTTTTTCGCTTTAATATAACAATTGTTATTTTATAAAACTGTTTTGATGGTTTTGTATGAAAAATAGGCGTGAGCTACACCCAAACTGAAATAATTTTTATTGATTGGAAGACAGTTTACCTAAATCTTACGTGTGCAAAATTTTAGCGTTATGCTTTTATCGTTACTGTAGAAAAAACACAATTTAAGTTTACCAAATTGAGGTTGTTCATCAAAAATGGCGATTGTGGGGGTGTTTGTGAGCGGATTTTACCGGTTCAAGAACTTAGCCTTACTCTTGAACCAAAGATTATAATATACCAAATTTCAGCTTTCGAGCTCAAAAATTGCGACCTCTAGAGAGTATACATACGGACGGACGGACGGATGGACGTGGACGGATGGACGTGGACGGACGGTCCTACGTACGGACGGACGGACATGGCTTAAGCGTCTAGGCTTTTACTTTTGTATACCTAACGGAATTATTTCTCTATGTTACAAACTCCACATTAATTACAATATACCCATTCTATGGAATAGGGTATAATAATAAGTAAACAAATACCAACCCATCAGTGTTGGCAAGTAAGATACATGAAGTAAGTTACTCATTTAGTTACGCGTAACTAATATGAATTAGTTACGCCCAATATTTGGCGTAACTAATGTAAATAATGTAACTAAATGTAACTAACTGTAACTAAATAAAACTCTAACTTAATAATAAAAAATAAAAAAAATCACATTTCATCCTGAATCCCAATCGACTATTGACAAAATTCTTTTATTATAGCAAGGGCAACGGCAACCTGGCAAGGAATACATATTGAAATTACTACGTTCCTGATGAAAAGGAAATCACAGGAAATGTTACGGCAATCTCAATCATCCTGCTTTGTCATAAAACAGTATAGTCTATCGTCATTCGAACGGGTTTGTGGACGGAACTTCTAAATTTCACTTTAAAATAAAATGAGAGTTTTTGTATTTGAAAAATTCTATTAGTTAAAGTTAGTTACATTTAGTTACATTTAGTTACATTAGTTACATTAGTTACATTAGTTACATAAGTTACATTAGTTACGTGTAACTAATTAAAATTTCAAAGTTACGCGTAACTATCCAACACTGCAACCCATAGAGGTTTCAAAAATAAAAACATAAAGCAACTACAATCCTACTGCGGACTTAATATAGCAAATGAATACATACCAACAAAAAGCGGTTTAGAGACAAAAAATTTAATACAAATACCATCCCACAGCGGATTAAAAACAACAAACAGTAGCGGTCTAAATAATCAAAATCAAAAATTAACCAAAAAGACAGACAGACAGACAGAATTGTCGGACCCACTTTTTTCGACTTCTCTATCATCGTAATGTTATGTTTGATTGTCCGAAAAAAATCTTTTTTCTTACGAATGCATAACTTGCCTTATAGTACCTATAATTGCAAGTAAAAATAACGAATCGTCATCACCGCGAATAAGTTGGCGTGCAACTATTTTTTTATATTTTTTTTTTCTGGTAGAAAAAATGCTCCCCAAATGCTCAATCCAAATCAACAATTGCTTCACTTTTAAAATAATTTTTTAAAACGTTATGACCAAAAAAGGTAAAAAAAAAATTCAACAATAAATATCTTCCCCAACTAAATTTTTGTTTGTTTGTCAAGGCCAAAAATATGCTCCCTAGGCGTTATTGAATATTCAGCACCTGCTCCAACATTTAAATTATTTTTTTTTATTAATATTTCCCATTTTAAAACCCCTACGAAAAAAATAATATTTTCTTTTTTAAAATGAGTTATTATGAAAAATACATATGATTTAATAAATATTTTTTGGCAAAAAAAATGCTCCTTAAGTAACCTAGCGAAACTAATATCTGCTCCACCAATATAATCAGTTTTTAATTAAAATTTTTTTATTTTGAAATCACTCTAAAAATAAAGCACTTCTCCTTAGATTTTTCGTAAACACCGAAATATTTATTTAAATTTTTTTTTTGCTTTCGGTAGAAAATATGCTCCCCAAATGCTCCCCCAGAATTGACAACTGCTCCCCTTTTAAAATTATTATTTATGAAGTAATGTCCAAAATGAGTTTAAAAAAAAATCAAGTTCAACCATAATATACAGGGTGATTCACGAGCGTTGTGCCAAAAAGCTAGAGCGTGTAAGTTGAGTTAATACAAGAAAAAAATCGTGGAGGGGGGGTCTATTCCCCTCCGTTTAGCCGGGAGGGGCAATTTTCTGAAAAATTGACTTATTTTGTAAAAAAAAAATATTACAAATTAACGGCTTCATTTGCAACACCGTGTTATACCTTTTTGGAAAGCCAAAAACTTTTTTTTTGATTTCGTTTTTAAATTAAACTGTTTTAACGAATAGTTCAAAAAACATAAATTTTCAAACTCAAAATTTTGAAAATTTTTTTGAAAAAATAATTTTAAAACTAATTTTTTTCAAAATTTTACGTAATTAAGTATAATTTTTGTTCTCATAATTCAACGCTCTTATTAATGCTTAATCCAACACTGAAAACCGTATGGCTCTACGACTTTTTGTTGCCAAGGTATTAAAAAATAACCAAATCTACTTCTTCACAAAAACACGAACAAATTGGCTAAATGGTCACTTGTGACATACCGTAAGGTTAGGTTTTCTTGTTTTTGTGAAGAAGTAGGTTCGGTTATTTTTGAATACCTTGGCAACAAAAAGTCGTAGAGCCATACGGTTTTCAGTGTTGGATTAAAAATTAATAGGAGCGTTGAATTCTGAGAACAAAAATTATACTTAATAACATACAATTTTGAAAAAATTAGTTTTAAAATTATTTTTTCAAAATTTTGAGTTTGAAAATTTATGTTTTTTAAACTATTCGTTAAAACAAATTAATTTAAAAATGAGATGAAAGAAGAAGTTTTGGCTTTCCAAAAAGGTATAACACGGTGTTGCAAACGAAGCCGTTGATTTTTAATATTTTTTCTTACAAAATAAGTAAATTTTTCAGAAAATTACCCCTCCCGGCTAAACGGAGGGGAATAGACCCCACCCTCTTATACGATTTTTTTCTTGTCTCAAATTAACCTACACGCTCTAGCTTTTTGGCACAACGCTCCCCAACTTGAGAAATTTTTTTTGTTTTAACTCCAAAACTATGCTCCCTAAGTGTTCTTTCAAGATTGTTATGTGCTCCACCAAAGTAATCAATTTTTAATTAATTTTTTTCAATTTTAAAATCCCTATGTTTTTTCTTTCAAACGCAATTTTAAATAAACACCCAAATATTTTTTGAATTGTTTTTTGTTTCGGTAAAAAATATGCTCCCCAAATGCCGCCTCAAAATAATTGACAACTGCTTCCCTTTTAAAATTATTATTTATGAAGTTATGGCCAAAATGAATTTAAAAAAAATTAAATTCAACCATATTATATTCCCCAACTTGAAAAAACTAAATTTTGTTTTAACTCCAAGACTATGCTTCCTAAGTGTTCTTGCAAGATTGTTATGTGCTCCACCAAAATAATCGATTTTTAATTAATATTTTTAAATTTTAAAATCCCTATGTTTTTTTCAAACGCAATTTTTCATAAAACCCAAATATTTTTTTTAATTTTTTTTTTGTTTCATTAGAAAATATGCTCTCCAAATGCTCCCTCAAAATTGACAACTGCTCCCCTTTTAAAATTATTATTTATAAAGTTATGGCCAAAATGAGTTTTTAAAAAAAATTAAATTCAACCATATACATACATATTCCCCAACTTGAGAAAAATTTTTTTTGTTTTAATTCCAAAACTATGCTAACTAAATGTTCTTTCAAGATTGTTATGTGCTCCACCAAAATAATCAATTTTTAATTAATATATTTCAATTTTAAAATTCCTATGTTTTTTCTTTCAAACGCAATTTTTCATAAACACCCAAATATTTTTTACTTGCTCTATAGGGCAAGTATTGGTTTCGTGCAGAAAAAAAAAATCGAGGTTTTAATCAAACATGACATTACGATGATAGAGAAGCCCAAAAAAGTGGTTTTCGCCATACCATCCGTCGGTCTGTCTGTGCGTCTGTGCGGATGTGCGGATGTGCGCTATTTCACGTCATGGTACAGCCTAAACGGCTTGGCGGATTTTCTTCAAACTTGGTATATAGCAGTTTGAAGAAAAACCATTGTCGAGGTTTTTTTTTATTTTGTTTTAGCCCAGCTAAAACTGGTACCTTTTAAGTAAAGGTTTTTTTCATTTTGGATTTGCTCGAAAATGGCTCTAACGATTTTGATTAAACCCAGAATTTAACTTACATAAGATATTTCTAAGAAAAAAGCGTTTTTTGTTTTTGGCTTAAATGCTCGTAACGAAAATCAGGTTTAAACGGCTTTTTTCAAATGGCCATAAGTTCGCAACGGCTTGATTGATTTAACTCAAACTTCGTTTGGCATAGTTCTTTGTAGTGTTCTATAGGATGGCTTTATACATTTTTTAGTGAAGCGTACGGGTCACAACTTCGGTATACGGCGCATTAGGGTATTGTATGAGGTATTAGGTGGTCTTATGACTGAGAGGGTGGGAAATTCCCAACCGTTTGATATGATTTGTGTGGACTTAGTTGGCCCACTTCCGAAGTCGTCGCGCGGTTTTATATATATTTTAACGGTCGTCGATTATTTTAGTAAATTTCCCCTGTTGTTTGCGTTACGGTCCGCAACGGCGAAAGCGGTTTGTCGAAAAGTGGAAGAAAACGTTTTTCTTCTCTTCGGTGTTCCAAAGTGGATCGTCTGTGACAACGGTCCCCAGTTCCGTAGCAAAGAACTGAAGACGCTTAGTGAAGCGTACGGGTCACAACTTCGGTATACGGCGCATTACCATCCGCAAGCGAATCCTGCGGAGCGCATAAACCAAATAATTAAGACTACGCTCCGAGCGTATGTCTCGGAAAACCAGCGGAGCTGGGATACGCAATTGGCAAAAGTGGCCTGTGCTATCCGAACTTCGCAACATGAGGTGTTAGGTGTTTCGCCTTATTTTGTGAATTTTGGTAGGAACATGGTAACTAGTTGCCATGATGTAGGGCTTAGAGTTAGTGATAGGGACCAAGATAGAGGGGATACTGTTAGGCAGTTTCAGAAACTGAGACAGGAGATAGCTAGGAAGTTGGAAGCGGCGGGAAATAAGACCGCTAAAACTTATAATTTGAGGAGAAGAGACATACAGTTTCAACCTGGTGATCTCGTGTGGCGTAGGAATTATGCTCTGTCCGATGCGGCAAATTACTTTGCTGCTAAATTAGCGACCAAATTTGTTGGTCCATTTAGGGTCAGTAGGAGGGAGTCACCCTGGACATACCTCCTGATAGACGATAAAGGGAAGGATCGAGGGACGTGGCACGTAAAGGATTTAAAGCCATTTATTGACACTTAGTCAAAAGTCCTTTAATCTTTCTTTTAAATCGTAATTTATTTTGTATTTTGTCTGTTTTTTTTTTTTGGTAAATTGTCCAATTTTATATTTTCAATTCGTGCCACTAATTCTTTTTTTTCTTTTTGTTTCTATTTTTCTTTTTTTTAATTTGATGGTAACCCTGTGTTGTGTTGTTCACCTTAGATTTTACCCTCCAATCCTGGCCGAGCCTTAAGAAATGGTTTATTTTTCTTGAAAAGTAAACACATTTCTTGGGAGGTAAGGGTGGAATTTGTTACGGTAAATTTTACCGCAACAAAAACTTCCCTTCGGTCGTTCTTTCTCCCATTCTTTTTTTCTCGTTGTGGCTGCAAAATATTGGCGAAGTTGAGGGCAACCATGGTCTCATCAACCATTGGTGTACCTAGCCTTATTTTGCAAAAGCAACAAAAGCAGGTGTTCGAGTACGACGTTCGAAAACGAGAAGAGCCGGCGGATGAGCCGAAGAAGTAACGAGTCAGGTGGACTCTTACTTACATCAAACAACCAACAAAAACTAAACATCTTACAATTATCATTCTATTTTAAAATTCTAATTAACGTAACGTAATTTTAACTTTATCTTAAAATAACGTAAATTTGTTTAATGTACAAAATGGGTTTTTAACGCGATTAGATTAGTATTGTAGAATTTTTAAAAAACTTTAATGTAACGCTCCTCTCTGTATCTCCGAAAATAGTTGTTAAATAATTCACGCTTCGAATCCCGCGCGATAGTTGTAGAGTAGTAGGAAAAAGCCTATTTGAGACTTCCCCTCGATTTTAATTATTTCAATTTTTCTCGAAAATAAATTTAGTAGAAAAAGGGTCTGAACTCGTCCATTATGTTTTGGAAACATACCCAACAACTTGTTGAAACCATGTTTGTGTGCGTGTGAGTATGTTTCGTTAGATCCCACCACGGTTGTTTTCTAGGAGAGCGTCATGCTTCCAGAAAGCCGTGACCGATGATCTCGAAACGAATGGTTGTGTTGTATAGTTGTATATATGAGTGAACGTTTGGAATGGACGAGGGAAGAAAGATGTTGATGTAAATGAGCTTGGAAGGCACTCTTGTGAGAGCCTTAAAAGCGTAAACTGAATTTTTGGTGAAAAAAAAATCGAGAAATTTTGAGGAGGAAAAGAATCGAGGAGGAGACATTTTTTTCTTTTTGGATATTGGATTTTCGGATCGAGGATTTTGAAAGTGGAAATAGGATTCGAGACGTGAGAATTTTAAAGTGGAAACGGAGATAGGAGACGAAAAACATTACCAAAAAGATAAGTAGTTTGTGTTTCATTTTGAATATAAATATATATATTTGTAATACCAAAGTATATCTATATATATAAAAATGGATGTATGTTTGTTTGTTTGTTTGTTTGTTTGTAAATGTGTTATGGACTCCGAAACCACCCATCCAATTGAGCTCAAACTTTCAGAAAATCTTTGGTATTATTTCGAGAATGTTCCTGTAAAGTTTGGTCCAAATCGATCATCAAGTTTGGCCATAAGGAGAAAAAAGACACGCCGGGTCCTTGAAAAGCTTCTATATTAGAAATTTTGAATTTAAAAAATTATTTTTGTTTTTAATGATTGTAGCTTGCGGGTGGCTTGAAGGCTAAATATTTCTTGCAAGACTAAGCTGTGAAATGGGGTAAAAAAATAGTAGGTATCCTATTGATTTTTTTTTTTTATTTCCCATAGAAAAAGCTATATAAATATGCTTTTTTAACGCTATCTACTGAAGTCTCTAATTTTGAAAAAAATGCATGGTAAAGAAAATTGCAGTTAATTAGTACCTACGTAGTATTGACTTAACAAAATTCAATGTAAGCTACAATATTGTGGTTCTTAATGCAGTTGAAGATAAACTTGCAGTAAAAGAAAAGAAACAGTTCGAAGGAAAAGTTTTATACATCATGCATATTTTCATATGCAACTGCAAATTCAATTTTATTTTTTTTTGTTTGAGCAAGTTGCATTTTAAAATAATTCAAAAACAGTAAAGATGCAAAATAATAAATATTGGAAAAGGCAAAGCAGCAACATAAAGTCTTTGGGGAGGAGGAGGGGGATGATAGCGGTGAAAGATGAACGGCTAAACTGATTGAGTTCCTACAATTATATATTAAACGTGCTTAGTTTGTGTGTGATTAGTCAGTCAGTATAACAACCTACTTATTTCAATGATTGGATAAAAATAAACCAAAACCAAAAAGTTTAAACGATAATCATAAAATTAAATTGGTAGTTAGCGATGAAAACGCTATACTTTTGCCTGTTGGAACATTCAACTAACGATATTGTGCAAAAGGTTTTCTTTGATGTCCTGACCAACTACAAAAATAACGATTGGCTTTGTGAACATGCACCAAAAAAAGGATGACGTCAACAAAATAAACTATCAACTTCAAATTGAAATTTATGACACACAAATGAAATACAAATCTATTGTTACAGTTATGAAGAAGGAAAAAACTATCAACTACCCAATCGAATTCTTGAACTCATTGGAGCCATATGGAATGCCACCACATGAATTAGTTGATATTAATCCGCAATTCGCAACCTCCGAAGCTGTGCAACGGAACCAGACTTGCCGTAAAAAAAACTCTTATCAAATTTAATCGAGGCCCAAATTATTTCCGGCAAGAGCAAAGGCGAAGTTGTCCTGATTCCGCAAATACCAATTCTTTCGACAGATTTGCCGTTTAGCTTTGAACGAATGCAATTTCCGGTACGCCTAGCCTTCGCAATCAATATCAATAAAGCGCAAGGACAGTCGTTAACTATTGCTGGCCTTAATTTAAAAAATGCAAGCTTTTTCCACGGCCAATTGTATGTCAGATGATCCAGAGTTGGATCACCTAAAAATGTATACACATTTATACATCTAATAAAAAAACTAAAAACATTGTATATCCGCACTGCACTGCAGTAGTAAAATAAAATAATTTTAGCATTAAAAATCAAATAAAACAATACAAAATATAATACGACTTCTGGTTTTTAAGTTATTAAATTATAACCATAAGCCCCTTGAAAGTGGGCGTGTCTTAAAAATTTGAAACACTAACTGAGCTTTGATCAGTATTTAGGCATATATGTGTAAAACTACAGCTGAATCGAGTAGTTTTTAAACAATCTTACCTAAACAAAGGTATTTTATCAAAATCACGCCTTTAAAAGTGGGCGTATATATATTTCTCAAATAACGAACGGAAGGAAAAAGGTTTAAATTAAATATTGGAAGTGCCTTAAATTTTTGAGACTACGTTTTTTGTTCTTTCATGAAAAGTGGGGGTAAGCCACGCCCAAAATTCAAAAATTTCTTTTCATACACAAACCTTTTAGTTTCTATTAAGAGATGCAAAATTTTGGCTTGCGGAGTCATTATAAATACCGTTTATTTACAAAAACAATTTTTGTATAGTTTCTAATGAAAAGTGGGTGTCAGCCACTCCCAAAACAAAATTTTTTTGATTTCATACACAAGATGTTTATATGCAAGTAATACCCGCAAAATTTAATGTTTTTGACTTTAATATAACAATTGTTATTTTATATAAACAATATTGATGGTTTTGTATGAAAAATGGGCATCAGCCACCACCAAACTGAAATATTTTTATTTGATTGGAAGAAGGTTTACCAAAAGCAAAATTTTAGCGTTATGCTTTTATCGTAACTGTACAAAAAACATATGTTATTTAATTTTATTAAATTGAAGTTGTTCATCAAAAATGGCGATTGTGGGCGTGTTTGTGGGCTGATTTTACCGGTTCAAGAACTTAGCCTTACTCTTACCAAAGATTATATATACCAAATTTCAGCTTTCTAGCTCAAAAATTGCGATACGGACAGACGGACGGATGGACGGACGGACGGACAGACGAACGGACGGACATGGCTAAATCGACTAGCCTTTTGATTCTGAGTCAGAATATATATACTTTTCTATGCCTAACGGTATTATTTCTCTTTGTTACAAACTCCACACCAAATACAATATACCCATTCTATGGAATAGATATAAACAGTATAGTGCACTCGGGCGTATGTGTACTTTTCTGAGTTTACTAATTGGACGGTATAAAAATAATAAATGAAGAAGTCAAACTTATCACGCTATCTGCTCGGAAGGGCAGGACAACGTCTGCCGGGACAGCTAGTCTATATATATAAAAATGGATGTGTGTATGTTTGTGTGTATGTATGTTTGTATGTTGTCTATGGACTCTTAAACGGCCCAATGGATCTTTATGAAATTTTCAGGGTAAATATAGTTAAGTCCAGGGATGGTTCCTGTGAAGGTTTGGTTCCGATCGGGTAGAAGACAAAAATAAAATGCAGGCTTTTAACATTTGTTGGTCATTTTTTTTTTGGTTTTTTCATAATTTTTATAGCGGTTTGAAACATCAGCGAAAACTCCGCAATTTCCGATCGGGTGGAAGACAAAATTAAAATGCAGACTTTTAACATATCTTAGATGATTTTTTTTTTTAATTTTTAATTTTTTTCATACATTTTTAGCTGTTTGAACATCAGCGAAAATTCCGGAGTGACTTTTTCTTGTGACAGCTATTTAGGTGTCACAAGTAAAGTCACAAAAATGTGATTGTCACATGTGACTATCATCTGGCAAGACGAAATTTGTTGATTGTGACTATCACTTATCACAAATCACCTTAGCCGATTCCACCCCAGGCTTTTAACAACTGTTGGTTCAATCTATATCTATATATATAAAAATGGATGTGTGTATGTTTGTATGTTTGTATGTTGTCTATGGACTCTTAAACCGCCCAATGGAACTTTATGAAATTTTCAGGGTAAATATAGTTAAGTCCAGAAGACAAAAACAAAATGCAGGCTTTTAAAATTTTTTGGTCATTTTTTTTTTTTTTTTTTTATAAATTTTTTAGCGGTTTGAAACATCACCGAAAACTCCGCAATTTCCGATGGGGTGGAAGACAAAAATAAAATGCAGGCTTTTAACATTTTTTAGATGATTTTTTTTTCGATTTTTTTTATACATTTTTTAGCTGTTTGAAACATCAGCGAAAATTCCGGAATAGCCGGTCGAGTGAAGGACAAAAAAAATGCAGGCTTTTAACAACTGTTGGTTCAATCTATATATATAAAAATGGATGTGTGTATGTTTGTATGTAGGTATGTTGTCTATGGATTCTTAAACCGCCCAATGGATCTTTATGAAATTTTCAGGGTAAATATAGTTTAGTCCAGGGATGGTTCCTGGGAAGGTTTGGTTCTGATCGGGTGGAATCTATATATATAAAAATGGATGTGTGTATGTTTGTATGTTGTCTATGGACTCTTAAACGGCCCAATGGATCTTTATGAAATTTTCAGGGTAAATAAAGTTAAGTCCAGGGATTGTTCCTGTGAAGGTTTGGTTCCGATCGGGTGGAAGACAAAAATAAAATGCAGGGTTTTAACATTTTTTGGTATTTTTTTTTTTTTTTGGTTTTTTCATAAATTTTTTAGCGGTTTGAAACATCAGCGAAAACTCCGCAATTTCTGATCGGGTGGAAGACAAAACTAAAATGCAGACTTTTAACATTTTTTGGATGGTTTTTTTTTGATTTTTCATAAATTTTTTAGCGGTTTGAAACATCAGTGAAAATTCCGTAATGGCCGATCGGGTCGAATACCAAACAAAAATGCAATCTTTAACCAAAAATATTGTTTATCCGCTAGCATTGATATGAAATACCTAAATAAATAAATTTAATTTCACATTAAACAAGTGTTTTTTCTTGTAGCGTAGCAACGCGTGCCGGTTACCGCTATTATCTATCTATCTATATATATAAAAATGGATGTGTGTATGTTTGTATGTATGTATGTTTGTATGTTGTCTATGGACTCTTAAACGGCCCAATGGATCTTTATGAAATTTTCAGGGTAAATATAGTTAAGTCCAGAAGACAAAAATAAAATGCAGGCTTTTAACATTTTTTGGTCATTTTTTTTTTTTTTCATAAATTTTTTAGCGGTTTGAAACATCAGCGAAAACTCCGCAATTGCCGATGGGGTGGAAGACAAAAATAAAATGCAGGCTTTTAACATTTGTTGGATGATTTTCTTTTTTTTTATTTTTGATTTTTTTCATACATTTTTTTGCTGTTTGAAATATCAGCGAAAATTCCGGAATGGCCGATCGAGTGAAGGACAAACAAAAATGCAAGCTTTTAACAATAAATTGTTGGTTAAATTTTTTTATAATCTATATACAGTATATATAAAAATGGAAACCACCCAATTGATCTTTATGAATTTTTCGGGGTAAATATAGTTTAGTCCAGGGATGGTTCCTGTGACGGTTTCGTGCCGATCGGGTGGAAGGAAAAAAATGCATGTTTTTAACAATTTTGGTTCAGTTTTTTTTTTTAATTCTTTTTTGATTTTTTTCATAAATTTTTAAGCGGAATGCCCAGGTGGAAGACAGAAAAATGCGGGCTTTTGGCAAAGTTTTTTTTCAACGTTTTTATAAAAATGTTTTGCTTTCGTTGAATAAAAGCATCATATTTATGGAACTGAGTGGAAAAAATCAAACTTTCAACGAACGTGCGTGTCCATTTATTGCAAGAATCGTCCACCCAAACATTTTCCAAACAACTTTTGAACATCGGAAAAGGAATTGAATCGCACAACAAATGACATTTTATTTTCCAAAATTTTTGTCAAATGCAGCAAAATATTCAAGCTACAATTTATCAATGTTATCATGTTCAGTTTCACAATCAAATTAACTGCACTTTGTGTGTATGCCAAAAAATTTGTATATTTGTACACCAACCAAAACGACCAAAAATATTGCTGATCCGCTAGCATTGAGATAAAATATATAAATAAATTTAATTTCACATTAAATACACAAGTGTTTTTTTTTTTGGGCGTAGCAACGCGCGCCGGGTACCGCTAGTATATTTATATTCGTGTACTAGATTCGCTCATATTTTTTTTTTGTACGCGCTTTAACTTTGTTAAAGACCCATTTTTCTTTTATATTTTCTTTTTATTAGTTGCCTTTCTTTTTGTTTTATTTCCAATTGCTTACCTTGAGCCAAACGGCCGTATTAAATATTGTGTCTATCAAACCTTTTATTTGAAAAGACTTTTGGGTTTTAGTCCAGGGATCTTCTGTCCCACGGTTTCCCAAAACAATAAAATAACAATTTAAATATAACACTCTTTCTTTTTATTTCAAGCATCAATTTCTTCATACTCATAAGCTCCCCAAACCTGAGAGGCATAACAGAGAGTTGATTTTACAACTGCGTTAAAAATTTTAAATTTGGCAGATAGAGCGACTTTCTTGTCGGAGAACACATTTTTCCACGAAAGATTAAGTAGACTTTTAGAGCTTTTTGCCTTTTCTGTAAGATGTTCATTGAAATTCAATGTTGGATTCAGAATAACTCCCAAATATTTGAACTCCTTAACTGTTTCAAGAGGATGGCCATTGAAGTTTCATTGTCTTTCATGGTGTATTTTTGAAGATCGTGCAAAAACCATCATTTTCGATTTATCTGTATTGATGGTCAGTCCCCATCTATTACAATAACATGACAAACGATTGATCATCAGTTGCATATGTTCCGGAGATTCTGAAATTATGACGAGATCATCTGCATACAACAAAACATTGACTGTGGTATTAGGAATTCTTACTCCTCCTGGAAGATCATCTACTTTCTACTACATCGTTTATAAATAAGGAAAATAATAATGCACTGAGTAGACAGCCTTGTTTCACACCTGTTTCTGTTTCAAACCATTCTGAATAGGTTTTACCATTCCAAACTGCTACATTGGTATGCGTGTACATTTTTTTGATCACCTTAATGAATTTGGAAGATATGCCAAGTTGTGACAGTTTATAGAAAAGGGCATTTCTGTTGACGAGGTCAAAAGCCGCTTTGAAGTCAACAAAAAAGGAATAAACTTTTTTATTCCGGGCATGAAACGCTTTGACAATAGATGTGAGAGTAAATATCTGATCTACAGTTGAGTAATCCTTTCTAAAACCAGCCTGCAGGTCAGTTAGAAGATTTTTCAACAGTAAGTGGCTCAGCTTAAGAAAAATTTGAAATAGCTATGTATAATCGCTTTTTAACAGGCGCTTAAAGTGTGTTGCAAGGTCACCAGCAGATACGCCTACAACAATTTTAAAAGTTGATCCATTTATTTCTCTTGTGATTTTCCAAAAATCCTTGGAGTTTCGAGTTCGGTCTAGTGCTAAAGCTTGTTGGTTATAGAATTCGGATTTCCTTTGAAGACATAGATTTTTATAGTATGTGTTAGCTTCTATATACCAAGTCTTTATGTGCTGATTGTTTGAAGATCGCATAGCTCGAAGAAGCGCAAATGATTTTGTACGTGATTGCCAGCAATCCTTATCAAACCACTTTTGTTTAAAATATTAGTTCGTTTCTACAACTTTAGTCGGTGCTGAAATAAGAACATATTCTGTTAGCTGTTTGCATAGTGAATCGGCGGACTGATTAATCAAAACATTTCGTAGTAAAAGTTCATCCAAATTACGTTGGTACGCCTCTTTTTGTTCATTTTTCCAGCAAAAAGACGGGGGAGCAGGTTAATATTTATTTCTGTGGGCGAAGATTCGCATGCGGTTTCAAACACAATTGGCATATGATCTGAAAAGATTTCACATTCAACCGCATATTTTTTAACTAGTTTGATCCAGCTGTTGTTAACAGCACAAAAGCAGTGTTGGGAAGTAAGTTACATGAAGTAAGTTACTCGTTTAGTTACGCGTAACTAATATGAATTAGTTACGCCCAATATTTGGCGTAACTAATGTTACTAATGTAACTAAATGTAACTAACCATAACTTAATAATAAAAAATAAAAAAAAACACATTTCATCCTGAATCCCAATCGGCTATTGATAAAATTCTTTTATTAGCAAGGGCAACGGCAACCTGGCAAGGAATACATATTGAAATTAGTATGTTCCTGATGAAATCTAATAAAATATTAGGGGTATTCACGATCTGGTGCAAACAAGTATTGTAAAAGTGCGAAATTGTTTGTATTTCTTATAGATCGTGAACTCACTTCTTCCAATCTGTAGCAAAACTCACACAAATGTCAAAATCAGGTTGACACAAATGTCAAAATCAAAAGTAAAAATTTTGCACCGTTGTATTTTCCTGTTGCAATGGGGTTGAGGTATAGATAAAGTGAAAAAGTGTAACAAAATGACAGCCAGTATATTTGTTGTTGTATTGCAAGAAAACGTAGCACTTCTCCACTTTTACAATGATGCAAGACAAGTTACACCAGATCGTGAATACCCCTATTATATTCTTGGAGCATTCAATAGATTTTTATTTACATTTAAAGTTTTCCCTTCTTTCTTGAGATTCCTGGACATTTCTTTGTTTATTGTGATTTATTTTTGTATGGTAAATTCAGATTTGATCTCAAATTTGGTCTCAAATTTCAGATTTGGCTCGCCCAAAGGAAATCAAGCTAGATCTATTTTGCTTTATTATTTTTAAATTTTTTTTTGCAGAAATATATAGTAATTTAAAAATGTATTCCTTGCCAGGTTGCCGTGGCCACAGCTATCCCGACGGCAATATCAATCATCCAGCTTTGCCATAAAACAGTGTAATCATTCGATCGTCATTCCATCGGGTTTGTGGACGGAACTTCTAAATTTCAATTTAACATAAAATGTGAGTTTTTGTATTTTAAAAATTCGATTAGTTATAGTTAGTTACATATAGTTACAATTAGTTACATTTAGTTACATTAGTTACATTAGTTACATAAATTACATTAGTTACGTGTAACTAATTAAAATTCCAAAGTTACGCGTAACTATCCAACACTGCACAAAAGTCGATGACGGATTTTCCTTGCCCTCCGATAAAGGTGTAGTGTCCTTCTTTATCTCCGTCTGTACAACTTTCAAAATAATACAATCGTACATTTGAAGTAGCTGAATTGTTGTAAATGATGTCTTTTGTGTTTCTAAAGGGGAGGGAAATCGCAGAGTTTGTAACAGTTTGTGAAATTATTGTTTGTGCATTGCCAATTCTGGCGTTCAAGTCACCGATCAATAAAACACTCTTATTAGCTAGAAGTTGCATTGTATTGTACAACTTTTCAAAATCATCTGTCCATTTGTTGCAATTTATGTAGTAAGGGATGATGTACAGATTCTCCTCTCTCAGACATTTAACTACTGCTGTACCTTCACAATCACTAAAAGCATAAGTATTTAATAGCGATGTTTTTATGCCATACAGACTACCACCACTTGCTCGACCTTTCACAGAAGATTTAATTGCTTCACCCTACCAAAGTTTGAACCCACTAAAATATTTTTCAAATTTAGAACATTTTTTATAAGTAATATGCGTTTCAAACAAGAAAAATATTTCAAATTTTTTAACATAATTAAAGAAATTTACAAATAAAAGCTTGTTATTTAAACCAGAAAAGTTAAAAAGATAACATTTTAAAACAACTATTTCTATTAATTTAGCTGACGGCATCCAAATCTCAATTAGTAATTCTATTACAATTTTGGTTTATTTATATTTTATATTTTGCAATGTTGTTCCTCCGTTTTCGTTTTGATATTTTCAAATTTTATTTTGGGTTAAATAAAATATTTTATCCTGAACCAAGAGTGTATTATTTTTAATTGAAATACGTTCGGCCGGATTACATACTTTTATTGCTTTTCGGTAGCCGAGTAGGATGCGGTTTTTTATTTGCGATTGCTTACTTCGATCGCGCTGGATGAAAGCACCTGTGCCTTTTAATTTGTGCGCATTTTTCAGCATTTTGGTTGCGGTTTCGTTGGATCCTGTGTTCAGCTTGAGTTTGATAATGTTATTCCTTTCACTGAGTTCAACAGCTATTGGCATTTCGGGTGCTTCGTTATTCAACAAAAGTTAGGTTATGCCTTCGATCTTTTCTTGCGGATTGCCGTTGTTGTTTGGAAATGATACAATTAATTTTTTCCCACGTATATTTTGGCCTTGCGATTCAAGTTCGTGTTCAAGAAAGCAACAATGTTTTTCAAATTCATGTATTTTTTTGGAGAGTTCTTAGTTTTGTTGCCGAAGAAGATCAATCTCTTTGTTCATTTTGTTCAGGTCATCTTTAGTTGCCAGATTGGCTATGGCAACTTGAAGAGAACTATCTATGATGCCTTTGATTTGTTGGAAATCGTATTGTGTCATAGCCATTTTTTGAAAAGATTTATAAATGTTTGTTGTTCCTCTTTTAATTAATGGCGAGTACGGTATTTCTTCAGGTGAAGTTTCGTATATCTTCCTTTTGTTGTCGGTCATGTGACCCAAGTATTTCAACAAAATAATGAATTTAGGGCTTAAACACTATCGTTACCTTTTCTTTTCAGTTGGTGGTTTTGTAATTTAAAGAAAACTTGTAACCGGTAAACTTAGATTTGTTTTTATACGTTAAAAAATATTTAAAAATTAAAAATTTGAAAGAGCGATATGAACATTGGACTATCCACTATATAGCAGAGTTGCCAACTGTATCTGCATTATTTTCATTATTTTTTGGACGCGTGCGAAATATTTCATTAATAATAGGTGGTTTAGTGTTTAGAGTGTGACATAGGCGATTAAAATATAATTTAAGATTTTCATCTGTTGTCGAAGGAATAACAAATATCACGGCGTCGGATGCAACACATTTGTTGTTATGGAATTCCTGTGCAGTTTCAAGTTCGTGGATTTCAGAGGTGGCTCCCGCAAGCTCAGTTTTTATGGCCGAAAGTTCAGTGGAATTTTTTTGAAGATTGTGTTTAGTGTCGGTCAAATTCGTATTCATAGATGAAAGTGATGATTTAATGCCAGTGATCTCGCATTTAAGATAATCAGTCTCATGTTTCGTTGTAGATGTTGTGGATTCCAGTTGTGTAACCCTTTTTTGATGTCACTGATGTTTTTATTTATTTCAGTAAGTTGAATTTCCATTTTTGAGTAAGTAAGTCGGTGTTTTCTTGCATTTTTAGTGAAATTAAGGAAATTATGGACTCACTTTGGATACGAAGTTTTTTATCCATTTTGTCCCACATTTTGTCTTCTTCAGCTGTCATGTTTTGTTTTCGTGTTTGGAGCTTCTAACACAAGGGAGTTTGAGGTGAGTTATAATGAGAGGGGGATTCTGCTTTCGAGTTTGTTCCGAGATGTGACCGGTAGCGTATATTGGTAGGGTGAGGTTGAGAAGGGGATTCGGTTTTCAAGTTTGTTCCGAGGTTTGAGTGGACATGTGTGTGTTTTGGGCTATAAGAAATTCGAACCCAAACAAAGAACACTGATTTAATTGTAAAAATTCAGTAAAAAAGTCTAAATTCAATAGTGAAATTCAGGTATTTGGTATTATAAGTTTTGAATTTTCACTTTATCTTTTGAACGAACAATAAAACTCGACTATAGAGTACTTTTTGAAAGCAAATGGAAACTTGTATGTGAACTTAAACTAAAAAAAAAATGCCCGCCAGAAAAAGAACGTCTATACAGCAGCAAGGTTCATACTTTTAAGCCATACATACCTTTCTTATACTTATACCTTATACCTTTTCTTATAATAAACAAACTATATTGGAAGCAACAAAAGCAGCAACAACTAGCCGTCCTTTTATTTATTATATACTAGCCTTTACCCGCGGCTTCGCTCGCGTTTCAGCTGATCAAGAAGTAGACTGTACCTTGAGGAGTATAGTCTATCGTAATCTAGCTTCTTCTTCTTTTATAGCTTTATAATTTAATACCTACATTTAACCCTGATAAAAAGAAACCTATAAGATATACCAGTTTATAATCTAGCTCTGTGCTAAGTTTCATTCAGATCCGTTCAGCCATTCTGGTGTGATTTCAAAAATTAAAACAAATCTTTCACACGGGAACCATACATTTCACCGGGATAAGAAGTAGGCAATATGCTATTCCAGACTATAATATATCTCTGTGCTAAATTTCATTCAGATCCGTTCAGCCATTCTGGTGTGATTTCAAAAATTTAAACAAATCTATCCCACGGGAATCATACATTTTACCGGGATAAAAAGTAGCCGATATGCTATTCCAGACTATTTTCTATCTCTGTGCTAAATTTCATTCAGATGAGTTCAGCCATTCTGGTGTTATTTCAAAAATTAAAATAAATCTATTTCACGGGAACACTACATTTTACAGGGATAGAAAGTAGCCAATATGCTATTCCAGACTATAATCTATCTCTGTGCTAAATTTCATTCAGATCCGTTCAGCCATTCTGGTGTGATTTCAAAAACTAAAACAAATCTATCCAACGGGAACCATACATTTTACCGGGATAAAAAGTAGCCAATATGCTATTCCAGACTATAATCTATCTCTGTGCTAAATTTCATTCAGATCCGTTCAGCCATTCTGGTGTCATTTCAAAAATTAAAATAAATCTATCCCATGGGAACCATACATTTTACAGGGATAGAAAGTAGCCAATATGCTAATCCAGACTATAATCTATCCCTGTGCTAAATTTCATTCAGATGAGTTCCGCCATTCTGGTGTAATTTCAAAAATTAAAATAAATCAATCCTACGGGAACCATACATTTTACAGCAATAGAAAGTAGCCAATATGCTATTCCAGACTATAATCTATCTCTGTGCTTAATTTCATTCAGATCCGTTCAGCCATTCTGGTGTGATTTCAAAAATTAAAACAAATCTATCCCACGGGAACCATACGTTTTACTTGGATAAAAAGTAGCCAATATGCTATTCTAGACTATAATCTATCTCTGTGCTAAATTTCATTCAGTTCCGTACAGCCATTCTGGTGTGATTTCAAAAATTAAAACAAATCTATCCCACGGGAACCATACATTTTACCGGGATAAAAAGTAGCCAATATGCTATTCCAGACTATAATCTATCTCTGTGCTAAATTTCCTTCAGATCCGTTCAGCCATGCTGGTGTGATTTCAAAAATTTAAACAAATCTATCCCACGGGAATCATACCAATATGCTAATCCAGACTATAATCTATCCCTGTGCTAAATTTCATTCAGATGAGTTCCGCCATTCTGGTGTAATTTCAAAAATTAAAATAAATCAATCCTACGGGAACCATACATTTTACAGCAATAGAAAGTAGCCAATATGCTATTCCAGACTATAATCTATCTCTGTGCTAAATTTCATTCAGATCAGTTCAGCCATTCTGGTGTGATTTCAAAAATTAAAACAAATCTATCCCACGGGAACCATACATTTTACCGGGATAAAAAGTAGCCAATATGCTATTCCAGACTATAATCTATCTCTGTGCTAAATTTCCTTCAGATCCGTTCAGCCATCACGGAGAGAATTGAAAAATCACCAATTGCGAAATATTCAGTTGCAATTTACAAAACATGTTTTTTTTGTAAATCACGGCGCTTTGATTCGAAACTGATATAAAAATTGGCAATTTAACTTTCAATTCATCTCAAATTACAACAATTCCTAAGTTGAGATTTACAATTAAAAGTTATAATTCAAGCTTGTGCCCTTCAAAGTAAATTACAACCTTTTTGTCGCAATTTACTACTTCAAGGCAATAATTCCATTTCTACTTTTTACCAATCTGGATTTGCTACAATTTTTTCGTGATTTACATTCACTGAGTGTTGAAATCAACTCAAGTGTGTCTGACGGCTACGTCGAAGGTCCGGAGTTCGATCCCTGACTCGAACTAATAATTATCTTTTTTTTTTTGTACTGTCTCTTTTGAGGAAATGTAAAATCCTCGAAAAATAAATCTGGTTAATATTAAAAGTGGAACTTTGTAAGCCATTCGGATTCAGCGGGAAATGATATTCCACCAGAATATAAACGCACATACAGGAATCGTTCAGAATATAAGTCATTAGGCCCTGGCATCGCTTGTCTCCAATAAATGCCTTTTTGTAGTTCTATTATGTACATAGGGAGTACAAGGTTGAATTTCAACTACACATAATATACATTTTCTTACCTTTACTCAAATGATCATCACAAAAAATTGTACATTAGACGTCCCAAATAAGACGACTAGGTATATTTTTCTCGCCAATAAAACATAATCTTAATTCAAAACACCCCTAAAATGTTACTCATATTCAGGTTGCTTCTTATTATTAATTTTGATATCCGACTTGGATGCATCACCATGGCCTAGTAGATGTGTGCTTGGTTGGTATGCAGAGGGTCTCGAGTTCGATTCCTAGAATCAGCCAAGTAAGTAAAAGTTACATCTTTCAATAAATAATAATAAATGCTTTCCAATAAATAGAAAACGTTGCTTCTCTCAAAGCGATATAATTTGTTACAAATTTAGTAAAATGGGGTTGCAATTTACGACTTTACCACTCATTTTTTCAAAAACATATTTTTGATTCAAAACAAAAAGATGGAAATCTACGACTCGCTTTTTGCAATTTACAATCGAGTAAATATAAAATTGATACAAATTTGGATCAATTTTCGATTCGCGATGGCAATGTTTTATTTCTCAGGATCGGATTATTGACCCAAAAAAGTGGTAATTTGCTATTTTTGAGTGTCAATATCTTCATTTCGTTCAATTTTGAAAATTGCGAACAAGGAGTCGTAATTTACAAAACCCCGAGCTAGGGTGAGAAACTGCATAAGATTTTCGTGATTTGCAGCTCATTTTTCTTGATCTGATCTAAAAATTCTCTCCGTGATGCTGGTGTGATTTCAAAAATTTAAACAAATCTATCCCACGGGAATCATACATTTTACCGGGATAAAAAGTAGCCAATATGCTATTCCAGACTATTTTCTATCTCTGTGCTAAATTTCATTCAGACGAGTTCAGCCATTCTGGTGTTATTTCAAAAATTAAAATAAATCTATCACACGGGAACAATACATTTTACAGGGATAGAAAGTAGCCAATATGCTATTCCAGACTATAATCTATCTCTGTGCTAAATTTCATTCAGATCCGTTCAGCCATTCTGGTGTGATTTCAAAAACTAAAACAAATCTATCCAACGGGAACCATACATTTTACCGGGATAAAAAGTAGCCAATATGCTATTCCAGACTATAATCTATCTCTGTGCTAAATTTCATTCAGATCCGTACAGCCATTCTGGTGCGATTTCAAAAATTAAAGTTTCTGGTGTAATTTCAAAAATTAAAATAAATCTATCCCATGGGAACCATACATTTTACAGTTATAGAAAGTAGCCAATATGCTATTCCAGACTATAATCTATCCCTGTGCTAAATTTCATTCAGATGAGTTCCGCCATTCTGGTGTCATTTCAAAAATTAAAACAAATCTATCCCACGGGAACCATACATTTTACCGGGATAAAAAGTAGCCAATATGCTATTCCAGACTATAATCTATCTTTGTGCTAAATTTCATTCAGATGAGTTCAGCCATTCTGGTTTAATTTCAAAAATTAAAATAAATCTATCCCACAGGAACCATACATTTTACAGGGATAGAAAGTAGACAATATGCTATTCCAGACTATGATCTATCTCTGTGCTTAATTTCATTCAGATAAGTTTAGCCATTTTTGTGTTATTTCAAAAACTAAAACAAATCTATCCCACGGGAACCATACATTTTACCGGGATAAAAAGTAGCCAATATGCTATTCTAGACTATAATCTATCTCTGTGCTAAATTTCATTCAGTTCCGTACAGCCATTCTGGTGTGATTTCAAAAATTAAAGTTTCTGGTGGAATTTCAAAAATTAAAATAAATCTATCCCATGGGAACCATACATTTTACAGGGATAGAAAGTAGCCAATATGCTATTCCAGACTATAATCTATCCCTGTGCTAAATTTCATTCAGATGAATTCCGCCATTCTGGTGTAATTTCAAAAATTAAAATAAATCAATCCTACGGGAACCATACATTTTACAGCAATAGAAAGTAGCCAATATGCTATTCCAGACTATAATCTATCTCTGTGCTAAATTTCATTCAGATCCGTTCAGCCATTCTGGTGTGATTTCAAAAATTTAAACAAATCTATCCCACGGGAACCATACGTTTTACTTGGATAAAAAGTAGCCAATATGCTATTAGAGACTATAATCTATCTCTGTGCTAAATTTCATTCAGATCCGTTCAGCCATTCTGAAGTGATTTCAAAAATTAAAACAAATCTATCCCACGGGAACCATACATTTTACCGGGATAAAAAGTAGCCAATATGCTATTCCAGACTATAATCTATCTCTGTGCTAAATTTCCTTCAGATCCGTTCAGCCATGCTGGTGTGATTTCAAAAATTAAAACAAATCTATCCCACGGGAACCATACATTTTACCGGGATAAAAAGTAGCCAATATGCTAATCCAGACTATGATCTATCTCTGTGTTTAATTTCATTCAGATGAGTTTAGCCATTTTTGTGTTATTTCAAAAACTAAAACAAATCTATCCCACGGGAACCATACATTTTACCGGGATAAAAAGTAGCCAATATGCTATTCTAGACTATAATCTATCTCTGTGCTAAATTTCATGCAGGTCCGTACAGCCATTCTGGTGTGATTTCAAAAATTAAAGTTTCTGGTGTAATTTCAAAAATTAAAATAAATCTATCCCATGGGAACCATACATTTTACAGGGATAGAAAGTAGCCAATATGCTATTCCAGACTATAATCTATCCCTGTGCTAAATTTCATTCAGATGAGTTTCGCCATTCTGGTGTAATTTCAAAAATTAAAATAAATCAATCCTACGGGAACCATACATTTTACAGGGATAGAAAGTAGCCAATATGCTAATCCAGACTATGATCTATCTCTGTGCTTAATTTCATTCAGATGAGTTTAGCCATTTTTGTGTTATTTCAAAAACTAAAACAAATCTATCCCACGGGAACCATACATTTTACCGGGATAAAAAGTAGCCAATATGCTATTCCAGACTATAATCTATCTCTGTGCTAAATTTCATTCAGATCCGTTCAGCCATTCTGGTGTGATTTCAAAAATTAAAACAAATCTATCCCACGGGAACCATACATTTTACCGGGATAAAAAGTAGCCAATATGCTATTCCAGACTATAATCTATCTCTGTGCTAAATTTCATTCAGATCCGTTCAGCCATTCTGGTGTGATTTCAAAAATTAAAACAAATCTATCCCACGGGAACCATACATTTTACCGGGATAAAAAGTAGCCAATATGCTATTCCAGACTATAATCCATCTTTGTGCTAAATTTCATTCTGACGAGTTCAGCCATTCTGGTGTAATTTAAAAAATTAAAATAAATCTATCCCACGGGAACGATACATTTTACGGGGATAGAAAGTAGCCAATATGCTATTCGAGACTATAATCTATCTCTGTGCTTAATTTCATTCAGATGAGTTCAGCCATTCTGGAGTATTTTCAAAAACTAAAACAAATCTATCCCACGGGAAATATACATTTTACCGGGATAAAAAGTAGCCAATTTGCTATTCCAGACTACAATCTATCTCTGTGCTAAATTTCATTCAGATCCGTTTAGACATTCTGGTGTGATTTCAAAAATTAAAACAAATCTATCCCACGGGAAATATATATTTTACTGGGATAAAAAGTAGCCAATATGCTATTCCAGACTATAATCTATCTTTGTGCTAAATTTCATGCTGATGAGTTCAGCCATTCTGGTGTAATTTCAAAAATTAAAATAAGTCTATCCCACGGGAACCATACATTTTACAGGGATAGAAAGTAGCCAATATGCTATTCCAGACTATAATCTATCTCTGTGCTTAATTTCATTCAGATGAGTTCAGCCATTCCGGTGTATTTTCAAAAACTAAAACAAATCTATCCCACGGGAACCATATATTTTACCGGGATAAAAAGTAGCCAATTTGCTAAACTTCAATTCAGATCCGTTCATCCATTCTGGTGTTATTTCAAAAATTAAAACAAATCTATCCCACGGGAACCATACATTTTACCGGGATAAAAAATAGCCTATCTCCTATTCCAGACTATAAGCTATATCTGTGCCAAATTTTATCCAGATCCGTTCAGCCGTTCTGGCGTGAGTTAGCAACAAACATTCAAACATCCAAACATCCAAACATCGTAACTTTCACATTTATAATATTAGTAAGATGTATTATTTATTTTATTTGCATACTGGGAATTTCAGTACCTACTGCAAACTATTATTTATTTTATTTTATTTGCATACTGGGAATTTTAGTACCTACTGCAAAATATTATTTATTAATTTGCATATTGGGAAATTGAAGTACGTACCTACTGCAACCGATTATCACTTTCATTCTCAGGGTACAGCATTATCGAGACATGAGTTCTAATGCAATACGTTTTTTTTTTACATATTTAAAAAAAGAGCAGCGAAATCAAACGAGATGGACAAACAGCATTAAAATAATTACCAATACTACTACAATAATACTTATTGGATGCGGGTATATTTTCATTGAGCAGGATGCTTGCCTTCGTGGAGTCTCCAGCCTTTGGAACTTCCACATTGGCAGCAGTGCAGGTCAGGCTTGAAGCCTTTCAGGACGCCTGGACGCAGATCAGGTTGAGCGAGAGCAGGATTGCGTTGGCCGACGATATGTTGGTCAACGTGGAGATACAATGCAGGATTGCTGGAGCGGAAGAAAATTACTTTGCTGCCCACGCAGTGTTGCAGGAAAAGCTAAAAAAAATGGCTCCAAGAACAAGCATAGCAGGCATACCAGGTAGAGCAGAACAGGCATTGAGCGGAGCGATGGCAGGAAATTTGAGCAGCCGTTGTCACAACTTCAGACGCATCCGAATTTGAGAAGGTATGAGGACATGCGAGCAGCTGGCAGTTATGCCCGAAAAGCAGGAGCATCAGGTGACAAGAGGCTGTTGCCTTGCCACTCGTGCAAATTTCTGAATCATCCAATGTGACGTTCTCCAGAGTTTGCAGTGCTGAGCATTCGTGCTAAGCAGGATCTCGTCAAGGAAAAGGCACTTTGCCCCAATTGTCTTAAGACGTGCCATGCCCCAAAGGACTGATTCCAAGGGCCGTGCTGTCGATGCCTCGGAAAGCAAATGCACAATAGTGCTACGAAAGAGATTGGGAAGGGTGCAGAAACTGTTCTATATGCGCAGGAAAAGTGAAAGAAGAGAAGGAGCCAGACAAGCGAAAATAAGCAAAAGTCAGATTGACTAATTGTGCCTCCCAGGAAACGCCCTCGGTTGGAGAAGGGCAGGACGGAAGAAGTAGCAGGAACAGCAGGAAGAGAGAAAGCAGGAAGTGATTCGGAAGAGGTGATGTCCTGGGGGGTTTTAAGAGAGCTAGGTGTTTGCCTTCTAAAAACAAAAATAAAAGTATAATTACAATTTGTTTCGCCTTTTTATGTCTGTTAATTATAAGGAGCAGGAACAGGAGAGATACACTTTGATGCCTACGGCATAAGTAAGAATCGAGATGGATAGCAGGAAGTATGGGCCGGTAAGAGCACTTTTAGATATGGGCGCACAGCCTAATCTGGTTTAAATAGAGCAGGACTTTTGGATTCTTTCCAAGCAGGTTAATTGGCATCCAGTAGTGCCAACACACAACTTGAAATCGCCACGGATGAGCATTGCTACAGCATCTCTTGCTGATCCACATTATTGGAAAGCAGGTCCTGAAAATTTATTGCAGGTTCATAGCTGAAGCATTTACTTTTGTCTTAGAGCATCGGCGAGGTGGTGTCATTGAGATGGAAACTGTTTTTGACAGAATAATATTAGGAGATTATATGGTAATAAGAAGGATAGCATGAGCAATGAGCAGGTATCGCAGGCAGTGTGCATGGATAATAATCAACTTCATGAATCGCTTAAGCGTTTTTGGCATAAATGGTTTAAATGACATAGAAATGTCGTTGAGCAGGTCAAAAGAGCAGGAGGAGCAGGTTGAGCAAAATTTCATCAAAACAAATTCACGTGATGATTTTTGCAAGTTTGTTGTGACGATTCCTTTGAAGGAAGCAGTGAAAGAGCTTGGAAGTTCAGAGCTTACAGCTAAGCGTAGGTTCTTTGCTTTGAAGAGAAGGTTGTCAGGAGATCCTGAGTTGAAACAAAAGTACCAGGAGCTTATGAGATAATATGAAGAAGCAGGACAAATGACACCAGTGACTGGCACAGTGCATGACAAAACCATATACCATATCATTGCGTCACCAAAAAGTTAAGGGTTGTATTTGATGCGAGCTGCAGGATAAATAAAGATACTTTAGTAAATGAAGTGCAATTGCTTGAAGAAAACTTACAGAAGGATCTGCCGAAATTTCAATGCGCTTCCGCAGGCATCGTGTCGCTATTACTGCGGATATTAAAATGAGGGACAATGGGATTTGCAGCGTATAGTAGTAGTTAAATGTGATTCTTTTGTTTCTTTAAGATCGGTATTTGTACAAAGTTCACAATTAAGCATTGGCTTTTGCCGTCAGACGAAAAAAGAGTGTTTTCTGATTTACAAAAAAAAAATATGTTCTCAGTTTATAGCTAATCACATTTATAGAGATATTTTTACTTTAAAAAGCCTCATTTATTATTTTATTCCTTTATTTGTATGCGGTTTTTAAGAAGTTAAATAGGGAGTTCCAGTTTTGTCCATTTAGTATCCGTATAACTTCATCCACTGGTAAGGTAGCTTTCCCCAGACTGAAATTCTTATGGAATTGAGTACAGGACAGATTCCAATGAAGTGCTGGATATCTTCCCTTTGTCTTAGATTACACAAAGTACACTCTACCACTTCATTTGTTCTATGCGGCAAGTAGTTCAGGGCTAAAAGCTCCCCTCTGGCTTTAAAAATTAGAGATATCATATCTAGCCTGAAGCTATCATTGAAGTAATTTTCAAATCATGTCTCAGTAGTTTGTAGGTGTCTCTTGATTGATTTTCTTGGCATTTTGTCCTAGAATCGTTTCTTAAAAGTTCCTCCATCACAGCAACTCCTGTATCCGGTTTGTCAAAGATTTATCGCCTTCCTCCATTAAAATTACATTATGCTCACTTCCTAGTCTCGCCAATTCATTAAAAAACTGTAGGTTTCTGCATTGCAGGTATTTTGCGATCTTATAGCTTAGACGATGAGTCGGCTGTGTCAGAACTTTCTGTACGTGAGAAAAGTGCAGACTGAGTGTATACAGGTATAATGGTGGAAGACCGGTTTCGAGATGCAGCATATAATTTGGTGTGTTATACGGTAGTCTAAAGATTTTTTTCAGAAAATATCGCAACATCTTTTCCACTTCTTCATATTGTATGAATCCCCACACTTGAGCCGCATAGCACATGATGGAACTCATCACTGCTTCAAAAATTTTATATTTTGCGCTCGGCGCAATATCCCTTTTGCTCAGGAATCTGGTCCAACTGTAGTTGACAGCACGTTTCGATTCTTTTAATTTTTCCTCTAGGTGAAAGATATTTTTGGGGTTATGATGACTCCAAGGTATTTATATTCTCTGACTTTTTCAAGTTCCTCATTTTGCCAGGTCCACCTTTCATTTCTTGCAAAACGACCCGTTCCGTTTCTGAAAATTAAAATTTTCGATTTTGCGGTGTTCAGTTGCAGATCCCACAAAGAGCAATATTGTTGGAGCTTGTTGATCATCAGTTGCATTCCGTTTGGATTTTCTGACAATATTACTACGTTATCAGCATACATCAAAAGCTTTATATTAAGTCCAGCAAATATTATTCCTCATGGCAGAATTTCTACGAGGTCATCCAAAAATAATGAAAACAATAGAGGGCTAAGCAGGCACCCTTGTTTAACACCTGTTTCTGTTTCAAACCAGTCAGATAAAATATTTCCATCCCAAACTGCTGTAAGATTATCTTCGTAGAGTTTTTGTAGTACTTTAAGTATTTTCGTTGATACGCCTAGATTGCTGAGTTTATATAGTAAGGCTTTTCTATCTATTGAATCAAACGCAGCCTTGAATTCTACAAAGAAAGTGTAGAGCTTTCTTCCACTACCCAGGAACTTGCGGGCGATGCTTGTAAGAGAGAAGATGTTATCCACTGTAGAGTATTCTTTTCGGAAACCTGCTTGGTACTCACTTAATAAATTGTTTGCGTTAACCCAATCAGCAAGCCTTTCTAAGATGATTCCTGTGAATATTTTTGTGACTGAGTTGAGAAAAGAGATACCTCTGTAATTGCATGGGTCTTTTGGATCCCCCTTCTTTAGTATGGGAAATATAATATTTTTCTTGAAGCTTATTGGAACTTCACCAGTATTCAAAATTATATTAAATACTTTGCAGCGTATATTCTGGAGAAAAAATCCGCAGGACAATTTGAGAGAGTATTGGCTGACAGTAGTCACCTATGATATGGCCTCATCAGCTTATAATGCTGTACAATGTGCAAGGGAGGCATAGCAGGAGTTTCCAGAAGCTGCAAAGACAATTAAGCAGGAATTTTGTATGGATGACTGCACCACAGGTGCTGATTGTGAAGAGAAGGCGATCAAGTTATCCAAAGATATCGATCATGTTTTTAAAAGGGGCAGGTTTTGAGCTTAGAAAATAGAAATCCAATTCCAAAGCTCTTGTGAAAGACATGAACTATGAAGAGCAGGAGTCAATAAAGTTGCAGGATGATGAAAACATCAGTTTGAGAAGGATCAATTCACGTTTGTGGTAAAAACACCGGAGACTCAGCAGGCAATAACGAAGAGAAGCGTAGTGACCTGTGTTGACTACCTAGAGAGATAAATGAGAGATGGAAAGATTTCTGGCAGGACATAACATATTTAGAGAACGTGAGAATGTGGAGATCGATAGGTACTTCAGAAGAAGTATGAAAAGAGCTACATGGGTTTTTGGATGCTTCTGAGAGGGCATATGGAGCAGCGATTTATCTGAGAAATATACGTACAGACGGCAGGGTTACAGCAGATCTTTTCACAGCAAAAACACGGGTTGCGCCACTTACAACGGTGACAATACCGCGCTTAGAGCAAGCAGCAGAGGAGCTATTGGGACGGCTTATTGTAAGCGTCATTAAAACAATGGAATGGGAACTTATCGAGTATGATCTTTGGACAGATTCACTCGTAGCGTTGCATTGGATAAATGAATTACCATGCAATTTAAAAACGTTTGTAGCGAATAGAGTCTCGTCTAAACAAACAAACACCGAAGTCAAAAAGTGGAGACATGTTGGAACGAAGGATAACCCGGCTGATACTCTAAGTAGAGGGATAAAGCCATCAGCATTGGTTGATAGCAAGTTGTGGTTGCATGGGCCGGAATGGTTGACAAAACCTCGGTCGAGCTGGTCAACTGAAAAGTTTGTGCCAAATGTTTCAGAGGGGGGGGAGGGCTGAGATGAAGGTTTTTTTGATAATACAATTTTGAGAATCCTTATCCATTTATGTGAAGTGCTGGAGAAGGAGTATTCCATTGATTGAATACACGTCTACATTAGAGAAGGCGATTAATGTAATCAGCTATGTACTTCGCTTTATCAACGCAACCAATGCAAAGATAAAGCAACGAAAAGAAGATGAAGAGAGAGATGGAATGAGACGGAAACGTTCTGTACGTCAAGTGAAAAGAAGAAATAGAGCAGGTGAGAGTGCAGGAGATACAACAGTACTTGGCCAACCATCCTTTAAAGAGAGGATGAAATCAATCGGTCATCTGATGAGAAAAGAGCGGGAAAATTATTTTGCGAAGGAAATCATTTGTATAGAGAAGGACAGGTGTTTGCCAGAAAAGAACAGGATAGAATCTTTAAAGCCAATCTTAAATGGTGAAAAGCAAAGGGGATATATATATAGAGTCCAATCTTTCCTACGTTCCATCCTCCTCTGCTAAAATTTTCGTGGTCTCCTTTCTATTGTATTCATTGTCCGTGTGAAACAACAACAAGAAACGATGAGGCGAGTTTTTGTTTATGTAACGCACACATGTTTAACAAAAAGAACAATATGACAGCTGTAGCACACACACATGTTTAACAAAAAGAACAATATGACAGCTGTAGCTTGTAGGCAAAATCAAAACAAAGCCCAAGATGGGACTCTTCATATATATCCTCTTTGGTGAAAAGATTCTGAGAGTAGCAGGGAGATTGGAAAGAGCAGAGATGGAATACCAGAGAAGGCATCCAGCTATCGTACCAAAAGGTTCTCGATTGGCTTGGTTGATCATGGATAATGCGCATACAGCAACAAATCATGGAGCAGTGCAGGTCATGATGCAGGACATTCGTTAGAGATTCTGAATTCCGAAAATCCGAAGTCAGCTGAGGAATTACTTACATAAGTGTTTGTTTTGCGTGCGGTATAATCAACTTTTTGAGATGCAATTGATGGCTGATTTGCCACCAGAGAGAGTAACAGCAGGGAAGGCTTTCCTACACACGGGTAGACTATGCAGGTCCATTCGAAATAAAGATGATCAACAGAGCAGGTGAGCAAATAATAAGACAGAAATGTTGGGTTTCCATCTTTGTTAGCCTTAAAACTAGTGCAGTGCATATAGATTTGGTATCAAATCTGACGTCAGTGGCGTTCACTGCTTGATTTGAAAGATTCATAGCAAGAAGGGGCAGGCGTGAAAGGTTATATAGCGTTAATGGTACAACATTTGTCGGTGCAGCGTTGGTTAGTGAAGGATACATTTAAACACTTAAGTTTGAAGGAGAGAAGAGACGGAATAGAAGTTTATGACTCCTGCGGCACCACATCAGGTGGGATATACGAAGCAGCGGTAAAGTCGATGTAATATCAGCAGGTTTTGACATTAATTACTGGGATAGAAGCCATCTTGAATTCAAGACTGCTACATCCATTAAGCGATGATCCTGATGATTTGCAGGCGTTACCGCCGGGACATTTTGGTTTGTGAACCGCTTGTTTTAACGTTACCGTTTATAACCAATTAGATGCCAAATACCAAGGGCATATAATTGTGGAAGGAGCGCAAGACTATGCTCGCACACTTCTGAGAGAAGGACAACTCTGCATAATCAGGAGAGAAAATTTACCATCATCGGCGTGGGCGAGGGCGCGGATACTAAAACTAATACAAGGCAGGGATGGACTAATAAGGAGCGTGGTTCTGCAAACAGCGAGCAATCAACTTACGACACCGGTACAGAAGATCGGCATCTTACCGATCAAGGAGCTGGAATGATTTTTATATTAAAATGAATTTGTATTTAGCAAAGATATATGTAAAATAAAAGCGAAAGGGGTGGAAAACCGTAGGTTTTCGCCGGGATTGTATCGAATCGCATGAGTCCTGGCAACTCTGCATTCGATGGCCACATAAGTATATGAAGATACAAGTAAACGTAAATAAAACTTAACGTAAGAACTTAACGAAAGAGTGCTTGTTCTGCGAGCAAGCACGAATGAGAGTATGTCTTAAGCAGGATTTTGAACCGAGAAGGAATAAATGTGCGAAGTTATTTTTTTATAACATTTTTTCCACTATAAATTATCGTGTTATATTTCTTTTTACACATTTATTACTTGAGATGATTATACAGTCCTTTGAGCTACGATACACAAATATTTGAGTTGTGATTTTATTTATGATATGATCAATTGATTTATTTTGAAGCTTTTCAAGACACAACCAATTGGAATACGCATCAAATACACTCAAATACGATTTCCCTCCATGTTCAAAAATATATATTGAAATGTTTTCCCATTCAAACTCTGGAGATTCATGCTGTTTAAGTGGCTCTTTTGGATTATAATATCTAAATTTTTCGCAAATCCGACATCCTTGAATACTTTCTTCTATATCTTTGAACATACCTGGCCAGTAAAACAGTCTCCGTGCACGCATTCGTGTTTTTTCTTTGCCTAAAATGACTCATGTAAAATTTTTAACAATCTAAACGCTATTGGTTGCCCAGCCTGCAACAAAACACAACCTACTCCGTCTTTGGAAGCATCAGCCTGAATGACAAGTGGTTCTTTCGGATTGAACATACGCAAAACTGGTGCCTGGGTAAATCTATTCTTTAAGTTATTAAATTCATTTTGATGTTCTTCAGTCCATTCCCATTTTGCACCTAATTTGGTAAGTTCTCTCAATTTTGATGTTACAATTGAAAGATTTGGTATTTATTTGGCAAGATATTTACAAACTTCTAACAATCTCATAACACCTTTTTTGTCTTCGGGTACTGGTAGTTCTTTCATGGACAATAAGTACTTATCATTTGGCTTTATACTGCTTTTAGAAATAGACTGACCCATAAACTTGACTTTTCTCTGCCTATACTTTATTTTATTTATATTAAATTTAACATTATTAGTCCTTGCCCGTTCAATAACCTTATTAAGTGTTTGATTATGTTCGACATAGTCCCTACCAGAAATAACCAAATCATCAAAGTATATTTCCACTCCCGGAATATCACCAAACAACTGCACCATTTTTTTCATAAACAACTCTGGGGCACTGCTTATTCCAAATGGCAATCTGTGCCACCTGTATCGATCAAAAAGTGTTATAAAAGTAGTGGAGCAGCGATTTATCTGAGAAATATACGTACAGACGGCAGGGTTACAGCAGATCTTTTCACAGCAAAAACACGGGTTGCGCCACTTACAACGGTGACAATACCGCGCTTAGAGCAAGCAGCAGAGGAGCTATTGGGACGGCTTATTGTAAGCGTCATTAAAACAATGGAATGGGAACTTATCGAGTATGATCTTTGGACAGATTCACTCGTAGCGTTGCATTGGATAAATGAATTACCATGCAATTTAAAAACGTTTGTAGCGAATAGAGTCTCGTCTAAACAAACAAACACCGAAGTCAAAAAGTGGAGACATGTTGGAACGAAGGATAACCCGGCTGATACTCTAAGTAGAGGGATAAAGCCATCAGCATTGGTTGATAGCAAGTTGTGGTTGCATGGGCCGGAATGGTTGACAAAACCTCGGTCGAGCTGGTCAACTGAAAAGTTTGTGCCAAATGTTTCAGAGGGGGGGGGAGGGCTGAGATGAAGGTTTTTTTGATAATACAATTTTGAGAATCCTTATCCATTTATGTGAAGTGCTGGAGAAGGAGTATTCCATTGATTGAATACACGTCTACATTAGAGAAGGCGATTAATGTAATCAGCTATGTACTTCGCTTTATCAACGCAACCAATGCAAAGATAAAGCAACGAAAAGAAGATGAAGAGAGAGATGGAATGAGACGGAAACGTTCTGTACGTCAAGTGAAAAGAAGAAATAGAGCAGGTGAGAGTGCAGGAGATACAACAGTACTTGGCCAACCATCCTTTGAAGAGAGGATGAAATCAATCGGTCATCTGATGAGAAAAGAGCGGGAAAATTATTTTGCGAAGGAAATCATTTGTATAGAGAAGGACAGGTGTTTGCCAGAAAAGAACAGGATAGAATCTTTAAAGCCAATCTTAAATGGTGAAAAGCAAAGGGGATATATATATAGAGTCCAATCTTTCCTACGTTCCATCCTCCTCTGCTAAAATTTTCGTGGTCTCCTTTCTATTGTATTCATTGTCCGTGTGAAACAACAACAAGAAACGATGAGGCGAGTTTTTGTTTATGTAACGCACACATGTTTAACAAAAAGAACAATATGACAGCTGTAGCACACACACATGTTTAACAAAAAGAACAATATGACAGCTGTAGCTTGTAGGCAAAATCAAAACAAAGCCCAAGATGGGACTCTTCATATATATCCTCTTTGGTGAAAAGATTCTGAGAGTAGCAGGGAGATTGGAAAGAGCAGAGATGGAATACCAGAGAAGGCATCCAGCTATCGTACCAAAAGGTTCTCGATTGGCTTGGTTGATCATGGATAATGCGCATACAGCAACAAATCATGGAGCAGTGCAGGTCATGATGCAGGACATTCGTTAGAGATTCTGAATTCCGAAAATCCGAAGTCAGCTGAGGAATTACTTACATAAGTGTTTGTTTTGCGTGCGGTATAATCAACTTTTTGAGATGCAATTGATGGCTGATTTGCCACCAGAGAGAGTAACAGCAGGGAAGGCTTTCCTACACACGGGTAGACTATGCAGGTCCATTCGAAATAAAGATGATCAACAGAGCAGGTGAGCAAATAATAAGACAGAAATGTTGGGTTTCCATCTTTGTTAGCCTTAAAACTAGTGCAGTGCATATAGATTTGGTATCAAATCTGACGTCAGTGGCGTTCACTGCTTGATTTGAAAGATTCATAGCAAGAAGGGGCAGGCGTGAAAGGTTATATAGCGTTAATGGTACAACATTTGTCGGTGCAGCGTTGGTTAGTGAAGGATACATTTAAACACTTAAGTTTGAAGGAGAGAAGAGACGGAATAGAAGTTTATGACTCCTGCGGCACCACATCAGGTGGGATATACGAAGCAGCGGTAAAGTCGATGTAATATCAGCAGGTTTTGACATTAATTACTGGGATAGAAGCCATCTTGAATTCAAGACTG
The DNA here is from genome assembly GCA_916050605.2 of Platycheirus albimanus. Taxonomy (NCBI): domain Eukaryota; kingdom Metazoa; phylum Arthropoda; class Insecta; order Diptera; family Syrphidae; genus Platycheirus; species Platycheirus albimanus. The sequence continues at coordinate 122,916,816 of OU696696.1, forward strand.
CTACATCCATTAAGCGATGATCCTGATGATTTGCAGGCGTTACCGCCGGGACATTTTGGTTTGTGAACCGCTTGTTTTAACGTTACCGTTTATAACCAATTAGATGCCAAATACCAAGGGCATATAATTGTGGAAGGAGCGCAAGACTATGCTCGCACACTTCTGAGAGAAGGACAACTCTGCATAATCAGGAGAGAAAATTTACCATCATCGGCGTGGGCGAGGGCGCGGATACTAAAACTAATACAAGGCAGGGATGGACTAATAAGGAGCGTGGTTCTGCAAACAGCGAGCAATCAACTTACGACACCGGTACAGAAGATCGGCATCTTACCGATCAAGGAGCTGGAATGATTTTTATATTAAAATGAATTTGTATTTAGCAAAGATATATGTAAAATAAAAGCGAAAGGGGTGGAAAACCGTAGGTTTTCGCCGGGATTGTATCGAATCGCATGAGTCCTGGCAACTCTGCATTCGATGGCCACATAAGTATATGAAGATACAAGTAAACGTAAATAAAACTTAACGTAAGAACTTAACGAAAGAGTGCTTGTTCTGCGAGCAAGCACGAATGAGAGTATGTCTTAAGCAGGATTTTGAACCGAGAAGGAATAAATGTGCGAAGTTGTTTTTTTATAACATTTTTTCCACTATAAATTATCGTGTTATATTTCTTTTTACACATTTATTACTTGAGATGATTATACAGTCCTTTGAGCTACGATACACAAATATTTGAGTTGTGATTTTATTTATAATATGATCAATTGATTTATTTTGAAGCTTTTCAAGACACAACCAATTGGAATACGCATCAAATACACTCAAATACGATTTCCCTCCATGTTCAAAAATATATATTGAAATGTTTTCCCATTCAAACTCTAGAGATTCATGCTGTTTAAGTGGCTCTTTTGGATTATAATATCTAAATTTTTCGCAAATCCGACATCCTTGAATACTTTCTTCTATATCTTTGAACATACCTGGCCAGTAAAACAGTCTCCGTGCACGCATTCGTGTTTTTTCTTTGCCTAAAATGACTCATGTAAAATTTTTAACAATCTAAACGCTATTGGTTGCCCAGCCTGCAACAAAACACAACCTACTCCGTCTTTGGAAGCATCAGCCTGAATGACAAGTGGTTCTTTCGGATTGAACATACGCAAAACTGGTGCCTGGGTAAATCTATTCTTTAAGTTATTAAATTCATTTTGATGTTCTTCAGTCCATTCCCATTTTGCACCTAATTTGGTAAGTTCTCTCAATTTTGATGTTACAATTGAAAGATTTGGTATTTATTTGGCAAGATATTTACAAACTTCTAACAATCTCATAACACCTTTTTTGTCTTCGGGTACTGGTAGTTCTTTCATGGACAATAAGTACTTATCATTTGGCTTTATACTGCTTTTAGAAATAGACTGACCCATAAACTTGACTTTTCTCTGCCTATACTTTATTTTATTTATATTAAATTTAACATTATTAGTCCTTGCCCGTTCAATAACCTTATTAAGTGTTTGATTATGTTCGACATAGTCCCTACCAGAAATAACCAAATCATCAAAGTATATTTCCACTCCCGGAATATCACCAAACAACTGCACCATTTTTTTCATAAACAACTCTGGGGCACTGCTTATTCCAAATGGCAATCTGTGCCACCTGTATCGACCAAAAAGTGTTATAAAAGTAGTCAAATTGGAACTCTCATCGTCCAATTCCAGCTGCCAGAATCCATTTTTTAAATCTATAACAAACAGTACACACTCATTTGTCTCACAATCGGCTAGTAATAGACTCTGCAGTTGGAATTGAAAAATTTGGACGGCGAATGCATACATTCAATAGGCGCGATCTAGGCACAAGCGCAGAGAGCCATCTGACTTTTCTACAATTTGCAGGTTATTTACCCAATCGGTTGGATAGTCCCCTTGACTAATTTATTACTCTACCACTTACTAGTATATCTAACTGAGTTTTAAGTCGTTCACGAAGACTGAAAGTTATTTTTTTCTTGTAGTTAACTACCGGTTCAGATCCTTCCTTTAACTGGATACAACATTTGCCTGGAATACAGCCAAGGCCATCAAAAAGATCACTAAAGTTATTTGTAAAAGAATCCCAAGAGGAGACTAGCTCAATCATTTGACTAATCTGTATTGTTTGAATTCTCTTGATTAGGTTCAATGCTTCACATTCAGCACGATCCAGAATGGCCTCAAATTTGTTGTCAACTACCTCAATTTCTATAGGCTTAATATCCTGTTAAGTTTACAACGCAAGGCAAAAATATCTTTCCAAGAGAGTTTATTTTATTACCATTATAAGCAAACAACTTCTTATTTGATTTTTCAATTAAATTCAGGTAATTAATTTTTGCAATGTATTTAATGGGCAAGCAACTGACATCAGCACCCGTATCCAATTTGAAATTGACTTTAACATTGTTAAATAATATTTCTTTATACTAACCTACTGGCGTCATACGTCTACAGTTATAAATTTGAGCAAAATGAGAATTTTTGATTATTTTTAGATTTCTAACACTATACAAATTATTATTTTTTAAATCTAATTTACCTAATGCATCATCATAATATTGCCTATCACTATTAACTGATTGTATGCCCCGTTGTTGATCTGCTGATTGAGTCGATCTTACTGATTCACCTCTTTGTTCTCGTTCCTCTGCTTGTACATAATTGCTGCTATTCAATCTTCTGCCACTGTACTTTTTCCTGCACATAATTGCAAAGCGCCCAGGCTTATGACATGTTCTGCATCTTCTCCCTTCCACCAATGCTGGACAAAATCTTTCATGTTGTACAGATGACGTCATTCCACATCACTCACATGTTTGTATATTCTTCTGCTGCTTAGCTTTATCCTTTGTAGATCTTTTTATGGTTTCAACCTTGATGACGTCTTCTTCTGTGTTGAATATTTTTTTATTTGTTTCGGATAACTCAGCAATTTTACACTTTTCTATTATTGGCTCAAGGGTATCCTGACTTGACTCCAGGAGCTTCGACCGCAATTTTTTATTCTCCAATCCAAGAATAATGTTATCTTTTATCATTCGGTCAACATACGATTGATCGCAACCTTCAGCTGAGCATGTGAATTCGCAAAATTTAGCCTGATTTCGTACTTCCGTTTAAAATTCTACGAATGATTGATCCGTCTTCTGAGTGATAGAACCAAATTTGAAGGTCTCCATTACAGTGTTGCGCCTTTGAATACAGTAATTTTCAAAGCGTGTCATCACTATTGCTAAAGTTCTTTGTCCTTCAGGAAGAGCAAGTGCATTAAATATTTCAATGCCTCTCTCTCCTATATGTTGAAGAAAAAGGGCTACCTTCAAAGATTCTTCTTCGCCATTTTCATTTGCTGCTGTCAGAAAATTTTTTTTTTCCACATGGGCCAGTTTTTGGCCGGCTCATCAAAATTCATTTCACTTTGGCCTCGAACAGATTTTTCCGCCATTTTTTTACTTCTTTTTAATTTACTTTGTATTTGTCTTTGTTTTTTTTTTTTTTTTATTTATTATTTAGTATTTTAACATCTGACACCATGTTTTATTTAGTTTCTTTTTATTCACTTTATTAGTTTATAATCCATCTTCATAAGCTTAAGTTATCAGACTGCCATGTCAACGCTGTGATCATCGTCTTAACTATTTGTACATAAGTTGTGTCGTGAATATGAATATGATATATAAGAACTTAACTTGTAAATATATAAAAGAAGCATTGCCAGATGACAGGGTAGACTGTACAATTAGTCTTACATTCTATTGTACAACATTAATCTTACAGTAAGAAATTAGTTCGTTCATCACACTTCCAAGGAACAAAGTTCAAGTATCCCTTTGGGTATCGGCTGTGTGGGAAACCAAATACTTTGCCCTTTTTCGCAAGTTGTGCTAAGGCAGGCGTCTACGCCAACCGTCCACCTTTTTGGCTTATTTAAAGGCAGGCATCTAAGCCAACCATAAACCTTTCAAATTCGTTCAAAAGCAGGCGTCTACGCCACCCGTCCACCTTTTTGGCTTATTTGAAGGCAGGCATCTACGCCAACCTTATAGGTTAAATTCTAACGGATCAGAATTTTCTCCTTTTTGGGTTTCACTTAATGTAAAAAAAGCTGTCCTGTATCTCGCAGTATCAACGTATGCTGCATAGTAATTCTTTCTCAGACCCCGAATGTTATTATAATCAACACGAAATTTACCATTATGAAAAACAAACATTGAAAAACAAAACCAACCCGTATGAATATCTTAATTCAATATATATTTCAAATCTCCAGTTTGAACTTTTCAATAACACACTTCCATCAGTGACTACGCGTTCATGAAAATGTGCCTTGATCCGCTCCTAGTTTAAATGTAAATAGAGAATCATACGTTAACGGGTTTATCTAGATTTAGCAATGCATATATTTTGCAAACAAGTTTGACTCAGCATATGCAGTGCTTAAGCAAGATTAATAGTGGTGATGATGGGATGGGAACAGAAGGATTTGCCGCTCGCTGTTGGTGTCATTTTATTGTTTCACTGATAGGTTATGAATTAGTTTCTTTTTTTTTTTGGTGCGGGAGATAATTTTAATTTATTTTTATGGCACTAATGGGGACTATTGGATTTATTAAAACTTTTTTATTTCTTTGGGTAGTATTTTTTTTGACTATTATTTTTATTTTTACTTGGGGGTAACGAGGTTGACCTGGGTCAATCGTTCATTTCCAAAGAAAAGAAATGTGGGTCATTTGAAAGATTCGGTCTTTTCAATCAATCATTCATTCAATCAAAAATGTTTCGGTTTAGAACTGTGTCGTTCATTTTCAAAGATACAATCGTTCAACATTCATTGATTTCAAAGATACAAAGTCAATCATTCTTTCGATCAATATTATATCATTCTTTTTCAATCATTTCAATTCCAGCCCATACCGATTACGAAAATTATGTGAATAAAACATTTTGTGTCTTTGCATTTGTATCTTTGCAAGCCAAAGAACATTCAATACATGTACACAGTGCATATCTCTCTCTCTCTCCCTAGTCGCTAGTGCCTTTTAATTGCATGTATACATTTACAATATTTTTTATTTATATTCATTTATTTATTTATTTGAAAACATACACATTAAGAAATAAATATCTTATAAGTAGTGATGTTTAAAACTGAAAAAATTTAATTATATAAACAAAAATTTGTAAAAGTATTTAAGTCTTAGATCAAGAATAACCGTAGGTACGAACAATATAAAGTCATTAGTTGAGAACTGGAGAGTTTCCAACTTGAAATCGTTTTCGGATCACAAGTGGATTCTCTTCAATTTAAATTTTGAAACTGAAAACCCTCCACCATATAGAAACCCGAAAAAAATTGACTGGGAGAAATTCGGTCAAATAATAAAAACCAAACTTAGCCGGATACCAAATATTAATATAGACTCGGTTACAGAACTAGAGGCAAAAGTTAGCACCTTTGAAAAAGCCATGAGCACTGCTTTTAAGGTATCTTGCCCAATCAAGTACAGTAAAAAAACCTTCCCTGCGTGGTGGAACGAAGATTTAGCAAATCTCAGGAAAATGACTAGGGCTATCTTCAATATCTGCCACAAATACAAATTTTTCCAACCGTACAAAGACTGCCTTAAAATATACAAACGCTCTCTGTCTTTAGCAAAGAAACAGTCCTGGAGGGAGTTCTGTCACTCTATAGAAGACATTAAGGACTCTGCAAGATTGGGTAGAATCTTGTCTAAGGAGCATACAAATCCATCTTTCCTTAAAAAGATGGATGGTTCCTGGACTGACTCGCCTGCGGAGTCCCTTGATCTTCTGATGACCACCCATTTCCCGGGTTGTAAAGACAGCAATTCCAACATACCACAAAATCTAGACGTGCAGACTGCACTGCTGGACAATCACAGAACCGTAATTAGCAAAGAAAACATAGCCTGGGCTATAATGAGTTTTGACCCGTATAAGTCCCCTGGCCTGGATGGCATTCTGCCAGTTATGCTGCAGAAAACACTAGAAATGACTATTCCATGGCTAGAGGCAATCTTCGTAGGATGCCTATCACTTAACCATATTCCAAATACTTGGAGGCAGGTTAGAGTAGTTTTCATTCCCAAGGTCGGCAGGCGTGGGCACGAATCCGCTAAGGATTTTCGGCCTATAAGTCTAACGTCTTTTGTCCTGAAAACTCTTGAGCGCATCCTAGACATACATATAAGAGGAATCCTAGAAAGATCTCCCCTCTCAAAATCCCAACACGCCTATCTCAAAGGCAGATCCACCGAAACGGCTCTGCATGAGGTAGTAAGAACGATAGAAAAAACCCTACACTACAAAGAATTTACAATGGCATCCTTCCTAGACGTGGAAGGGGCCTTCAATAATGTTCTAACTGAATCAATCCGTCAATCACTAGTCGACTTCGGGGTCGATGAATACATACGTAATTGGATAGTTTCTATGCTTAGTAGTAGAATTATTCAGGCATCTTTAAGCAATATCCAAACCATCAAATTCGTTAATAGAGGTACACCACAGGGAGGTGTTCTTTCACCCCTACTGTGGCTTCTTGTTATGGACAAAATTCTTGTCGAAATGGAGGACAGTGGAGTGAAGGCCTTAGCTTATGCGGACGACTTGGTCGTTCTTGTGTCAGGAAAGTTTTTACCTGTTATTAGTGAAATAACAGAAAGGGCTTTGAGGAAAGTCAGCAACTGGGCCACTAGCTGTGGTCTTGGAGTTAACCAAAGTAAAACTGAACTGATGCTCTTTACGACCAAAACTAAGATACCAACCTTCTCTCTACCCCGCCTTAATGGACAAGTGTTATCACTATCAACCCGTGCTAAATATCTAGGAGTAGTACTCGATCCCAAACTCAGCTGGAAAATTAACATTGAAGAACGCGTAAAAAAGGCCTGTATAGCCTTTTATGCCTGTAGCAAAACATTCGGTAAGAACTGGGGTCTTCAATCGAAGATGATTCTGTGGACGTACACAGCCGTGGTACGACCTATTCTCACCTACGGCTCGATTGTTTGGTGGCCCGCTCTCAGCAAAGCCTACAATACTGACAAGTTAAATAAGGTTCAAAGAACGGCTAGCATCGGTGTCACAGGGGCTCTTAGGTCTTGTCCAACAGATGCCCTAAACGTTATTCTGAACCTTTTACCACCCGACCTTCACACTAAATACTTGGTATCCTGTAGTTCAATTAGACTAAAGGAGACCGGTTGTTGGACCGAAAGACCATACGGTCATAGCAATATCTCAACTCTTTTACCTGCCGATTTAACCCTATACCCCACTGACTACTGCAAACCATCTCTTAGCCTCCATAAAACTTTCAAAACAGGTTTTCCTTCTAGAATAGAATGGGAAAACGATGATGTTATAGGAGACTTTGACATAACGATCTTCACTGATGGTTCCAAGATGGAGTGTGGAGTAGGTGCGGGCGTTTTTTCAGAAATACTCAATGTATCCAAGTCCTTTCGACTCCCTGACTTTGCTAGCGTCTTCCAGGCGGAAGTTCTTGCAATCAGGGAGGCTTGCAAATTACTGCAACAATACTCGCATCTAAACCGAAATGTTGCTATACTAATCGATAGTCAGGCCGCTATCAAGGCAGTGAATTCGACATCCACTTCCTCCAAATTAGTCAGGCAATGCCAGGAAGAACTGGATGATCTTGGCTCAAACCTGAAAGTCACTCTGCTCTGGGTTCCAGGGCACAGTGGTTTTCAGGGGAACGAAAAAGCAGATGAGCTTGCCAGGCAAGGATCAGCCCTTCACAGCTCACTCGCCGAAGCCGTCAACATTCCGCTGGGGGCTGTGAAGGGCATTGTCTTATCACACTTTACATCCGTATCTAATCAAAGGTGGAGCAATTTGACCAATTGCATCATATCCAGGAAGATGTGGCCTGCCTACAATAAATCACGAACAAACGCATTGCTAAGCAAAGACCGGTCAGATATAGCCAGGGTGGTGGCAATAAGCACGGGCCACTGGCCAGTGGGGGTGCATGCTGCAAGGATTGGTATTCCTTTCAACGACTTCTGCCGATCCTGTAGAGACGAGGCAGAGAAGGAAACTGTTTCCCACTTACTATGCAAATGCCCAGCTTTATCTCGCACCAGGATGCGAATCCTGGGTGAAGATTTTTACGAAGATCTTGGGGAATTGTCAAATAAAAAAATCAAAGATTTGATCAAATTTCTGAATGCGACCAAATGGCTATAAATAAATCGTCTATCCCGAAAATCACATCCTCAACTAGTCCATCCCACCCCTCTTCTTAAAATCTTACTTAGTCCCCCTAATCAAGCAATCAGGGGATCTGCATGGGACCCATCTGAGGGTCATACATCCCACCTAGGTGGTGGGGTATGATCTGGGTGGTTCCTATGCTGGACCCTTTTACAAGGACAACTCCCTGCACGATTTCAATGTTCCCTTACCAACCAGCACCCTGCCTAGGTGGCATATAGTCTGGAGTCTGGCTGCTTGAAGTCGACCAGGGAGTGTCCTGGCAGCTTATAAATATCTTACCTCCCCCCCACTCAGCCAGCCCTTATTGACGGATTCAATATGACCTTACCTACCAGCACCCTGCCTAGGTGGCATATAGTCTGGAGTTTGGTTGCTTGTAGCCGACTTAAGGGTGACTGAGCGGCTTATAATTGTCTCCCCTTCCCTCCCTTCCCTCTCGTAGTCCCTTTCTCACAACCCCTCTAATCAATCAGGTCTTTCTTGACGGGGAAACCCTCTTTAGAACCATACATCTCGCCTAGGTGGCGGTTTTGTGTTTCTTGGGGGGCTTCTACGCCAAGCCCTCGTACTGGACCAATCCTGGACAAAACCAGTGTACCTTTACCAACCAGCAACCTGCCTAGGTGGCATAAAGTCTGGAGTTGGGTTACATTGAACTGTCCTATGTTTTGGTCTGGTAGATTGAATCACCTTTCCAAAAGAAAACTAGTTCTTCCCGTCCTTCTCCGTGGAACACATACCATCACATCCGTCTAAGCCTCCGTTAAGTTGTTTGGTTAATGGTAACAAAACGGCGCACACCAGCGCTAATTGGGTTCTTTAAGGAGTTTTTCAACTCAAATTAGAACCGCCATCTCTACCTACCTACCCTAGATCAAGATTGTAAGTAGAAAAACAAAAAGGAATTAGTGCCAGTTTCAAGTTTTTTAAGAAAAATACAAAAATACCTTTATACATACGCCACCATTATTATGTATATAATAAAGATTATACTTAGAACAGAAATAAAAATACTTAAGATAACTAGCCAGAAGATTGAGTGAAAAAGGATCTCAGTTCATTGCGAAAGCACCCATTGCCAACCGTCTCTTGAACATGTCTTGATAGAGAATTCCACAAACGGATAGAGTTTACGAAAAATTGTCGCTCCGATGTAAGGCAAGAGAACCGAGGGAGTATTAGTTTACGTGCTCTAATTGAAGTACTAAAGTTTCGTTTGGATCACATTTGAGAGCAGTATAAGAGATCTATAACGAATGAGATGATCAAATGACATGTTATATAATATCTTGGAAAAATGGAAAATTCTGTCGTAGCGTCTTACATTAAAAACATAACGAGAAATATTGTTGAATGCAACGTTAAGTTTTCTCCTGCTAGAAGAATCACAGTTGCAGAAGACCTCACATCCGTAAATCAATCCAGGAACTATAAGCGTTTTTGCTAGCAACATACGCGTTTTCAAAGGGGTAAAATTGTGGGACAGCATAGATGAGAGACGATAGTGGAAAGGGTTCAAAGGGCTAGCTAAAGCACGGGGAGCTAACTAAGAAAATTTAACTTCACACATAAAAGTCACATTTTCTCTGTGCCGGTTTATTGAATAAAAGAAGGCCAAATGGGCGACCAAAAGAAGATAAAAATCAAGTTGAAACCAAGTTAAAACCAAGTTGAAACCGAGTTGAAACCAAGCTTAAGTTTAAGTCAGCAGTTAAAGGGAAACTGACGTCAAACCAGACCGTAACCAGGAACCAGAAACAATAAGAGGTAAAAACAAACAAGGCTTCCCCCACCAGTGGTAAGGGGTCTTGATCTAAATTGAAATTCTAAAGCCGGGTAGCACCGTTGATAAGCCAGTGTATACGTACACTGTTGATAGCCAGAGTATACGTACTCTGTTGCTAAGCCAGCGTATACGTACGACTGTTGATAAGCCGGTGTATCCGTACACTATTGATAGCCAGAGTATACGCCCAGCAGGAAATTCGGCGTCAATGAAAATTTTTGCTGAATTCCTCAATGAATTCAGTAGCAGAATAAGTAGAAAAATTAAATGCAATGATAAAGTCAGTGAAAAGTAATGCAACGTTTCCTCAGTTCATGACTCGAAACCCATCATCTGCTTTTGTGATTGGGACACATAAGAAAACAACTGTCTTTTGTACGGAATTGAAATAGTTATTTTATTAAAGAAAAGTATGCAGTGATTTACATAAGGAAAAGTCATGCATAAGTTCATCAGTTCGTTGCCTTAATCCACTTTTCTGTTTGATGAGAATACATCATGTTTTCCATCACCCAAGCTGATGAATAACCAACTTCTGAGGAAGTAGTGATTTCATTAATGAATGTTAATCGAGAATGTAAGCATGTGCTTCTTGGCCTAGGACACCTCCATGTTAAATTCCTCAAAGGAATCAGCAGAAAAGAAGCGGTTGCAACTCCCATTTCCTCAAGGAAAAAGCAGGTTATTCCTCAATGAATTTTATGAAATTTCCCACTGGGCGTACTCTGTTGATAAGCCAGCGTATACGTACGACTGTGGATAAGCCAGTGTATACGTACACTGTTGATAGCCGGAGTATACGTACTCCGTTGATAAGCCAGCGTATACGTACGACTGTTGATGAGCCAGTGTATACGTGCACTGTTGATAGCTAGAGTATACGTACTCTGTTGATAAACGAGCGTATACGTACGACTGTTGATAAGCCGGTGTATACTTACATCGTTGATAGCCAGAGTATACGTACTCTGTTGATAGCCAGAGTATACGTACTCTGTTGATAAGCCAGGGTATACGTACTCTGTTGATAAGCCGGTGTACACGTACACTGTTGATAGCCAGGGAACCATAGAAGACAACCAGCTTACAAAGACGATTTGAGGAAGGGCTAGATTACGAGGCCAAGCAGAAACTCAAACTACGACTTCGCCGGACCTTTAACAACGGAAGACCGGATATCAAACAAATGTTACTATAAATAAAGATTTTGTGAAATTATCATATTAATAAATATAAATTAGAACCATAACCAAAGTTTAGTGCTTTATTTGGTACGACCCTGGGATTCCAGCGAGCTTACCACAGCCTTTGAAATCAAAGCACATCCAAATTGGCGCCCGAGCAGGGACTTTTTGGGTCCAAAATACACAATAAAATACGAAAAACAAGAGTATCAAGAGATGGTACAACCGAAGCATTATAACCGCAACCAGACCAGACCGACCAGAACCGGAATACCAATATATTTCAAGTAAAAATATATCCAGGTCTACCGAGCCGAAATATAAAGTCCAAAAGGACATGAATAAATACCAGGATAAAACCAGCCCGATCTTTTTATATAATAGAAACCAGACCGGTCCCGATACAATTTTAATCCGCCCACCCTGATTTACCAGACCAGACTGAAAATAAAGGGACTAACCAGATAGATGGACCCAGAAGATCAAAACAGTAACGGCGGAGACCTGCCAGAACAAAATATGTCCGACAACGAAGAATTCGATGTGTTCGCAAGTATTGGGGCAATTTACCTCCTAAACAAACGAGAACTCATAGGGCGCATGGAAAAATTAGGCTTAAACACCGATGGAAAGTTACACGAGCTCCGCTCCGATTTTAGCGCTTATAAAAAGAAAGCCAGACTAAGGAAATCCACTCAGAATCTCTGCGAAGAGTTGGAAAGCCTGGTTACTGACCGGGAGAATAAAGAGGAAACTAAGAACCTGAATACCGAGAAAAGAGAAACATCGGCAAGCAGTTATGACAAAGCAACTGGAAAGCCAGTAGACCTGAACTCGCGTTGCACCGTATCCTACGCCCAGAACCCTTTACCAATATTCCAATTGCACGATACTCCAGGTACCTCAGCCACTGCCGAAATCGAGAAAATGACTCACCAACCAGCTTACAAAACTTTTATTATCCCGTACCAAACGCATACTCGTACCCAAAGCCAGATACACTAAGCCAGTTGCAACCTGTTCAGGCGATGCCGTCAAAGATCCCTACACAACAGTATAGAACCGATTTACTACCTCCGACCGACCATACAGCCTTACGCGGAAGTTCGAGCCGCCCTGACGATAGATCCCTACCAAGCCGGGAGGCAGAAGTAATGAAAACGGTAAGAAAATGGGGACTGAGATTCGATTCTTCTGGAAACGTTCTGGAATTCATTAAACGTATCGAAGAGCTTATCGAACGTTATAACATCCAAGCAAACGAAGTGCTGATAATCTTTCCGGAGATATTCAAAGGCCCGGCCTTGGAATCTTATCGCATTAACCGCGAAGGTTTCAGAACTTGGGAGGAGTTCTACCAAGCGTTCCTAGCACACTTTCTGCCCGCTCGCTTCATTAACAGACTAGAAGACGAAATCGCCCGCAAGAGGCAGGACCCCCGCGAAAAGGCAAGGGATTTTATCAGAGCCACGCAGTATCTCATCCATCAGCACCCAGGGATGAACGTCAGCGACAGCATCGATCTACGATAAACTCCGACCAGAATATCATCTATATATCCGTTGATGTTGATGGAGCTGGCCGAAGAATACGAGTATATCCAAGCTGAAGGACGTCACACAGTCACGAATGTACAAATACGTCCGCCTACAAATAATAAACTAATCGTCAGGCAGTTTCCACCACGAGAATCTGTTCCTGCTCCAGGGCCGTACGACAGACTAACTCACTGCTGGAACTGCAAACAAAGGAGTCATACTAAAGCCAACTGCCGACGACCGTTCCGCATGTTTTGCTCATTTTGCGGAGAGGACGGACGTTTAACGATTGATTGCTCATGCCATACTCACCAAGCTTCCATACTGAACATTCGCAATATTACAAGCCGACGCTCCGCTCGGGAAACGACCCCAGTAATCGAAAGCCCAAAGGAAAAAAAACTCGATATATTGTCCACCAACGAGGCTGTTAATATTAAGCCGGGCAGTCCAGAAACCCCAGTGATAGAAACTCCACGCAATCCTCTCCGCCGCGAGCCCCAGGTTTCGACGTTAAGCCCTCATAGGACAACGGACTCCGAAGCATGGGCGGATCCGCGATGTTTTCTACCCGTCAAATACAACAGCCACATATTCAAAGCTCTCATAGACACCGGGGCTACTAAATCATTTATAAATTTTGACATAAGGCAGCTCTTCCGCAAGTTAAAGGTACCAGTGCGGTATTAGCCCCACTCTATACAGCTAGCCAATGGAAGTGCGATAATGAGTAGAGAACACTACTCAGTAACATTGTACCTAGGGGAACAGCCTGTGCAGGGAGAGGTGACTTATTTAAAACAATTGGCCGAAGAAGCTGTCATCGGCATGGAAACTTAATTTCACAATGTCAATAGACGGGCAAGAGCTTAAAGCCGTTACAAACGAAGTACCCCACGCAGTTAAGTGCGACCTACTAAGCTTACTCGGTGGAAAGCCATTGGCCCCGAGCAACAAAGATAGTTAACCGATTTGCTAGACCGTGAACTCCCAAAATTTGAAAAGTTGCCAAGCACAACTAATGCCGCCGTACACTATATACGTTTGAAGAACGATCAACCGTTTAAACAGAGGCACTATCCTCGCAACGTAATACCAACGCGCCTTTACCTGCTATTCCCCCAACGCCGTTGGTCAACAAAGTGTTTGTCAAGTCCACCACTAACGCGCTTTTACCTACTACTCTTCCAACGCCGCCAGTCACCAAAAAGCTAGTCAAGCTCACCACTACCGCACCTTGGTCACAACAGCCATTAACCCAGCAAAGCCACGCGACGAGTGGGAATGGTATTCACCACACCATCTCACAGCCAAGCACGTCCCGAGCCGCAGCTCGAGGGGCCCGCCAGCCCGCAAGGAACTTACCAACAAAGTGCTCCGTGTTGAAAGCGAAAGTCGGCGGACGGCCAACCAAGGGCAGATCGAGTACACCCGCGGACCCGTTCACTGGAATTGACGTCACCAGCCACCGATGGTACAACCCCAAGTTCCGAAGACAAAAATTAGAATTTTGACGACCTTTTGGGACGGTGAAAGTGGTCATCCCAAAACTAGGCATAGCAATCATGAGCTATGGGACACAGCAGAAGACTGCCTCGTTCGATGCACGCCTAAAGCAGTAAGGCAAACTAAAGAAACAACAAGAAAAAAAAAACTCAAGCAAAGAACTCAGGCATGAAGCCAATAATTTAAGTTTCTTATATCAGAGTGGATCTCTTTTTTTCTCTTCTTTAATAAAATAACAGAATTAATTTCGCATTTGTTTGGAGTTTTTATTTCAAAAAAAAAAAAAAAAAAAAAAGAGGGATGATAAAAGTTAAAAGACTAGAAGGTTCCCGTCTCCGAGGAAGGGATGGATTGTAACGATACGTTACAGATTCGCCTATCATCCTAATAATACCCGCTACCCACCAAAGAAAATACGTGTAATAAAACCTAGTTACACACATGAAAAACCTGGAACCCATGATCGACCGCACTGAGTTTTTCATACAAAGCAAAAACATTCATAAACACGGCAACAAGCGACATGCGGTCCTCCTAGCACCATGCCGGCAGCGAAAATTGATGCCAACTGATCTTATCATTATCATTAAACTGATTAGAAGATGACCAGAAGAATAATTCCACCACGATTCCAGCAGCCAATCACATCAAAGTACAACGAGGTGAAAATCAACCACGATCATTTATTTTAAATCAAAGCTAACACAGTGTAGGGCATAGTTGACACGATTAATGACCTCGGCGGTGAGTTTCGAGAAAATCTATTTTACAGCTGCCACCTCCCCTCCCCTTTTACACCACGACCCCAATCAATACGAATGGCACGTGTAATCATGGACATGTTAGTTCGGTGGTAAAAATGAAAACCAGAATTATATGAAACTGCCGTCCGACCGAAACCCCCCTCACCTTAATCCAGCACGGTGGGGCTACGTTGAACTAATAGATGAGAGACGATAGTGGAAAGGGTTCAAAGGGCTAGCTAAAGCACGGGGAGCTAACTAAGAAAATTTAACTTCACACATAAAAGTCACATTTTCTCTGTGCCGGTTTATTGAATAAAAGAAGGCCAAATGGGCGACCGAAAGAAGTTAAAAATTAAGTTGAAACCAAGTTAAAACCAAGTTGAAACCGAGTTGAAACCAAGCTTAAGTTTAAGTCAGCAGTTAAAGGGAAACTGACGTCAAACCAGACCGTAACCAGGAACCAGAAACAATAAGAGGTAAAAACAAACAAGGCTTCCCCCACCAGTGGTAAGGGGTCTTGATCTAAATTGAAATTCTAAAGCCGGGTAGCACCGTTGATAAGCCAGTGTATACGTACACTGTTGATAGCCAGAGTATACGTACTCTGTTGATAAGCCAGCGTATACGTACGACTGTTAATAAGCCGGTGTATACGTACACTGTTGATAGCCAGAGTATACGTACTCTGTTGATAAGCCAGCGTATACGTACGACTGTGAATAAACCAGTGTATACGTACACTGTTGATAGCCGGAGTATACGTACTCCGTTGATAAGCCAGCATATACCTACGACTGTTGATGAGCCAGTGTATACGTGCGCTGTTGATAGCTAGAGTATACGTACTCTGTTGATAGCCAGAGTATACGTACTCTGTTGATAAGCCAGAATATACGTACTCTGTTGATAAGCCGGTGTACACGTACACTCTTGATACACTCTTGATAGGGAACCATAGAAGACAACCAGCTTACAAAGACGATTTGAGGAAGGGCTAGATTACGAGGCCAAGCAGAAACTCAAACTACGACTACGCCGGACCTGTAACAACGGAAGACCGGATATCAAACAAATGATACCATAAATATAAATTTTGTGAAATTATCGTATTAATAAATATAAATTAAACCCATAACCAAAGTTTAGTGCTTTATTTGGTACGACCCTGGGATTCCGGCGAGCTTACCTCAGCCTTTGAAATCAAACAACATCACAATCTTTTTTATGACGTTTAACATATACCCATCCACGCATAGTTAACACAGAGACGAGATGTTTATGTTTCTTAAGCTCTAGTGCAGCGTGAAGTATATTATTGTTTTTCTTGGTTAGACACTCGCGCAGGTAAACCATCATATCAGAGTCTAACAAAAAGTCTTTCAAAATAAATTGTCTATTATTTTGTTTACGGTACCGTGCAATCGACGTGAGAACATAGTTTCTTTCATACGCGGAATTAAATTTGATTATGATGGCGGAATGAGAATTATTATTACTTTTCGGTGAGCGAGTGCGAAAACAATTTGATAATGTTGGTGGTGCAATGTTAAGCGAATGACACAAGTGATTAAAGTAGCTTTGAATATTTTCATTTTCAGTACGAGGTATTCCAAAGACAACGGTATCGCTTGCAATTTTTTGATTATCGATATCTTCCTGTGTGTTTTTAATTTGATCAAGTTCTAAGCGTTTGTTCCTTAGGTCAGAGTGGTTCACTGATAGGGCAATGTTTACGTTAGATAGTGAAGTTTGTTCTTGTTTTAGTTCAGTTTGAAGGGATAGAATATCATTGTTGGACGCTGTTTGATTAATTTCTAGTTGAACAATTTTCGAATTAATTTCCGCGATAGTTTTGTGGAGTTCAGCAAATTGATCATCAATTTTGTGTGCAAGAGTGTTGTTATTTTCCTCTATTTTTGTTGTTATTAGAGAGATAATTAACTCACTTTGACTTTTTAGCTTTTCGTCCATTTTATTTACTAAGTTAGTTTCATCTAGGGCCATCTTTTTAGGTATTTGAAGAGAAGGTTCAAGTGAAGTTCGAGGTGAGTTTAATGCATTCTTGTTATCAAGGTTGGAGTATTTTCTTGAATGCCCGGTCATGATGGAACAAGGTATGAGTTGTCTGTTTGGTATGAATAAAATGAACAAAGAAAAAAAGTCTTTGTGTATTTTGGCACAACACTGAGCAAGAATAAAAATTGGAAGTTTATTGGATTTCTGACACTGTATTTGAGTTTTGTTTGGTGTATTGCAAAATAATAGTGTTTTGGAAGATTCACTCAAGAAAGAAAAGCGGGAAGGTTAACTTGGAAATTTTAAGAAATCACCAGCCGGAGAGACACGTCTAATCAGTAGCTCGAATCATACTTCAATAATTACTATGGTTTCGCTGTGTTTAATTTCAGTCCAATTTCACTTCACTCTAGGGTCGTTTCGTTCGCTCATTTCGATTGTACATACATTACTAACACCACTCATTGCATCGAATGAATCAATGAATGAGTTTCAGTTCAGTGAGAGTGAGTTTAATGTCGTTCATTCAAAAGTATTGAATATGATTGATCGGATCATTTCCATTTGTGTGATTGCAATCACCAATACTTATAAACGAACGGGTCGCAAAGACCAAATCAATCACGATTGACACAGCTCTATCTGCAGGTAGAAGTAAAGGGCTTGCATATTCAACAAGATGTTTCATTTCATTCTCCCCCTGGAGTAAAACAGCACCGATAGCATTACTGCTGGAATCGGTTTTTAATATCAATAGTACTCCTTCTTTGACTTGCTGTAGAATTGAAGCGGATGACAAAAGTTTTTTTAAGTTTCTCAAAAGCGTATTGTTCTTCCAGTTACCACTTCCATTCTACTTTCTTTTTTTGTTAAATTAGACAATGGTTTTGAAATATCCGCGAAATTCGGTATGAATGTTCTGTTCCAGGAACAGGTTTGCAGGAATGAAAGTACTTGTTTTAGATTTTTGGGTGCAGGTCGTAAAAGAATGGCATCTGTCTTGGCGGGATCAACTTTGAAGCCTTTTTTTGTCAGAACATGACCCAAGTATTTTATTTCTGAGCAGCAAAATTTGCATATCTCACGGTTAAGGCAAAATCCAAACTTTTTTAATCGTTCGAAATCTTTCGTAGGTCTTTTAGGTGTGCTGTTAGGAGTTCCGAATAGATAATAATATCATCCAGGTAGGCGAGTATCAAGATTTGTGGCAAACCATTCCGAAATTTGTCAATCAAACGTTGAAATGTTGCTGGTTCGTTTCGCAGTCCAAACGGCATTCGATTGAAGACATAACTTCCAAAAGGAGTAATAAAAGCGGTCTTGGGTTGATCTTCCTTTGCTGCCTTTATCTGCCAGTATCCAGAACGAAGATCTAATGTAGACATAATAGGGTGTGCTTTTGGCCGCATGAAGAAGGTCATCAATCCTTGGTAGAGGATACCGATCCGGGGTCGTTAGAGCGTTGAGCTTACGATAGTCTATGCAGAACCGTATGCTGTCATTACTTTTGGGGACCATAACAACTGGGAAAGCCCAAGGGGATTCCTTTTCTTCGATAATGCCCTTTTGCAATATGTCATCGATTTCGGTTCTAAGTTGGGTTTTTCTAGCAGGTGAAATTCTGTAAGGTACATTTGAAATTGGTTTGTGTCCCGGTGTTGATTTTGTGTTCAATATACGGTAAAGGGGTTGTGATTTAGCCAAATACATCATTTTGTTCTCTGAGTAAAGTTTCAAATTTAAGCTTTTCCGACAGATTTATGCCATAACCTTCATCTGAACGTAGCTTGATATCGATAGAATTTAGCGTAAACCAGTCATCAACATTTGTATCGTCTACTCTTTCTGGTTCACTGAAGAGGTCGTTGCATTTTTCTGGTGTTCTCATCTCTTGTGGAACAGCATCTGAGAAAATAGCTTAAATACCGAGAGGAGAGTAGGTATTATCACTTCTTCTTTTTGGACTATTGCCGATAGGACTAATGACCTCATGCCTTTCGATCCAGGTATGATATGCCGAAACTTCTTTTAGCTTGTCATCATTTTCTAATGCAGTGTGGTATTTTGGCTTGTGTTTCGACTGTGGAGGCTTAACGTGGCTTTCGGTTGTTGGTGCTAGTGGTAGTTTTGTTTGATTGCATTTCGCAAACTTAAAATCAAAACATGTTGTTGGGTCATCAACGAAGTGAAAAGATTTCTGAGCGATGTTTAGGACTAATCCACACTGGTCCAGGAAATCTATACCAAGAAGAGTTCGATTTCCTTTGGCTTGTGGCAATGAGATGAAACGGATTTTACGTAGTCTTTTCCCAATGATGATATCCACCACCGTGGAGTGAACAATTTGTCTCCTTGGAATTCCAGCAGCCAATGTAACCTCTGCGTTCACACTCTGAGCAACCTTTTTTAAAGAGCTGTTCGTATAAACGTGCTCCCGCTACGCTGGTTCTAGCTGCTGTATCGATGTATGCTTCTCCTTCAGGCCGTTTATGTTGATGTCAACAGTAGGAACACTCCTTCCGATTACTATTGATTCGATCAAGTTGAAGTCTAGCATTGTTGGGCTATTAGCATTTTTGTTACTATACGAAGGGCAATTTGTTCTGCAGAAACCTGCTGCTCCGCAACCGTAGCAATTCAAGGTTGGCTTTTTATTTGGCTCGCTTTGGTTGTTTGCTTTTTTAAAACACTGCTCCGCTAAATGTCCTTGCTTCCTGCAGAATGTGCAACGTTTTTTCTTTGTCTCCTCGGTAGGTTTACATGGAATTTTGGTTTCTTTCCTTGATATTTCGACTTCCAGAGTTTGCTGTAAGAGCTCCTGGAAAGTTTTCACGGAGTTTCGATTAATTGTTTCCCTTATAAACAGAAGGATTTGTCCATAAACCATATTAAGCATTATTTATTCAGATATTTCATCTGTCAACTAAGAAAATAGTGTTCGTTTTTTGCATATAAATTCGTCAGTTGACTCATTAATTTTTTGTTTTTCTTCGAAAAGTTCGACATATATTCGCCATGCCGGTTTTGGTGGGGCAAAAGATGAGCGTATTAATTTAATCGCATCATTGAATGTTTTGGCTTCATTCTTAACACCTTGCCTCCAATTTGATGCAAAACCTTCGAGCAATAGAGGAAAACCAATTAGGGCATTACTGTCCGAAACATTTTCTGCGTTTTTGTAAACAGTAATGGTCGCTATGAAGTCTTCCAGCTTAGAAGTGTTTCTCTCACCATTTAAACGAGCCGTACACCTGCTGAACGTACCGTGATGTTCCTTAACACCAATAGCAGCTACCAATCGATTGAGTTGGTCTTCCGTCATAGTAATTGGATTTGTAGCCATCTTAGGTGGAGTGGTTGATTCTAACGAACTCGATTGTGATACGTTGTGTGAGATAACTGTTGTCTCAAAGTCAGATTCTGTTGACTCAAACTCAGATTCGAGGTCAGATTCTGCTGAAGAGCTATTTTCTTCGTATAGAACTTTTGGTTTTGTCAATAACCGATCGCTTTTTCTCATAGATAAGAAAAAAACTATGATTTCACTTAAGCGGGTTTGACTGTAGTGTCTGAAACGGGGTTCCACTGAAGTTCTTCTTGTCGTTTAGTTGAAGAATCGACGAAAAAAGAAAAAAAAAATGTTTGTTTGTTTTGGCGAACTTAATCGGGTTCGACTGCAGTGCCGTAAGCGGGGTTCCACTGAAGTTCTTAACTTGTCGTTCTGTTGAAGAATCGACGAAGAAAGAACAATTTTTTTTTTGGCGAACTTAATCGGGTTCGACTGTAGTGCCGTAAGCGGGGTTCCACTGAAGTCAGTTCCCCTTATATTTATATTGTGCTGCACAGCAAAGCAAAAAATTTCGATCCACTTAAACAGGTTCTATTGTTTTCACACTTATCCGGGTTCTACTGTGTTTTCTGTCTACCAGCAAAAATATGGATGGTAACAGTTATCCACGTAACCACAAGGTTGGGCGCCAAAGAAGCGTTGGAGTTGTGCTTGAGTGTGTGATGAGTGGAAAACTAACAAAATTCCCAATGACCAGAGCCGGGCGACCAAAAGTACTTGTTCAGCCCGTCCACTGTTGTGACGTCGACGATTGTCTGTATTTAAGCGATGGCGCGCGGTTAGCGGAAAAAAGGTGAAGAGCAGAGCCAGGCGACCAAAAAAAAATTTCAACCTGTCTACAGCTGTCGATGGACGATGACCAGTTTGAAAAAAATAAAAAAAACTTGTTACTCCAACTTGCGTTGTATGTTAACCAGTGAACTTTATTTTTCAGACTGCATTTTGTTCGCCCTTTTATACTTAATTTTCACCACATTACAAGTTATTTTAAATTCAAAAAAAAAAAAAAAATGTGTTTTGTATTGATTTAAATAGCACTTTTCAGATTTAGTATACGAGAACAAAATGTGCTGATTACAATTTTTTTTTAAAGTTAGGGACTTCGATATTTTATAATACTTTAGCGTTGTACAATTCAAATATATATAAATTCAATATTATTTTAAAATAGTGTAGTTTCTTCTGATGCAAGGAAGGATGGCTGTTACAATCTCCCACTCTGCCTCATGGATCATCTCGAGAATGTGGCAAGATCAGTTAAAGTGGTAGGAATGGGTGAAGACATTTCTGAAAGAAATAATTGGATTAGGGGTAGGAAGTTCATTTGAATCACTAAAAAATCGTCTAAGCATCGATGCCTGGTATGTACCCAAGAGTACCGATGGATCATCTTCTTTAGCAATTGTGAAGGTAGTGGATCCCTTCTTAGCGAAAATTATATAGGGTCCGTCTCTGTAAGGGGCCAACTTGGACGTAAATCCTTTTGATGCTTTGCTTATAGGGTGTGTTTGGACGAGAATCTTATCGCCAATTTTAAAATTGTCATGGGATCTTCGTTTCTTATCTGCATATACTTTGTTTCGATCTTGTGATTTATCCGATGTCTCTTTTGCTTCCTTTAACGTTTCTGCCATTTTCAATAGATGTGGAGTAATTTGTGGCACAAAGTTTTCTGATAGAATAATGGCTTTTAAGTCATGATTGACATCATCCGGAATTAGTTGCTCTCGACCAAAGGTTAGATATGCTGCTGAATGTCCAGTGCTTTCACACTTAGCTGTGTTCATCGCAAAACGTATCACTGGGAGTTTGAGATTCCATGATGTGTGTTGGTTTCCAATTAAAATTGAGAACTGGGTTTTGAGATCTCGGTTCTTCCTCTCGACAGGATTTGCTTCTGGATGATAAACAGGAGTAAAGGATTGTTTAATCCCCAAGCAAAATGTAAGTTTCTGCATTAGAGCAGATATAAATTGTGTTCCATTATCGCTATGGAGTCGTCGTGGGACACCATAACGCAGAAAAACTTCGTTTGATAGGGTAAGTGCACAGTTTTCAGTTGTACCTTCTTTCAAAGGAAATAGTTCCACCCAACGGCTGCATACATCTTCTACAATCACAATCAGGATCCAATGGTGCCCGCTAGCACTTGCAAGTAGTGGTCCAAAAAGATCTACTGCTATGATTTTGAATCTCTGAGTGCTTGGCGTTGTCTGCAACAAACCGGCTGGTTTCAAATTTGAAGCTTTTTATCTTTGACACTCTAGGCAAATTTTGACATGATTAGCTATGTCGGTCCTCATTCCAGGCCAATAATAACGGCTAGAGATACGAGCTAATGTCTTTTCAACGCCATAGTGTCCAGCTGTAGCGTCATCATGGTACTTCTTCAACATCATTTTTTTCATAGTTTCGGGACAACTAGTTGGCCGTTTTCGGAGTCTTCTTCTCAGCAATAACGATATAAAACTCCATCAATTAACATGTATCCACGATTAGTCCAACGAAGTAAATTGTCTTCGTTATTTTCGAAGGAATCGATGATTGTCTTTAAATCTGGTTCAGCTAGTTGTTCATTGCTCCAATTTCTTTTGATCCTCGTCTTGGCATGTCTACTTCTATTGAGCAAATCACACAGTCTTTCTGTATATGTTCTTTGTCAAGACATGGTGGACGAGAAATTATATGGGCCCATTAGAAGGGCCCATCTGGCGAGTCTTCCGGTAGGAGATTTTAAGGTCATCAGCCATTTCAAAGGCTGGTGGTCGGTAAGTATTTTTACTTCCGATCCTTCGATATATCCTCGGAATTTTTCAACTGCCCATACTACAGCAAGTGCTTCTCGTTCAGTCGTAGAGTAGTTGCTTTCTGCAGGTAGAAGTAAACGGCTTGTATATCCAACAGGATGTTCCATTTCTTTCTCCCCCTGGAGTATAACAGCACCGATAGCATTACTGCTGGCATTGGTTTTTAATATCAATAGTACTCCTTCTTTGACTTGCTGTAGAATTGGAGCGGATGACAAACGTTTTTTTAAGTTTCTCAAAAGCGTATTGTTCTTCTAGTTCCCACTTCTATTCTACTTTCTTTTTTTGTTAAATTAGAAAATGGTTTTGAAATATCCGCGAAATTCGGGATGAACCTTCTGTACCAGGAACAGGTTTGCAGGAATGAAAGTACTTGTTTTAGATTTTTGGGTGCAGGTCGTAAAAGAATGGCATGTGTCTTGGCGGGATCAACTTTGAAGCCATTTGGTGTCAGAACATGACCCAAATATTTGATTTCTGAGCAGCAAAATTTGCATATCTCACGGTTAAGGCGAAATCCAAACTGTTTTAGTCG
This sequence comes from Platycheirus albimanus, assembly GCA_916050605.2. Taxonomy (NCBI): domain Eukaryota; kingdom Metazoa; phylum Arthropoda; class Insecta; order Diptera; family Syrphidae; genus Platycheirus; species Platycheirus albimanus. The sequence goes on from OU696696.1 coordinate 122,940,601, forward strand.
TTCGAAAACTTTCTGTAGGTACTTCAGGTGTGCTGTAAGGGTTTCCGAACAGATAATAATATTATGCAGGTAGGCGAGTATCAAGATTTGTGGCAAACCATTCCCAAATTTGTCAATCAAACGTTGAAATGTTGCTGGTGCGTTTCGCAGTCCAAACGGCATTCGATTGAAGACATAACTTCCAAAACGAGCAATAAAAGCGGTCTTGGGTTGATCTTCCTTTGCTGCCTTTATCTGCCAGTATCCAGAACGAAGATCTCATGAAGACATATAGGGTGTGCCTTTGGCCGCATGAAGAAGGTCATCAATCCTTGGTAGAGGATACCGACCCGGGGTCGTTATAGCGTTGAGTTTACGATAGTCTATGCAGACTCGTATGCTGTCATTACTTTTGGGGACCATAACAACTGGGAAAGCCCAAGGGGATTCCTTTTCTTCGATAATGCCCTTTTGCAACATGTCATCGATTTCGGTTCTAAGTTGGGTTTTTCTAGCAGGTGAAATTCTGTAAGGTACATTTGAAATTGGTTTGTGTGTCCGGTGTTGATTTTGTATAAAATATACGGTATAAGGGTTGTGATTTCACCAGATAAATTATTTTGTTCTCTGGGTAAGGTTTCAAGTTTTAGCTTTTGCGACGGATTTATGCCATAACCTTCATCTGAACGTAGCCTGATATCGATAGAATTTAGCGTAAACCAGTCATCAACATTTGTATCGTCTACTCTTTTTATTTCACTGAAGAGGTCGCTGCATTTTTCTGGTGTTCTCATCTCTTGTGGAACAGCATCTGAGAAAATAGCTTGAATACCGTGAGGAGAGTAGGTATTATCCCTTCTTCTTTTTGGAGTATTGCCGATAGGACTAATGACCTCATGGCTTTCGATCCAGGTAAGATATGCCGAAACTTCTTTCAGCTTGTCATCCTTTTCTTATACAGTGTGGTATTTTGGCTTTCGGTTGTTGGTGCTTGTGGTAGTTTTGTTTGATTGCATTTCGCAAGCTTAAAATCAAAACTTGTTGCTGGGTCCTCAACGAAGTGGAAAGCTCTCTGAGCGATGTTTAGGACTAATCCACACTGTTCCAGGAAATCTATACCAAGAAGAGTTCGATTTCCTTTGGCTTGTGGCAATGCGATGAAACGGATCTTACGTAGTCGTTTCCCAATGATGATATCCACCACCGTGGAGTGAACAATTTGTCTTCTTGGAATTCCATCAGCCAATGTAACCTCTGCGTTCACTTTTTGGAATGAGCAACCTTTTTTAATGAGCTGTTCTTATAAACGTGCTCCCGCTACGCTGGTTCTAGCTGCTGTATCTATGCATGCTTCTCCTTTCAGACCGTTTATGTTGATGTCAACAGTAGGAACACTCCTTCCGATGACTGTTGATTCGATCAAGTTGAAGTCTAGCATTGTTGGGCTATTAGCATTTTTGTTACTACACGAAGGGCAATTTGTTCTGCAGTAACCTGCTGCTCCGCAACCGTAGCAATTCAAGGTTGGCTTTTTATTTGCTTCGCTTTGGTTGTTTGCTTTTTTAAAACACTGCTCCGCTAAATGTCCTTTCTTCCTGCAGAATGTGCAACATTTTTTCTTTGCCTCCTCAATAGGTTTACATGCAATTTTGGTTTCTTTCTTTGATATTTCGACTTCCCGAGTTTCCTGTAAGAGCTCCTGGAAAGTTTTCACGGAGTTTCGAGGAATTTTTTCCCTTATAAACAGAAGGATTTGTCCATAAACCATATTAAGCATTATTTCTTCAGATATTTCATCTAACAACTGAGAAAATAGTGTTCGTTTTTTGCATATAAATTCGTCAGTTGACTCATTAATTTTTTGTTTTTCTTCGAAAAGTTCGACATATATTCGCCATGCCGGTTTTGGTGGGGCAAAAGATGAGCGTATTAATTTAATCGCATCATTGAATGTTTTGGCTTCATTCTTAACGCCTTGCCACCAATTTGATGCAAAACCTTCGAGCAATAGAGGAAAACCAATTAGGGCATTACTGTCCGAAACTTTTTCTGCGTTTTTGTACACAGTAAGGGTCGCTATGAAGTCTTTCTGCCTTGAAGTGTTTCTCTCACCATTAAAACGAGCCGTACACCTGCTCAACGTACCGTGATGTTCCTTAACACCAAAAGCAGCTACCAATCGATTGAGTTGGTCTTCCGTCATAGTAATTGGATTTGTAGCCATCTTAGGCGGAGTGGTTGATTCTAACGAACTCGATTGTGATACGTTGTGTGAGATAACTATTGACTCAAAGTCAGATTCTGTTGACTCAAACTCAGATTCGAGGTCATATTCTGATGAAGAGCTATTTTCTTCGTATAGAACTTTTGGTTTTGTCAATAACCGATCGCTTACTCTCATAGATAAGAAAAAAAACAATGAGTTTACTTAAGCGGGTTTGACTGTAGTGTCTTAAACGGGGTTCCACTGAAGTTCTTAACTCGTCGTTCTGTTGAAGAATCGACGAAGAAAGAAAAATTTTTTTTTTGTTTTGGCGAACTTAATCGGGTTTGATTGTAGTGCCGTAAGCGGGGTTCCACTGAAGTTCGACGAAGAAAGAAAAAATTTTTTGTTTGTTTTGGCGAACTTAATCGGGTTCGACTGTAGTGCCGTAAGCGGGGTTCCACTGAAGTTCTTAACTTTTCGTTCTGTTGAAGAATCGACGTAGAAAGAAAACATTTTTTTGTTTTGTTTTGGCGAACTTAATCGGGTTCGACTGTAGTGCCGTAAGCGGGGTTTCACTGAAGTCAAGTCCCTTATATTTATATTGTGCTGCTCAGCAAAAAAAAATCCGATCCACTTAAACAGGTTCTATTGTCTTCGCACTTATCCGGGTTCTACTGTGTTTTCTGTTTACCAGAAAAAAATATTGATGGTAACAGTTATCCACGTAACCACAAGGTTGGGCGCCAATGAAGCGTTAGAGTTGTGCTTGAGTGTGTGATGATTGGAAAACTAACAAAATTCCCAATGGCCAGAGCCGGGCGACCAAAAGTACTTGTTCAGCCCGTCCACTGTTGTGACGTCGACGATTGTCTGTATTTTATTGATGGCGCGCGGTGAGCGGACAAAATGTGAAGAGCAGAGCCAGGTGACCAAAAAAATGTTCAACCTGTCTACAGCTGTCGATGGACGATGACCAGTTTGAAAAAAATAAAGAAAAAAATTTGTTACTCCAACTTGCTTTGTATGTTAACCAGTGAACTTTATTTTTCAGACTGCATCGATTTCATATTTTGTTCGCCCTTTTATACCTAATTTTCAGCACATTACAAGGTATTTTAAATTCAAAAAAATGTGTTTTATATTGATTTAAATAGCACTTTTCAGATTTAGTATACGAGAACAAAATGTGCTGATTACAATTTTTTTTAAATTTAGGGACTTCGATATTTTATAATATAGTTGTAGAATTCAAATATATATGAATTCAATATTATTTTAAAATAGTGTAGTTTCTTCTGATGCAAGGAAGGATGGCTGTTACAATATTTATATATAATGACTGCCAAACCCTTTGTAAATAAAGTAAAGATTTTACTGTACTTTAGTATGTTCATTACCGGTAAGGGTGTATTTTCATGTTTAATTATTTATTTTACATCCTTAATATTTGTTGATTATGCAAGGTATAAATTTTATTTGGCTACATTGATACTTCTAATAACGCTAGATAGTTCTAAATATACGCTTTCTAAAATATTGTGTTCTAACAGATTGGAATCTTGATTTCTTAACATGTCTTGCAGACCTTTGTTAATAATAGCTTGTTTATTATTATTTTTTATTAAATTACTTAGAGTTGTTTCGATGGCGATAAGGTCATCATTATCAGGATTTCCGTATATGTATTTAATCATTTTTCCTAGGATGTAAATGGCTCTTTTTGTCCTAGTGAGTTCAGTTAATTGTTCGTTAATATTGTTCTTTTTCTTGATCCAATATTCTTCTTCTCTTGTTGGTTTATAAGGTGAATTAACTACGTTTGTAAATGGATTTATTAATTCACTTAAGTTTGTAATATGATATAGATATTCATATTTTTCGAAAAGGTATGCGTCTTCAACGGCGTTTCTTATTGTTTGTTGGTTTCGAACCGTCTTTATCTGTACGATGGCCAGGATTTGAAATTGTACCTGCACGAGTAAGATTAGGTATATCAAGATCTTCATCTTCTGATAATTTGTTCACCTTTTAATTTATTAATGACTTCCTGTGCCCAAAATTTTATTGAAATCGAACGTACAGTTTACGAGAAAATTTGATTTGAAAATACTGGTTCTATGTTCCGAGGGACGCCCAAATAAATCCTAAATACAAAATTTGAAGCAAATCGGCCCATCCGTTCAGGCTCTAGAGGCGTGAACAGACATACAGACAGACAGACAGACAGACGGACGGAATTCCCAGACCCACTTTTTTCGACTGCTCCATCATCGTAATGTCATGTGTGATTGTTATCTAAAATTTATTTTTCTGCAGGAATTCATAACTTGCCTTATAGTACCTATACTCAAGAGTAAAATTACAGTTATCTATTAATGTTCACCATGATGGTTATTATATTGAACTCCGTGGTGTCAGGTTTATAGCTTATTTGTTGTAAGAACCACTATTTTTGACCCACTTAATAATAATAACGATTATTTTCGGAAGCTTTTCGAGAATTTCTTTATTCCCATCTTCAAGCGACAAAACTAAAAAGGGTTTTTATTTGTATACAATTTCATTACATTAAATACAAAAAGCTTACCATAAAAGTCAAGAAACTTCATTAAAAAATACAAGTATCACTAAACATATTACAACCATTGGTTTCACGTCTGTCATATTTCTTCTATGTGGCGTTTGAGACATTGGGTCTGTTCGTTTATACGCCCAGTCATTTTAGGCATTTTAAACCCCAATCTGCGGAAAAATTCCAACCAAGCTGAATTTTGGTAAAAACCTTTATTACGGCGTTGTAATGAAGATGTGAAAAATCGACATTGATATCGTGCTGGCAAAAAAAGTTAAGAAGGTCAAAAGATCACGAAAACCTAAAAAAAAACCGTTTTTTCGCAAATATCTTGGTTTGTATAGCTCCAGTGATTTTAACGTGTATGGCAAAATTGTAGAGCATACAATTTGCTACAATTTCGTTACTACAATCAGTTTTGTATGTCAATTAGTTACCGAGATATGGCACTTCGAAAAACAGGTCATTTTTCAAAATTCGCCAAAAAATGCCAAAAAATTAAGAATTCCACCTTATTTCTTCGGATATACCCGCGAAATCATGAAATATTGCTGTTTTTATGGCTCCTTGTTAAAATCACCAACTTCTTACACCCCCCAACGAGTCCCGCTTGCACACCAGGTACCAGGCCATGCCCATTACTACTGTCATTCCGCCGTAATTTTTGTATATTACTTTGTTCTTAGTACAGTGGGCAGGTAGAAAAAGGTCGGAAGTTAATCAAACTTTGAGATGTTATTCAGGAATATTGAATTAACATTTGACGAAGTTTTGGATGTCACCGGTTTTCGCTCTATAACTTTTTTTGCTTACGTTCTACGGCAAAAGTGTTCTAGACTTTTTTGTAAGGCGTTAAATTTACTAAAATATTGTTGGTGCAAAAATGGTTGTTTGTCATTTCGTTACCGAGATACGGAAAAAGAGGAAAAGGGTTAATTGCAAAATGTTCGACTTTGCTCCGGTTTTCCCTCAATAACTTTTTTTTAGGTTTTCGTGACCTTTTGACCTTCATAACTTTTTTTGCCGGCACGATATCAATGTCGATTTTTCACATCTTCATTAAAACGCCGTAATAAAGGTGTGTACCAAAATTCAGCTTGGTTGGAATTTTTCCGCAGATAAAACCTAAAAATATTGGGCTATATATTTGTTACATACTTTGAACAGGGATGAAAACAAAGGGCCGTTGTCGGTGTTCATTTCAGGTTTATGTTTTAATATTTCCATACTTTCATATGCGTCCAGATGTTGGGGATTTTGAACGGATTTTAATCGTTATTATTATTTGGTGGTTCAATAAGAGTGGTTCTTACAACAAATTTATTACAGTTATCTAGTTAAAGTTTGCAAAGACGCGTTTCGAAGGTAAAAAAAGTTCAATCCTCAGTTGTTTTAACAAAGCTGGCTTTGGTACTTTTGAAAATTGGTCCGATGAAGACTCAGGTCCTTTGTCAGCAATATGATCAATGATAATCGAGAACAACAGCAGTTTGAAAAGAGTAACCTTCAGCCGAAACGATTTTGAATGTCATTGCTGCAATCAAATTTGTTCGAAAAAGCCCTACTATAGTGATAAGAGAACTGCATTTAAGAATTTTTGAAGTTTTATTGAAACAAGTGTGAAAACTAAAAATTATGCAAATTTTTAACTTTCTAAAGTGAAAGATTTAGCTATATAATAAAATAAAAAACAAAATTTTAAATGCGCAATCAAATATTGAATAATTTCTTAATAAAAGATATGCGTTTTTTTTCATTAATTTCTTTATTTTTTGTTCCTTTGAAGACTCGCTACAAAGAATTTTGACTGTATATGTACGGCAAAAATATTAAGTCGAAGTATTTTATTAATCAATTAAAAAACGCTAGTTAAAACGTTTTTGGAGAAAAAAAAAAATTAAATAAGCCATCTGGTTTCTTAAACAATTTAGATTTTTTAGAAAAAATTCTTTTTTTTTTTGAGATCTTTTAAAACGCGATCAATTTAATTTCAGAAAAAAAGAAAAATGAAATGCACGACTGGGTCGCACGTACTTGCTCTGTGGGTGCAATAGTACGATGAAAACAAACTTTTCGATCAATGATAACAACTCATTTTTGAAAAATTTGGTAAAACCTAAACAAATTTGACTGAAACTGGAAAAACCGATATACGGGAGCTAAAGTTAAGAAACCTTTAATATTTAAAATTAAGACGATATCTTTTGGGTGTAATAAATGATACAAATGTCCACTTATAGCCAAATTAATAATACTGTTAAAAGCAATTTCCGCTATTATCATGTATATCCAAAAACTAAAAATGCAGTTTTGTTTGAAGTATTCTTTGTATGTTAAATACAAAGTTTTGTCAGGTTGTCAATTGTCATCTGTCAGAGTGGAAGCAAAAAATTTGATCTCCCAAAAAAGAAATAAAAAAAAAGTGTAAAAAGTGCAAATATATCAATAAAAACCTTTTTAATAGCGAAATTCAAAAACGCCTTTCAAAATTAAATAATTTACTGAGTAAGTCTTATCTCATAAGTCTCTATTTAATCGAAATAAAGCTCGCTTTAAAAGTTAACCTCTAAATGCTGAAAAGAGGAATATCAGAGACATCTCCAGACCACCCAAGAAACGAAAAACGGCACCCAAGCTTGAGTAAACTGCAAACAAAACTCGCTATTATGGGAGCACCAACTGGTTTCAGCGTCGAAAAAATGCAGGAGATCTTGGTTGAAAATAATTTGAAGCTCGTCGAACAACTTGCATCGAAATCAGACTTACAGCTGTTGTACAACCTGATTTCAGAACTGAATCGGCGATACGATGAAATCTCTCTAAAAGTTACTTACCTAGAGCAACGAAACAATCAGCTTGAGGAACAGCTTGAAAAAGTTCTGCAAAAAAACACGGAGGCTAATCTTATAATCCACCTGCCTGTTGAAAGCCAAACCGACATGGCTGAAAAAGCGAAATCCATCTGCGCTGGATTACTAGACGTCTCTCCGAACCAAGTGGTCGAGTCAATCAACGGAATTCGTAGTAGAGACTCAAGCAATGCAACCTTTATTGTTAAAATGAAATCCAGGGAGTCAGCGTGGGGTGTATTGAGGAATGCTAATAAGCTCAAGGGGACTAAAATAAGCATAAATAAGGATTTGCCCTTCAACGTTCGACAGCGACGGGCTTAAATGATTCCGATCATGAAAGAGCTTCGTCTCAAAGTCCCAACAACAAAAATTGCATTAAGAGATGATAAACTTCTTATTGCAGGAAAAATTTTTACTTGGAACTCGGCGCAAGGGCTGAAATGTGGTGAACAAAATGGGGGTGAAGTTATAAAATCACTTTTTGGAGACATTCCAATAAATTATAAATTATTTTTGAATGAAAGCATAAATAATGAAAACAAGCACAAAACATCAAATTTGACATCCTCTGTCAGCTCGGTCAGTGCTGCCAACTCACATATAACGCTACCAACAAATGAAAATCTTTTGGCTATGTCCACAAGCTCTAATGTATTTTCAAAAGTCGCATGAAGTGGTCTAGTCTACCAGAGTAAAATAGAGAATCCCCTAGTAAATAAGAAAACAAAAATATTAAGTTATAATATATCAGGTTTAAAAAATAAATTAAATTTTGTGAATTTTTTCAATTATATAAAGAAATTTGATATATTTGTTCTTTTTGAAACTCATCTCTTAGAAAATGATGAAAATAGATTTAAGAATATATTTTTAAATTACGAACTTATCTGGGAACCCGCAGTTAAAGCATCGCTTTTTGGAAGAGGAAGTGGAGGAACATTATTTGGATACCGTGAAAATCTTGATGGCGTTTGTGTTAATATTAAAAAAACAGGTGAATTGCATGCTTCGGATATTAAAACAAGCAGCTACGACGTCATTTTAATACCTATCTATTTAAACTGCAACCACTGGCAACGCGATTATGACAGGCTATGTGACTCACTTCAATTGATAGAAACGACTGATGTAATGCTTGTTGGTGATTTCAATGGTCGAATAGGGTCTTCTCAAAATAATTTTGTATCTGGTTATGACGGTGCTTATTTAAACAAAAATCGGAAATCTAAGGACTTAGTTTGCGACAGTAAAGGTACGAAAATACTACAACTTGCTGATGCGTACGACTGTCGGGTTTTGAATGGAAGCTGTGCAGGAGACTTAGAAGGGGAGCTTACATTTATTCGAGGATCTTCCTGTTCAGTTATTGATTACTGCTTTATAGCTGGAAAATGGAATCATCTTTTGGACGATTTTAAAGTTGCAGAGCAGATTTTTTCAGACCATATGCCTTTGGAAATTATTTTTTCTGATTCCGCAAGTGTTAATGAAGAGCACATAAAGCAATTAGGACTTTTACCGAAGCTTGTATGGAATGAAGGAACTCGAGAATGTTATCAGCATAACCTGAATGCGAATCTTGAAAACCTTGAAACGTTAAATAGACCAGTTGATATTGCAGCCTTAACAGAAACCATAAAGAAAGCTGTTCCCTTAAGTAAATTACCAAGTGTTAATTTCACATATAAAAAAAAGTGGTTTGACGCAGAATGTCTGAAAGCGAGAAATAAATCTTTTAAATTCTTAAAACTATTGAGATCAAACAACGCCAATATTTTTAAAGTTCTCTATAACGAAGCCAACAAGGATTCTAAACGGATTTGTTATAACAAAAAGGCAGCATGCGAACAACGACATATTAATGTGATAAATAATACAAGATCTTCAGCTGAATTTTGGAAAGCGGTTAAATAAAATATGTAAATGGACGTACTAACACCATAGCTCTGTCGTTAAAAGCCCCTCTGCTGAGAACTCACTTTAATAGCCTTCTGAATGCCCCACTAACGTCACCTTTATTTAAATATGCAGCCCCTATGTTCTTGGATGAAAAATTTGACGCACTTTTTACTCTTCAAGATGTTCAGGAAGTCATTAACAGCTCAAAGCAAAATAAAGCCCCGGGTAATGATCGAATTCCATTTGAATTCTATAAAAATTCAACGGCCGAGTTTATGAAATCTCTCACTGTAGAGTTCAACAGAATTTTCGAAACTGCTGAAGTTCCCGACAATTTTAAAAAATCAATTATTTTTCCGCTACACAAAAAAGGGGACTACAAGGATCCAGCAAACTACAGGGGAATTTCGTTTTTAAATACATCAGCCAAATTGTTTGCAGCCTTATTATACAAAAGACTTAGTCAATGGGTTCAGGAAAAGAACGTTCTAACGGAATTTCAAGCTGGGTTCAGAAAAGGTTATTCCACAATTGACCAAATATTTGCACTTACCAACATAGCTGCTGCGTATAAAAATAAGAAGAAAAAGTTATATGCCTTTTTCGTGGACTTTCGTGCAGCATTTGACACGATATCGCGGGAAGCACTCTTTTATAAATTGTTTATAATAGGTGTATCATCCAAGTTTATTCGAATTTTGAGAGCACTGTACGAGGATAATGTTGCATCTGTGTGGGACGGAGATCTTATCTCTGAAGAATTCGAAACTTCAATGGGTGTTAAACAGGGGTGTATACTTAGTACCTTACTCTTCATACTGTATCTTAATGATATAGCGGATGTCGTAAAAGGTGGTATTAGCTTCAACGGAGTAACAATTCCAGCTTTGATGTATGCGGACGACATCGTCTTTCTATCTGATTCTGTGGATGGGCTTCAGCTAATGATTAACAGGCTAGACATGTATTGCAAAAGCTGGAACTTAACAGTCAACCTGGAGAAATCCAAAATTATGGTGTTCAGAGACGGAGGTGGCCGCTACTCTTGTCTCGAAAAGTGGAAGTTTAATGGAGAGGATGTAGAGGTCGTGCGTAAGTACAAATATCTTGGTATGTTGATATCTGCAAACTTAAATGTAAACACACACCTTGATGAAAAAATATCAGATGCTAAACGTGCTATTTCTTCGGTATGGGACCGGTGCATCAGAAACAAATATGTATCGCACAGCGCGAAAGACACAGTGTTCCGTTCAACTGCCGCTTCAGTCTTACTTTACGGAGCACAGGTGTGGGGATACAGAGCCTATGAATCTGTTGAAAAATTTCTTCGTTTTTAGGGTTCCGTACCCAAAATGTGAAAACGGAACCCTATTACTAAGACTTCGCTGTCCGTCTGTCCGTCTGTCCGTCTGTCCGTCTGTCCGTCTGTCCGTCTGTCCGTCTGTCCGTCTGTCCGTCTGTCCGTCTGTCCGTCCTTCACAAGGCTGTATCTCATGAACCGTAAAACTTAGACACTTGAAATTTGGACAGATGATGTATTATTGTGTTCCCTATAACAACAAATACTAAAAACTAAATAAAATAAAATATTTATGGGGGCTCCCATACAACAAACGTAATTTTTTGCTCATTTTTGCTATGTTTGTCCGTCCATCACCAGGTTGTCTCTTTTCTTCTTTAGAAATTTCTTGAAGTCTGTCCCTGTTAGTTCTTCTTTTTGCTGATTTGCGACTTTTCCTTCACTCACACAAACAGCTTTACCTACATGTAAATTATAGAAATTCTTTTAGAAGAAAAGAGGCAACATATGTATGCTTTTAAAGCTAAGTTTTCTTCTATTCGTGTTCGAATTCGAATTCGAATAGAAAAAAAAAACAGAAAAAAAAAACAAATGTCAAACCACAATCAACAAGTCGGTATTAGATTCTCTCATAAAATAATATAACATCAGGATTAATTGTTTTCAAACGTAAGTTCTTTTTTATTTTATTATCAATGGAGGTGATTTGAGTGATTTCTAGAAATATTAAAAAAAAAAAACACTGTGCTGAGAAAAAAAATTACTGAAATTTCTAAGTGAAATATTTAAGCAAGATTGGCAAAAGACATCTTGGTGACAGTTTTTTTTTTAGAAAAGATCGCGCCAAAAATGTTCTTGTTTGTGTGAGTGAGAAAAAGTTTTATCTACATGTAAATTCCAGAAATTCGAATTCGAATTCGAATAGAAAAAAAAAAGAACAAATGTCAAACCACAATCAACAAGTCGGTATTAGATTCTCTCATAAAATAATATTAAATCAGGATTTAGGGTTTTTAAACGTAAGTACGCCTTTCTTCTTTATTTTATTGTAAAAAAACACTATGCTCAGAAAAAAAATTACTGAAATTTCTCAGTGAAATCTTTGAGCAGGATTGGCAAAAGACATCTTGGTGACAGTTTGTTTAGGAAAGATCGCGCCAAACTGTTCTCGTTTGTGTGAGTGAGAAACAGCTTGACCTACAGGCATATAAATTCCAGAAATTCTTTTAGGAGAAAAGAGCCAACCTATGTATGCTTTTAAAGCTCAGTTTTCTTCTATTCGTGTTCGAATTCGAATAGAAAACAAAATAAAAAAAAAACGAATGTCAAATAAAGAACAAGAAGTCGGTATTAGATTTTCTTACCGACCAAATTTTAAAATCTTAAAAATTAATATAAATAATAATAATTTCTTATTAAAAAAAATTCTATATATGCTTCTTGCTGCTTCTTCTTCTGCTGCTAATACTGAATCACTGAATTAATTATGAATTATTAAAACTACTGTTAATCCTTAAATATTAAATTAAACTTACAAAAGAAGTACTGGGAGGTCTCGATCTGATTTTAAAGAAGTTATTATTCATTTATACATACATATTTATTTTTGAGACGTTAAAAATTAATTGCAAATTTAATACTGACTTCTTGTTCTTTGTTTGACATTCGTTTTCTTTTCTATTTTGTTTTCCATTCGAATTCGAATTCGAACACGAATAAAAGAAAACTGAGATTTAAAAGCATACATAGGTTGGCTTTTTTCTTCTTTGCGGATTTCTGGAATTTTTGAATTTACATGCATAGCTGTCTCTGTTTCTTCTTCTTTTTGCTGATTTGCCAGTTTTCTTTCACTCACACAAACAAGATCATTTTTGGCGCGATCTTTCCTAAACAAACTATCAGTTCGTCGTCTTCTGCAAATCGTAATCGCCTGTTACAATGAGAAATTTAAGCAAGTGTTTATTGAATAAAATAAATGTTTAAGGGGGCTCCCATACAAAAAACGTGATTTTTTTTTTGCTGTTTTTATAGATAATGGTACGGAACCCTTCGTGCGCGAGTCCGACTCGCACTTGCCCGTATTATTTCTTAAAGAGGATGTTCCGTTTGCCAAAAAATACCCCAAATTATATGTTGTACATTGAGACTGGAACCCCACCTATGTTTTTGTATACTTTGGAAATGCATTTTAATTATATCATAAAAGTATTAGAGATGGACGAAACCAGGATACCAAACATAGTGTTGAAACATGTTATACGAACGGGTGGAAGTTGTTACAATATATGGAAGGAAATCGCATCAGAGTGTGGAGTGGATAAAGACATTCAATCACACGTACAACCCTCTGTTCTAAGAGAGGCATTCAACTTGTTGTTGCATAATTACGGTAGAATCCTATATGATAGATATACTGAAGATGCTGGAGCTTCGCTGTATAGAAATTATTATAGTAAACTGAACCACTATCTTACTGAAAGCACATACTTCCTTAATTGTTACTCTATCGACAAAATCAGTATCATCTTTAAAATAAGAGGTGAAATATTAAATTTAAATTATATACCCCACCGTACGGATCTACCAATATTTTGCGAACTTTGCAACATGAACACTAGGGAAGATATTTTACATTTCCTTGCTATTTGTCCAATTTTAAAGGAACTTCGTGTTATGGTGTTCGGTGAAAAAACCTTCAAAGAAAGTGAAGCATTGAGCATTCTAAACGGCGAAAAAGGATGGGATGGGCCTTATACAATTATACTGTAGCTGCACTTCGATATAGGAAGCGAATTTTAGAGGGAGATTTTTAATTCGATTTGTAAATTAATTTTTTTTTTTTTAAGATATTTATTATTGTCAACCTGGTAGACGGCTTTGAGCCAAACCAATAAGACTTAGATCACTAAATCATTATAAATTAATTATTTGAAATAAAAAAGTCATTAAAAACTAAAACTAAACTACAAAGTTTTATAAGAATCAGGGGAGCCTTTTTTGAGTAAATTAGAAAAAATTAAAAAATTGGCCAAAATCTAGTGGCTCTTTGTATAGGAGCCACCATTTAGAAAAGAGAAACTGAAAAAAATCAATGCCATCTGATAGGAAGCTGATAGAAACTATACTAAACAAAGTTTGAGTGAATTCGATGCAACCGTTGGCAACTTATGGCCATTTGAAAAAAAGCCGTTAAGAGCAGATCTCCGTTATTTGCATTTTTAGCCAAAAACTAAAAACGCAGTTCTCTTAAAAACACTAAAAAAATATGACACTCAAAGTTTAATCAAAATCGTTAGAGCCATTTTCGAGAAAATTAGAAAAATCCAAAAAAAGTTGGCTAAAACTCAACGGCTCGTTGTATGGAAGCCACCGTTTAGAAAGGCTTCAGTGAAAGATTTACTAAACCATCCTATAGAACACTATGAAAAACTATGTCAAACAAAATTTGAGTTGATTCAATCAAGCCGTTGTGAACTTATGGCTATTTGAAAAAAGCCGTTAAAACCTGATTTTCGTTACGACCATTTGAGCCAAAACCAAAAAACGCAGTTTTGTTAGAAATGCTTAATGTTAGCTAAATTTTAAGTTTAATCAAAATCGTTAGAGCCGTTTTCGTGAAAATCCAAATTGAAAAAGACCGTTACTTGAAAGGTACAAGTTTGAGCCGGGCTAAGACGAAATAAAAAAAATGTCGACTACCGTTTTTCTTGAAACTGCTATATATCAAGTTTGAAGAAAATCCGTCAAGCCGTTTAGACTGTAGCATGACGTAAAAAAGTGCATAGACGCACATCCGCACATCAGCACAGACAGACCGACGGCGACGGACGGTATGGCGAAAACCGCTTTTTTGGGCTTCTCTATCATCGTAATGTCATGTTTGATTAAAACCTCGATTTTTTTTCTGCACGAAACCAATACTTGCCCTATAGAGCAAGTAAAAAAAAGAAGTAATTGTACACCGATACCGATACCGACGGCGGGCGGCGACCCACGACACGAATTTACTAATGATAAATAATGATAATCCCGATCGACCACGAACGAAGGACACGAAAGAGAATGCGAAAAAAAGTGTAGTAACAGCTAGATCAAAATAGCTGTCACCACGGCTGCTCAGCTGGGGTGGGTTCGGTGGAAGAATTTTGTATTTCCTTCGATAAACTTGATTGATTTCGCAATCAAAATAGTTCATCAAATGAAGGAAATATATGATTGCACAGAAGGGTGCAAAAAAAAGCGAGGCCGCCAGGAATTTTTTTCTAAAACCGAATTAGAAAATTCCAAAACTAATTATGGAATTCGAAGAACCGATGTTTTAAATAGAAAGAAGGAGAATTATATATAAATTGTTATTTAATGGTTTTGGGAAACCGTGGGACAGAAGATCCCTGGACTAAAACACAAAAGTCTTTTCAAATAAAAGATTAAACAATTTAAATATGGCCGTTTGGCTCAAGGCAACATTTAACAAGCAATTGAAGCTAAATAAAAATAAAAGCAATTTAAAAGAAAAAAAAGGAAAGTAAAATGGGTTTTTAACAATTAAGGCGCGTCTCGAAAATTATAGGGAAAACTCGTATGCACGTTGAATATAAATATGAATTTTAGAATTTCAAATATATATTTATATTCACAATCTAACACAAGCTACTTATCTTATGTTGGTAATTACTCCTTTCTAGTATCTCCTTTTCAACTCCTCACGTCTCGAAATCCAAAATACAAATAAAAATATGTCTCCTGAGTCTCCTCCTCGATTTTATTTTCCTTCACCAAAATTTCTCGATTTTACTTTAAACTTCTTGTATGCGCTTATTAGGCTCTCCCAAGAGTGCCTTCCAAGCTTATTTTCATATACTACTTTCTTCCCTCGTCCATTCCAGTCAATCACTCATACATACAACGATACAACACAACTATTCGTTTCGAGATCATCGGTCACGGCTTTCTGCAAGCTTGACGCTCTCCAAGAAAACAACCGTGGTGGGATCTAACGAAACATACTCACACACACACAAACACGGTTTCAACAAGTTGTTGGAGTTGTTTCCAAATCTTGCCAAAACTTACTCTCACGCACACAAACAACGTTTCGACAAGTTGTTGGATGTGTTTCCAAAACTTGTCGAAACATTATGGACAAGTTCAGACTCTTTTCCAACTAAGGGTCCAGTTATAGCGATACGGAAAACCAAACCGAAAAAATTTTCAAATGGAAAATTTTGTATGTTATGATTCGATTTTTAAGACAAATGCTACATTGATCGATGGCAACCAACACAGAGAACTTATTTTGCAAATAAAAATTTGAATTGAACTTGTACTTTTTGTTAAAAATGTATTTATTCATTTTCCTGTTATACGTATAAAAGAAAAATAAAAAATGTGTGCGTGTACTAGTGTACACATGTAAGAAGTGAAACTTCTTTGGCAAACTAATTTTTATTTTTTTGCACTGCATTAACCGACCAGTGCAGCTTCTTAAGTCCGTTTACCCGCCTAACACATTTAATATTATACACATACACATCACATTTCTCATATCAATCTTCCAGCGCTCATTTAACCACATACCAAGTCACATCATTGCTACCCGCCAATTCAAAACCATCAACCACCTGCCTGCCAATGATGCCAGATGAAATATATGAAATCCCACTGGATTCGAAATAAATCCCAATTTTGTAGAGTAGGGAAAAAAAACACCATATATTTTGTTTACCTAATATAGAAAGTTTAACGCTAAAAGCATACTCAATGCATTTTTCAAAAAAAAAAAAAAAAAAAAAAAAAAAAAAAAAAAAAAAAAAACAGGCACGCACGTTTGTACTTGCGTCAAAAATTTGATATCCCAGTTTCAAACCGTACTCAATTTGATCGCATTGCAGTCAACTCGTTAAGTTTGCGCATGTAATTAAGTATTGAAAGTACACTTTTCAGCTTAGATGCAATCGATTATACATACCAGTTTGAAACTGGAATTGCAAAATAGTTTATTCGTGTAGCCTTTATGGAATGAAATCAAAGTCTTGTATTTTTTCATTAGTTAGGTACCTAGACTACAAAAATAACAATTGTCATTATTCGGTTTTCGGCAAACAACAAAAAAATCTTAGTTTTTTTTTGTAAAACATGGTCGCTGAGCTCAATTACTATTTTTTTGTAAATCAAACTTTAAGCCTTAATTGTACAAATTTTTTTTTTTGTGGTAAAATAGTTTTTTAATATTTATGTATGTGGGTAGGGTACATATGTACCTATGTCGTACTGAATTATCCTTAAAATAATATCACCCCATAAAACAACAACCCAATCGCAAATTTTCCAACCATAAAAACCACCAAGAATTTTTTTCCCACTACTTTACCCACCAAATATTTTTTTCCAACCATTTTGGCGGGAAAAACAACCAATCTGGGAACAATGCGGTGACTGCCTACAGTGGTTATACGAAACAGTTTTGTCTGCTACGACACAAATAATGCATACCGTCTCTGCTACCCACCATTCTATTTTTAACAATCAGCCGCCGACCTTCCTATCCTACAGCTGATATGCAGAACCAGTTTGTGCTATTATAAAACAAACCTAACCTAACCTAACCTAACCTATAGTTCTCTCCCCATGACACTGTGCGTGATGCGACGTTAGCTCTATATCACTCTCTCTCTCTCTCTCTCTCTCGGTCTTTCTGACTCGCTTGCTCCCTACTCTCGCTCCATGGCTATGTGCAGTGATGGAATCAAAACAAGAAAAAGATTGCGCGTAACGAAAAAATGTGACGCGTAACCGAAAAATGTGACGATACATTTCACTTACAGTTTCACTTCAAAAATCACATTTTTAACAAAAAGTATTTATTCAATTAAAATTATTATGAACAAAAAACATTCTCTGCATTGATTGCCATCGATCAGTGTAGGATTTGTCTTAAAAATCGAATCAGAACATACAAAATTTTCCATTTGAACATTTTTTCGGTTTGGTTTTCCGTATCGCTATAACTGGCCCCTAAAACTACTTCCGAGAAAAATTGAAAAGAAACAAAATTGATTAGAAGTCTCAAATAGGCTTTTTCCTACAACTCTACAGCTATCGCGCGGTATTCGAAGCGTGAATTATTTAATAAACTATTTTCAAAGATACAGAAAGGAGCGTTACTTTAAATTCATTTTCAAAATTCTACAAAACTAATCTAATCGCGTTAAAAACCCATTTTGTACATTTAACAAACTGACGTTATTTTAAGATAAAAAGATAATTATTGTAAGATGTATAGTTTTTGTTGGTTATTTGATGTAAAAGTTCACCTGACTCGTTATTTCTTCGACTCATCCGCCAGCTCTCTTCTCGTTTTGGAACGTACTCGAACACCTGCTTTTGTTGCTTTTGCAAAATAAGGCTAGGTACACCACTGGTTGATGAGACCATGGCTGCCCTTAACTTCGCCAATATTTTGCAGCCACAACGAGAAAAAAGAAAGCAAAAAGGACAACCGAAGGGAAGTTTTTATTGCGGTAAAATTTACCGAAACAAATTCCACCCTTACCTCCCAAGAAATGTGTTTACTTTTCTGGAAAAATAAACCATTTCTTAAAGCTCGGCCAGGATTGGAGGGTAAGAGAACAGGGTTTACAACACAACACAGGGTTACCATCATATTAAAAAAAAAAAGAAAAAAAAACATAATTAGTGGCACGAAATGAAAATATAAAATTGGACAATTTACCAAAAAAAAAAAAACAAAATACAAAAAATTACGATTTAAAAGAAAGATTAAGGGACTTTTGACTAATATTCAATAAATGGCTTTAAATCCTTTACGTGCCACGTCCCTCGATCCTTCCCTTTATCGTCTATCAGGAGGTATGTCCAAGGTGACACCCTCCTACTGACCCTAAATGGACCAACAAACTTGGTCGCTAATTTGGCCGCAAAATAAATTGCCGCATCGGACAAGGAATAATTCCTACGCCAAACGAGATCTCCAGGTTGAAACTGTATGTCTCGTCTTCTCAAATTATAAGTTTTAGCGGTCTTATTTCCCGCCGCTTCCAACTTCCTAGCTATCTCCTGTCTCAGTTTCTGAAACTGCCTAACGGTATCCCCTCTATCTTGGTCCCTATCACTATCTCTAAACCCTACATCATGGCAACTAAATACCATGTTCCTACCAAAATTAACAAAATACGGCGAAACACCTAGCACCTCATGTTGCGAAGTTCGGATAGCACAGGCCACTTTTGCCAGTTGCATATCCCAACTCCGCTGGTTTTTGGAGACATACGCTCGGAGCGTAGTCTTAATTATTTGATTTATGCGCTCCGCAGGATTCGCTTGCGGATGGTAATGCGCCGTATACCGAAGTTGTGACCCGTACGCTTCACTAAGCGTCTTTAGTTCTTTGCTACGGAACTGGGGACCGTTGTCACAGATGATCCACTTTGGAACATTGAAGAGAACAAAAACGTTTTCTTCCAACTCTCGACAAACCGCTTTCGCTGTTGCGGACCGTAACGCGAACAACAAGGGAAATTTACTAAAATAATCGACGACCGTTAAAATATAAATAAAACCACGCGACGACTTCGACGACCAGACATTCTATTAAAATGGATCTTTTCTCAACCTCCACTGGTAGAGAAATAGACCCAGCTACTTCTACACCCGCCCCATCTGCTAACGCTACTGACCCAACACAGCTCTTTTCTAATCTAAATCCTAATTCTTTTAAAACTTTCCACCCGTCACCACCCACAATGGTACGACAGGCTCCTAACTCCTAAATTTGGTCTAGTGCCCCTACCGCTTGCCGCTAAAGTGAAACTTAAATGAACTCGACATTCCAGCTGATCGTCAGCAGACGATCTAACTTACGCCGACGGGACTCCTGTCCTGCTGTTACAAGAGCCCGTTCCCCATTTCCCGAATACGCCTACAGTCCCTACGATATACACCTACAGCCCCGAAACCGAAACATTTTCTTTGCACAGAACAGTTTTGTGCCAATTGCCCATCCCTGTTACAATTGTAACACCTAACTACCTGTCTAAAAGGGTTCTCTGGGGCTGTAGCAACAGAAGCAACTCGGTGTTGTCCAGACGAACTCGGTTGGTAACCACATTCTGGTTCCAACAAATGCCCACCTCTACTTGTTGGAGTAAATCTATTTACATTTACCTTAAGGGTATCTAGTTCCCTACCTAAGACAGCAAGTTCCTTAACCGTCTTTGGTTTGGCACTCGCTATCTGATCCTGATAAAAGGGGTCTACGTTTTTCCTCAATATCGAAATCATTCTTCCCTCTGACAAAGGTTCCGACAATCTTCGGAATAATGTCCTCATATTGGCAAGATACGTGACGAAAGTTTCATCCTTTCCCTGCGAACGCCGATTGATTTCTTCCAATAGAAGATCATCGTAATTTGCAGGAAGGAACTCCGCTTTGAGTTCCTTGACGAGTTCTTGCCAATCCCCCAAATCTTCCCTAACCGTCCTATACCACATAAGGGCCCTACCCGACAAAAGCTCCGAAGCGGATTTGAAAAGGTGGGAGTCCAGAACATCGTTAGCCAGACGAAGTTCCTCCACTCTTTCCAGGAATGCACTCACTGATGCTCCATTAGAGTCACCAGTAAATTTCACGTTCAGTGCACTTCTGTTGAACGACCATCTGTTCAGCAAAAGTGTCAACCCTATCAACCCTATGTCCCTATGGGACCTTAACACTAACACCACTGACTGAAGGACTACTGCCAAAACGACTTGGTTCAGGCAATGACCCTCCAGCCAGTCCTAACGCAGACCGCACACTATTTGGGGTCTGGCCAACTTGTACCTGAAATTTGGTTTGCCCTTTAACTGGAGTCTTTTCTTTCTCAACTTCTTCCTCCCTATCACTATTCTCACTATCACCAGTGAGATCTCCTAACAAACACAAAACCTTGTAACGAAGTGAGCTAATCGCATCTTCTTCGTCGTCTGCCTCACAAGGGGTCCTAGCTAACTTACCTATACACCACTCAATCTTTATAACAATCTTAATGTACTCCGAAGACTTTGGATTCTTCGGAGGTATTTTAAGAAGGCCCTTTATCTCCTCAATTTTTGCTTCGATAGCATTTCTATCCTCCTCATAGGTGAATGGGTACACCATGCTAACCTCCATCGAGTTTCTCTTAACGAGCAACCTCGATGACCTCAATGCTTTTCTCATCTCATCGACCGAACCTACTTTTAAACCCCTGACCTTCATCTCATAGGCCAGTTCGTCCTGAGCTAATCTTCCTATATTCATTTTTATTAAAAAAACCACCTAAATAATAACAGATACGAGAAAATCAAAACAAAAAATTACTGAAACAAAATTTAAAAAAAACTTGGCATCCCTTAAGAACTTGTAATATACAAAATATTCACTTTGAAGTTCAATTATCAAAATGAAAAACTATGACGTGGGTAAAAAGGTTTAAGAAAACAAAAACTATTTATAACCCACACGAGAAAACAAAAAAAAAAATAAAAGGTGTCAACCTTATCGATTTATATACCTACATGTAATAAAAAAAATCTTCACTTTAAATATCATTTACCTTAAAAATAAGAAACACTTAATTTCGAACTCGCCCGATGTGAGTACAAAAAAAAATTTAAATTTTCACCTACAACAAACTATAATATTCTTTATCACGAATTATTACTAAAGAAAAAATTAATTGTTCCAACCCAGAATTGTTTCTTCTAAGAGATATTAATATTTATAAAATCAAATCAGTAAAAAAACCTCAATTTAACACTAACTCAATTTGCCAAACAACAATCTAAATATCTCGAATTATCCCACGCGAGGAGAAAAAAAATAAACAATAACTCTATCAGCTATCACCAAAAGGAACTCAATTTAATTTCCACTCAAAACACGAGAAAATAAAATGCACGACTGGGTCGCACGAACTTGCTCGAATGTGTGACACTGGTTTAGGGGCTGGAGATTTTGATAAAAATAAAATTTTCAAAATTCTTAAATAAATACTTAAACTAATTTGAGCTAAAAAAAAGTACGCCATTTTTTTCTTGGATAGATTTGAATTTATGAGAATAAATTTATAAAAACCGCTCCACAGGGTTTTTGAGAAAAAAAGTTTTTTTTGAAAAATTTTTTGAGAAAAATTTAAAAAAAAAATTCAAAAACGCCAGTTTATAGGTATTCAGCAAATACATTTACTTATAATTTTAAGAAAAAAATATAATAAGCAGTTTTCAAAATATTAATTTTTTAAATTTTTTTTAAAAAAATGCTTTTAAAAATACAAAAAAATATTTTTCAAAAATGTTGGTATGCAATACAAATTGAGCTACCTACAACTATGTGTGCGTGAAATTTCGAAAGAATCGGTTGAGTCGTTTTCGAGTTAGTCGAAAACAAAAAAACGGTCCTATGGAAAGTACCGTTCCTAGCCATTTTTAAAACTTTTTTTTCAACCATATAATTGGTCGTACCTAAAAAGCAACACTGATTTTTTTAAATAGAAATCGTTTGAGCCGTTTTTGAGAAAAATAAATGTTAACATAACGGTTGTATGGCAGGTACCGTTATTTTTTGAGCTAAAAAAAAATTTCAATTTCCCCTCTGTACAATACCTAAAAAAGTCTATATACCAAGTTTGAAGCAATTCGGCCCACCCGTTTGGGCTGTAGGTGTCTATACATACAGACAGACAGACAGACAGACAGACAGACATACAGACGGACAGAATTTTTTGACCATCTTTTTTCGTCTTCGCTATCATCGTTATGTCATGTTTGATTGTTATCTCAAAACATTTTTTTTCGACGAATGCATAACTTGCCTTATAGTATCTACCTATAATAGTATCTACCTATAATAAATAATGAAAATAAAATTTTCAAAATTCTTAAATAAATACTTAAACTAATTTGAGGTGAAAAAAAAGTAATCCAGTTTATTTCTTGAATAAATTTGAATTTATGAGAATAAATTTATAAAAATCTGTGGAGCGGTTTTTGAGAAGAAAAGTTTTTTTTGAAAAACTTTTTGAAAAAAATTTTCAAAAAAAATTCGAAAACGCCAGTGCAGAGGTATTCAGCAAATACATTTATTTAAAATTTTTAGAAAAAAATTTAATAAGCAGTTTTCAAAATATAAATTTTTTAAATTTTGTATGTGTGTGAAGTTTCGAAAGAATCGGTTGAGTCGTTTTCGAGGTAGTCGAAAGCAAAAAAAAAACGGTCCTATGGAAAGTACCGTTCTTAGCCATTTTTTAAAACTTTTTTTTCAGCCATATGACTGGCCGTACCTAAAAAGCAACACTGATTTTCTTAAATTGAAATCGTTAGAGCCGTTTTTGAGAAAAATAAGCTTTAACGTAACGGTTGTATGGCAGGTACCGTTATTTTTTGAGCTAAAAAAACAAATTCAATTTCCCCTCTGTACAATACCTAAAAAAGTCTAAATACCAAGTTTGAAGCAATTCGGCCTACCCATTTGGGCTGTAGGTGTCTATACATACAGACAGACAGACAGACAGACAGACATACAGACGGACAGAATTTTTAGACCATCTTTTTTCGTCTTCGCTATCATCCTAATGTCATGTTTGATTGTTATCTCAAAACTTTTTTTTCGACGAATGCATAACTTGCCTTATAGTACCTATCATCGCAAGTAAAAAACTCACACAAAAAAAAATGAATAAAATGAAATAGAGAACAAAAAAAAAAATGTATATAAAACAAAAGACACCACAGAATTAAAAAAAAACCAGTTTACAACACTAACAAAATAAAAATATATCACCAACAAACTCCTTGCTGCACTCTATGCCTCTCCTCTTGGCTGGATCCCCTTCACTGCTCCACCTATTCCTTCCACAACACTTTGTTTCAAGAGGAAAACCTACACCACTAGAAAAAAAAATGAATTAGAACTTTTTTTTTAATCAATTTTTTGATGAGGAAAAAAAAACACCACACAATACAATACAAAATTCTTCCACTTTGGGCCCCACGTTGGGCGCCACTTTATTGCACTTTTTTCGCGGTACACGATAGGGGAAAGGGGGTAATTTAATTAATTTATTAATCTAATCGATCTTTTAAAACGCGATCAATTTAATTTCAGAAAAAAGAAAAAAAAAGAAGTAATTGTACACCGATACCGACGGCGGCGACGCACGACATGAATTTACTAATGATAATCCCGATTGACCACGAACGAAGGAAACGAAAGAGAATGCGAAAAAAAGTGTAATAACAGCTAGATCAAAATAGCTGTCACCACGGCTGCTCAGCTGGGGTGGGTTCGGTGGAAGAATTTTGTATTTCCTTCGATAAACTTGATTGATTTCGCAATCAAAATAGTTCATCAAATGAAGGAAATATATGATTGCAGAGTAGGGTGCAAAAAAAAAGCGGGCGCCAGGAATTTTTTTCTAAAACCGAATTAGAAAATTCCAAAACTAATTATGGAATTCGAAGAACCGATGTTTTAAATAAAATGAAAGAGAGTTATATTTAAATTGTTATTTTATTGTTTTGGGAAACCGTGGGAAAGAAGATCGCTGGACTAAAACCCAAAAGTCTTTTCAAATAAAAGGTTAAACAATTTAAATATGGCCGTTTGGCTCAAGGCAAAATTTAACAAGCAATTGAAGCTAAATACAAATAAAAGCAATTTAAAAGAAAAAAAAGGAAAGTAAAATCTGTTTTTAACAATTAAAGCGCGTCTCGAAAATTATAGGGAAAACTCGTATACACGTTGAATATAAATATATATTTTAGAATTTCAAATATATATTTATGTTCACAATCTAACACAAACTACTTATCTTATGTTGGTAATAACTCCTTTCTAGTATCTCCTTTTCAACTCCTCACGTCTCGAATCCTGATTCTAGTCAATCCCAAAAATCCTCGATCCAAAATAAAAATTAAAATATGTCTCCTTCTCGATTTTTTTTCCTTCACCAAAATTTCTCGATTTTACTTTAAACTTCTTGTATGCGCTTATAAGGCTTCCCAAGAGTGCCTTCCAAGCTTATTTTCATAGACAACTTTCTTCCCTCGTCCATTCCAATCAATCACTCATACATACAACGATACAACACAACCATTCGTTTCGAGATCATCGGTCACGGCTTTCTGGAAGCTTGACGCTCTATTAGAAAACAACCGTGGTGGGGTCTAACTAAACATACTCACACAAGTTGTTGGAGGTGTTTCTAAAACTTGTCAAAACTTACTCTCACGCACACAAACTATGTTTCGACAAGTTGTTGGATGTGTTTCCAAAACTTATCGAAACATTATGAACAAGTTCAGACTCTTTTCCAACTAAAACTATTTCCGAGAAAAATTGAAAAGAAACAAAATTGAGGAAAAGTCTCAAATAGGTTTTTCCTACTACTCTACAACTATCGCGCGGGATTCGAAGCGTGAATTATTTAATTAACTATTTTCGAAGATACAGAAAGGAGCGTTACTTTAAATTCATTTTCAAAATTCAACAAAACTAATCTAATCGCGTTAAAAACCCATTTTGTACATTAAACAAATTTACGTTATTTTAAGATAAAGTTAAAATTACGTTACGTTAATTAGAATTTTAAGATAAAAAGATAATTGTAAGATGTATAGTTTTTGTTGGTTGTTTGATGTAAGAAACCACCTGACTCGTTATTTCTTCGGCTCATCTGCCGGCTCTCTTCTCGTTTTGGAACGTACTCGAACACCTGCTTTTGTTGCTTTTGCAAAATAAGGCTAGGTACACCACTGGTTGATGAGACCATGGTTGCCCTCAACTTCACCAATATTTTGCAGCCACAACGAGAAAAAAGAAAGGGAAAAGAACGACCGAAGGGAAGTTTTTGTTGCGGTTAAATT
Organism: Platycheirus albimanus; assembly: GCA_916050605.2. Taxonomy (NCBI): domain Eukaryota; kingdom Metazoa; phylum Arthropoda; class Insecta; order Diptera; family Syrphidae; genus Platycheirus; species Platycheirus albimanus. Next base: position 122,966,316 of record OU696696.1, read on the forward strand.
TACCGGAACAAACGTCCTCTGAACCAATTATTGTGTTCAGAGCGCTCTGAACTATTGTGATGTATGTATTTGGCAGCACTGCATACAGTTTCTCAAAATGAGGTTTGGATGAAACCTTGTGAATTCTTTTTCTTTTATCTTTCTTTCTCACTTCTCATCCAGACGCCATTAGAGCAAGTTGTGTTTATAATTTAGTTTAAGTGGAATTTATATTGAATAAAAAAAAACTTTGAAGTTAAAAAAAATTAAAAGAAAAGTATTTAATTTAACGAACGAACGCAACAACTATTAATGAAACGAATTTAATATCCCATTAATTTAGTTTTCTTATGCCCATTTTTTGTAAACATTTAAAATCGATTCGGCGGCTATTTCATTTGTTTTTTTTTGAATTGGTATTGGTTGGTTTCGAAGCGTATCAATTTTATGTTTATATTTTTGTTTATTTTTTAGCTCAGTCTGACCCATCTACTTATTTGGAGCTCGTAGAGCGCACTCTGAACACACTCTGACGGATAAAATAAATACTTATTCTATGCTCTGAAGTCTCTGAAGCAAAAAAGAAACATTTATTTTCGTTTGACAACTCAGGCTCTGCTGTGAACTAAAAAAGAAAAAGCTCTTTTTATGTTTTTTATAAGAAAAACAAGATTTAAAAAAACTATTTAATTGTTTTTGAAATAATAAAAAAAAAATCATTCATTTCTAAAGAAATTTAAAGTAACAAAATTATTTCGTTTATAAAAGGCCCTTCACTTAAAAAAGTCATCGAAATCCTTTAAATGGCTTAGGAGAAAATCTGATATGAAAAATTCGACCCTTTTGGAGTTACCGTTATACCTTCAACACACATTTTACTCAAATTTTTTTTAACATAATCATATATGCCGTTTTGAGATACCTAAATGAATTTGTCAATAAAAATCACATTCCAGGTACCGTTAGTTTTGGAACTAGAATGCAAGTTCCAAAAATCCCTCTGTAAATGTTATAACAATACTGGGTAACAAGTTTGAAGCAAATCGGTCATCGGTAAACATTCATACAGGACGGAATGAATACCTTCATTTTTCAAAAGTCGTTCAAAAAATGCATCAACAATTTTATAACTTATATCTTTTCATTGCAAAAGGGCGGCAAATTAAATTTTTGCCCAGGGCAGCGAAAAAGCTGGATCGGGCCCTGATCCTATGGGTTCCACTTTAAGAGCGATGAGGTCCAGAAAACTTGCCGATGCCTTTAATTTTTGTAAACAAGAAGAAAACTTTTATTATTTCCAGAACTCACAAGTTAATGAATGTTAATGAGTTAATTAAATCTTTATTTGATTGCATAAAATAATAGAACAATAATTTGTCTTCAACTTAAGATTAATAAGGTTTGGCCTTTGGCCGTCTACCAGATTGACATTCTTTTTTAATTTTACTCAATATTATTAACATTTGTATTAACATTTCTTGTTTTCTGATTCATTATTAAAAGTCACCTTCAATTATTCTAGACCTTTATCTAAGCTCCATTATTGCATATCTATATAATACTTCCCAGCCTGATTCGACATTCAAAATGCACAGGACTTCATTTATATCCATGTAAGTCTTGCCAAAGTATCTTAATCGAAATTCTCTTAGAAGGGGGCACTTTTCAATGAAATGATGGAGATCCTCACTCTCCTTAATATTACAAACGTCGCACAAAATAATCAGCTCTGGCCGAAGTGGAATGTAATTGAGTTTAACTATTTCTCCTCTCATTTTAAATATTAAGGATATCATGGTAAGAGAATAGTGGTCTAAAAAAGTGTACGTGTTTTCCTGGAGATTAAAGTTTAACTGGCTGCAAATCATCCTATGCTGAAAAGATTGCGCATCCAACAAACAAGCATTATATATATAGCGACTTGCACCTTCTAGTAAATTTTGAAAGCAGATCCCCAACCCACCAGGGCTAATTTCTGCATGAATACGCACATTTTGCCCAATTTCTGCTCCCAACTCCTGCCACTTTATGACAAGATTACCTTTTGATACAAATATGCTTTTCAGAATCAGCTTGGGCAGTCTTCGCTCTTCCATCTCTAAGACTTTCATAACTTAATCAAAATTTAATTTAAGGACGCCCAAAAATAATAGTCGAACTGATGTTCTAAATGTAGCATGTAATTAGGTGTATTCAAAGGCAATCGGAAAATCTGTTTAAGGAAGTACCTCAGAAACCTTTCTTCCTCATCGGACTTGGAATATTCCCAAGCTTGAGCCCCATACAACAAAAAAGAGTGCAGTTGCTCGAAACAGTTCAATCTTCGCACTATGGTCAACGTTTTTATTATCAATGCAACGACCCCAAACTGCTGGAGGTGTCTCTTCATTTTAAAATTTGGGTCGATCAAAAGACCTAGATATTTATACTCCCGTACAATTGTAATATTTTGAGCTTTATACTTCCAATTTTCATTCAGAGATTTTGATTTGTCAAGGTCAACAGATAGATTCCAAAGACTGCAATAGTTTTCGAGTCGATTAACCATTCGCTGCATTCCCTCTACAGACTCTACAAAAAAACTATGTCGTCGGCAAATAACAGACAAGGCACCCATATTCGTTCAAGCTCTATTCCTCCTCCAATTGCTTCCACGATATCATTGATGAACAAAATAAAGAGTAAGATGCTCAACATGCAGCCTTATTGAACTCCCATTAACGTTGCAAAGTCTTCTGAAATGAAATCCCCTTCCCAAACATACGAGACGTCGCTCTCATACATCGCTTTTAAGACATTCACAATTTTGCTAGAGATTCCCCTCTTATACAGTTTATAAAACAAAACTTCACGTGCTATGGAATCAAAAACAACACGAAAATCTACGAAGACGGCATATAACTTCTTGGTCCTTCTTTTGTAACTCTCTACAATATTTATCAGCGAGAATAACTGATCTAAAGTTGACCGGTTTCTCCTAAAACCCGCTTGAAACTCATTAAAGATTCTTTTATTTTCAAACCACTGTGTCAACCTATTGAATATCAAGTACCGGAATAACTTAACAGAGGTGTTCAAGAATGAAATACCTCGATAGTTCTCTGGGTTGCTTAAAGCTCATTTTTTATGTAGTGGATATATTATAGCTTTTTCAAATTCATCCGGAACATTTGCTGTTTCAAATATCCTGTTGAATTCTTTGACTAATGCACACACGAATTCAATCGTACAGTTCTTGTAGAATTCTACTGGTATACGATCATATCACGTAGCTTTTCCTGCTTTAGCCTTATCTATCACATTAATCACTTTCAAAGATAAAAAAGGTAAATCCAGAAGCTCATCCGTGAAAAAAGGGACTGTAAACTGTGGAAGCGGTTAGAACCGGGGGGTGTTGAGAAGCTTTTCAAAATAGCACCGTTACTCTGCTGCCTGCAAGTAGGAACCAATCATGTTGGTTCTACCATTTATAGTTCTTTCAGCTTTTGCTGTTTGCTGCTGCATACATTTTCTTGAAAACAGCAGAGTTAAATTTTCTCAAGATTTGTAAGAAAGAAAATGACTTCTTCCTCGACTTAAGGCAATTTACGTCAAACAATCTTTGTTTAAATTTACTCTTCTGAATCGATAAGCTGCAGACTGGTACTGAACCTCTTATAAATTGAGTAAGGTTTTCCATGTGCAGTCTGTTGTTTTCTGCAATCCGCTTACCAAGTTCGTCGTTCAAATTCTTTTGATATAGGCGCAGACAACTTTTTTTCCAGAAAATCTTTCGAATGAGGGCCAGACTTTTTGACTTCGAGCTTTCTTCAGTCGCTGATATTGTGCATATGATCTCTATAGGCATGTGGTCCGAAAACTTTTGAGCAGCTACCTTGAAGTTCTTCAAGATTGAAATCCATGTCCCTGACATAAAACAGTAGTCTATGCCTGAACACGCCGTTCCTCGAATAAATGTGTATTCACCATAAGAATCACCTTCACAGCTTCCATGCAAGATTCTTGCATCAAATGCGTCCGCTGTCTCCAAAATCTTTTCACCCTTTCCATCGCAAACTTCATCTTTTTATTTTCGGGATGAATTGAAAATTTCTGATACAGTTACACTCACAAAATTATTTTGCGACAAGTCAATCCTCACGTTGAAATAACCAATGAGTAACAGATTTATTTAAGATAAATCATTCATCGCGTTGCAAAGTTCTTCATAGTCCCTCATCTAGTGGTTACAGTTTAAGTAAGTTGGGAAAATGTAAGGCACGCAACCGTTGATATTTAACTCCAAGACGTTAATTTCTTCCACCTGTTTGAACTGTATTGACATTCCTTTGAGACATTTGTCATACCCATATAGTTTACCAACACTTCCTCTTCCAAAAATATTTATTTTAACTGCTGGAATCCATTTTAATAAATAATGACTAAATACACCGTCCAATTTCTGTTTTTCATCTTCTAAAACATGTGTTTCATAAAGTAGAAATACAGCGAAAACTTTTATATAGTCGAAGAAATTTATAGTACAAAACTTGTTTTTAAGACCAGATACGTTAAACCCTAATATTCTTAAATCTATAATTTTTATTTCGTTCTGGTAGCCATTTGCGCCTCAGTCCAAGCTTACACCTGGATCTTCACTCGAACGCGAACTTGCTCACAGCGGCTGTTTCTCGTATTTGATCCGAAGAAACACTACCAACTTCGGGTTGTTCTGTTCGATTGCTGAATACCATTCATGAAAAATCCACTGATGAAAAAAGACTAGGAATATCACCTCAGTGCGTCCAAAGGACCCAAAACTCACAATATAGATCACAGGTTCCACAGACAGGCAGTAAATATAGGAAATGGAACAAGTAAGAATAGACAAACCTTTTATATTGACAGCCATCCTGAAGAGAATTATGAGAGCTGTCCTGAAGAAAATTATCGGCTATAAATGTTGTCGATGAAAGAAATTTTGACATAAATAAGCCTCGGAAATTCAGTAGGGTATTTAGATTTATAAGCAACCATAATACAAACCATTTACCGTACATCAATATTAAAAGTTTATACAATAAAAACCTGAAATGTTTAATAGATACGGGAAGTAACAAATCCTTTATAAATCCTTTATAAATAGAGATTGTCAAAGATGAATATATTAACCCTATAAGTATTAAAACAATTAAAAACAATTGTTAATAAACAAAGAAGAATGCAAAGTTTGTTAGAATTGAAAACGGATAAAACTTTAACATTTTTGTTGTTTAAATTTCACAATTATTTCGATGGACTCATTTGGACCGATATAGTGAGAAAATTTCAATGAAAATTTATTTAAAAAAATTCAATTTTAGAAACTGAAAACTTAAAATTCCCATTAAGCTTTAAGCCGAATTCGACCTCGAAAACTAACGTGGTCTCTGAGCAAAGCAAATTAGTTTGCAATCTTCCATTAGATATCAAATCTGGAAACATTTATGTAATGCCTACTACAATAAGAGAAAACCTCAGTATATCTGAGATATTATACGAAGCTAAAGATTGGTATTCTAATATTGAAGTCGTAAATACTTCTGATACTTCTCAAACATTTTAATTAAACAGCCAATTGAAGTTGAAGCCTTGTCATCTAACGAATATGTTATGTATAACTTTCCTTTCAAAAATGAGGAACATTTGGGAAAAACAAATATTTTAGAAAGTTTATAATCCAATAGCTTAAATTCTGAAGAAGAAAAAGCTATTCTTAATTTGTCTAATAGTTATAAAGATATACTCTTTAAAGAGGGTCGGATTTTGACTTAAACTAATCTGACAAAACATGCAATTAATACTAAAGACAAAATACCTATTTTCTCTAAAACATATCGCTATCCATATATCGACAAGGAGGAGATTTAAAAGCAAATTTCTGATATGCTAAAACAAGGCATCATCCGCATCAGTTTTTCTCCCTGGTCTTCCCCTATATGGATAGTGCCCAAAAACAGCTAGCATGGGCAAGCGTAAATGGCGGCTAGTCATTGACTATCGTAAATTAAATGACAAGACAATTGAAGATAAATTTCCCTTGCCAAATATAACCGAAATTTTAGACAAAATTGGCCGATGCATGTATTTTTCAACGCACGATCTCGCTTCCAGTTTTCATCAAATCGAAATTAGAGAGAAAGACACAGAAAAGACAGTTTTTTCAAAACGGGCATTACGAGTTTCTTTGCATGCCATTTGACTTAAAAAATTTTAGATCTACGTCTCAAAGAGCTTTCGACAATGTCCTTCAAGGTCTAATAGGAAAAAACTGTCTTATATACATGGATGATATATTTATCATATTTTCCACATCACTCCAACAGCATGCTGAAAACTTGAAATCCGCCTTGGAAAGCTTAAACACAGCAAATCTAACAGTTCGAGTAGAAAAGTCTGCCTTTTTTGAAAAAGAAGTTTTTTTCTTTGTTTCAGTCCAAAGAAAATAAGTGCTATAAATAATGTTCCTATACCCAAGACAACAAAACAAATAAAATCATTCCTAGGGCTCTTAAAATATTATAGTAAGTTCATTCAGGACTTTGCTTAACTTACCAAACCTATGACCGAATGCTTACGTGAAGAACAGTGTAAAGTTAGATTCAAAATATATAAATTGCTTTGAAACTTGAAAAGCTCTTCTACGTAATGATCCCATACTGCAGTATTCGGACTTTAATAAGCCTTTCATCCTTAAAACCGATACCAGTAACGTTGTTTTAGGCGCAGTGTTGTCCCAGGGTCACATAGGTTCGGATAAACCGATTTATTTTGCAAGTCGGATCTTATCCACAAGTGAAGATAGTTATAGCACCATAGAAAAGGAACTGTTAGCTGTAGTTTGGGCTACAAAATACTTCCGTCCCCTACTTATATGGAAGAAGATTTGAAAAAGTAACCGACCACAAGCCACTTACTTGGCTCTTCTCGTTAAAAGAACCTAATTCCAAGTTGGTACGCTGGAGGCTACAACTTGAAGAGTTTTACTACTTTATCACACATAAAAAGGGAAAACAAAACTCGAACGCCGACGCTCTATCAAGGATAGAATTAAATGTCAACCATGCGACTGAAGTCGAAAACTTGGACTTAATTTCAGTCCAGAACAATTTAGACGAGCGAGACAAAACATCTACTATTCATTCTGCACAAGAGAACATGTATGATAGGATACCTATATCTGAGCGCTCATTAAAAAAAATTTTCTAACCAAATTATATTGAAGCACAATGAGAATAAGACAAGAATAAATCCAAAATTAACAATTTTGTTAAAAAAAAAAAAAAAAGAATAACCTACAGTCGAACACAACAAAAAAAATGACGAATCTGCTATAATGAGTATTTTTAAAGTTTTTATCAGTACAAAAAGAGTTTCCGCCATACTTACTGATGAAGATGATGCAACATTTAAAACCATTCAGTCAGTGTATTCAAATTATTTTAGCAATAATAAGCACTTGAAACTTGTTATATGAAGTATTTTTTTAGAAGATATATCTGGAAACAACTCACAGGGAAAGGTCATAAGAGATTATCATAAGTACTCGAACCACAGAGGTATAACTGAGTCTCTAAATCATAAAAAAAATATTTTTATCGTAATATGAAAAATATAATTACCTCCATAATAAATAGTCGCGAGATTTGCCAAAAACTGAAATATGATCACAAAAAAAACCTTTAAGATTCGAAATAACTTAAACAAATTCAATGCCCTTAGAAATTGTTCACGTCAATATCTATTCAGTGCATAAAGAAAATTTTTCATCATAATAGACAAATTTAGTAAATTTGCTTCTGTTTATTTAATTTCTTCTCAAAACAGCACTAACATTATCAAATCGTTAAAACATTTCTTTTCTCAGCACGGGACTATTAATCTCGGATAATGGTAGTAATTTTAGCTCTTCAACTTTTAAAGAGTTTTTGGATATTCATGTGATTAACCATCATACAATATGCGCCAAGACTTCTAACGGTAATTCCCGAATAGAAATATTTCACTCTACCCTTACTGAAATTATCAGGATTATTAAATCACAAAATAATAAAAAAGCCATTGGTGAAATTATCGATGAGGCAGTAATTACTTACAACAATAGTGTTCACTTTGCAACAAAATTGACACAATGTTCCAAGAGGATAAATTTCCAAGATAATATTTGGCGTGGTAAGACGAAGAAAACACTTTTTTTTAGCCCCCCACTTTTGGGGAAAATAATTTTTGGCGGTTGTTCTAGTTGTTCTAAACATTGCTCCCAATTTATATTTCCGAAATAAAATTTGTAGCGGTTAGGAGAGAAAAACTTTTTTTTTTCGCAGCCCCTCACTTTAAAAAAAAAATTGTTTGCGGTTGTTCTAGGTTGTTCTACTTGTTCTTAACATTGTTCCCAATTTTTATTTCCGAAATAAAATTTGCAGCGGTAAGGGGAAAAAGCTTTTTTTCACACCCCCTAACTTTTATAAAAAAAAATTTTGGCGGTTGTTCTAGGTTGTTCTTGTTGTTCTAAACATTCTTCAAAATTTATATTTCCGAAATAAAATTTGTATCGGTAAGGGGAAAAAAAACTTTTTTTTCGCAGCCCTTTTTGAAAAAAAAAAAAAAAAAAATGGCGGTTGTTCTAGGTTGTTTTAGTTGTTCTTAACATTGTTCCCAATTTATATTACCGAAACAAAATTTGTAGCGATAAGGGGGAAAAAAACTTTTTTTCGCAGGCCCCACTTTTTGAAAAAAAATTTTTTGGCGGTTGTTCTAGGTTGTTCTAGTTGTTCTAAACATTGTTTCCAATTTATATTTCCGAAATAAAATTTTTAGCGGTAAGGAGAAAAAAACTTTTTTTTTTTCGCAGCCCCCCACTTTAAAAAAAATTATTGGCGGTTGTTCTAGGTTGTTTTACTTGTTCTTAACATTGTTCCCAATTTATTTTCACTCTTAATATGTATTTACAGCCATGCTGCAAAAAAAAAATTAAAAAAATATTCATGGGAAAACGTCCTGTTTAAATCGCAACGTAAATGCAAAGAGTTGGATTGGCTTTCACATCTTCACTCGCACGTGTAGATTTTGCGAGCAGGTCGTCAAAATGTACCCAGTTCTCGCCATATAAGGCACAGGCAGAGTAGTGCCCTGGCATTCGTACTGTTTGGCCTGGGCGGAAATGAACGATGCCTGCCACAGTGTACGTGCATTTATTTAAAATTATTGTCTTTGAGAATGATTTCAGATCATAGGAGCCATTATCTGATCTAATGCACTCTATGAAAAGATGAGAACGGTAGTCAACATCAACGCGACGTTCTGTGTTACAATTTGCACACCGTTTTTCTGGTTGCCTACTGTTCTGCAGTTTTTTGCATCTTCAAGTTTGCTATACCCATGAGCCTCGATCGTTTCGAAATCCAATTGTACCAACGTACGGCTTGCGGTCGTAGAGTTTTTGCATATAATGCATTCTATGCGCCGGACAAAACTTGGCCCATCCGAGAATAAGCATTCGCATAGGTGGCATACGTTTGAAAGGGCATTGATCCGGACTACTTTCGGCATCTCTTCGTCAACAAAGTCCTGAAATTTGCCTAGCAGACGTGTACGATATTTATTAACTAGTGCACATGGACCTTTAGCTCCAAACGTTTTCGTGAACTTGAAAGACTCCGAAGAAGACCCTTCAATGATATCATTTAATTTGTCATCAAATCAAATCCACATGTATTCATTAAAACAAATCTTTTTCGTTTATACGTAAATGATGGACATAATATACCATTCGGGAGAAGGCTCATGGCAGCTTTTCGCTTCTTGCTCGACGTCGCTTCTCCCAACTAACTAACTAAATAAAGACGCCTTGTCACTTTTCTTAGCTCACCTGCTTCGTTTTTATTTGCCCAATTATGCTCGAATAGGAGTTCTTGCAATTCTTCTATTGATGAGTCGGTGTCTCTGATTTCTTGTTCATCATTGTGTTTCGACATTTTTAATGATCCCACCAAATTTATACTATTAGATGATAAGCATCTGAGCGGGGTTGAGAGTACAGCCTCACATGTTTACGATTCTGTTTTGAAATCATGAATGTATGGCTCGAACGTATCATTATTTGTGGTGTCTGATATATCGGGATTTGTTGCCTCTCGTCGTTCCTCATTTACTGATCTTATCATTACCAACTTTGTCGACTGTGATATGCCCACCTTGGCCGTGGCAGAAATCTTAGACTTATCAAGAGGTGCAATTTTTGCTGTTTTCACGACTGCCGCTCCCAGTGCGTCAGACTTGGCAAGTTTCATGCGGCCAGAGAAGGAATTGATGTGAGTGTCAACAAATTTATCTATTCGCATTGGGCGAGGTTTTGCCCGAAGCAGACGATGCTTCAAATCGTTGAACTCTACTTCTACTGCTGATGATGTGGCTGTTTGTGTGCCGAACAAAAATATCGGTGCCATAATACGGGTGTAGAAAGAAAAATAGCACAGTAATAACTTAATTTTTTTTGCAACTGCCGGCGCATAATAAGGATTTGCATCCTCACCCTCTTTAGTTAAATTTCCTTTTGCATCTTCCTCGCACCTCACAAAGAAGGTGGCTGCCCATTCCGATAGAGTTTCAGGTATGTCGTCATTGTTCTCCGCGTCGTCATCATAGAAAAAGTTTGTCTGAGGTGCTTCAGATGCTTTAGTTTCTTCGCTCTTACCTGTTTGTATACCGTCTGACTTACTCGCTCCGGAATAGCTTCCTTCTTACCTGCTTAGTGCGATCCATTAGTAGAGTCATTATTGAATCCGGATCTCCTTTAGTGATGCAACGTAGTTTTTGGAATACTTCTTGAGCCAAACACGGTAAGCCATCGATATTGTTCCCATAGTGTTCGTTGTTGCCTAGTATGATGAAGGATTAAACAATATCTTGAAACTCTCCGAAATCGTTGACCTTGGTGAGATGAGACATAACCATTATGTATAAAGTCCACGCGAAATAATGGATTTTTGATAGATCCCAACGGCAAAGTATTTGTACGTAATGTGATACATCCAAGCGCAGAAAACAAGAGAGCAACTTATCCGATACTTCTGTAATACAGTTGAAACATATCGACAGATAGTCTTTTAAATCTCTACATTGCCCGAATACTCTTGCAATACCACCCATCAGTGCTTTATCGAAATGGCAGACGACCTGTTTTGGCAACGGAAAGTTTGCCCTATGTTTCGTACCAATCCTTATGATGTCGTTGAGCCAGTCGCATATGGAATTGGTGTTTTGGGAAGCGCTTACCATTTGAAAAACTGGTATTTTCGATTCTGCGGTTTCGGCAATGATCTGGTAAAGATAAATATGAGAACAAAGCTCGTCCGTTGGCTTCTTTAATTTTTTTATCAAGGAACCGGTTCCATCTATACAAATACGATCGTAGTTGTCAAGGTAGATAGCAATCTAATGTGGCGTCCAGTAATGCACATAAACATGATCCAACCATCCAACCCAATTGAATGGATTATACCGGCATGCCTGTCGTACTTCATGACACTTACATTCTCCATGGGATCTTTTCCTTTTAAACCGAATTTGATATTTTCGCGTTCTTGTTTTGCTTTCCATACAACAGAATTTTTCGGTAAATGAGCGGGTTCACGATCTCCGAAAGCCATCAATTTATGTGCTACACTTACGCACCAGATGCACGGCAGAATATTGCTCTCTACTATTTTAGTGGAAATATCAATCCTCCGTTGGCCTTTTAGTTGACGTTTCTTGTGGTCAATAACGGATTCGTCAATGTTTTGTACGGGGCACTCCATTGTGACATCACGTTTAGGTGCAGGTTAGTTTCCAACCATCGTACATGGTACATCCGTTTGGTCCCAGAGGAGCTCGAATAATGTATCAGTCCAGACTTTTTCTCGTAAGAACTGTGTAATTTTTTTCAGATAGTACTCTGTCAGCATATCGCAGTTCTTCTGGTGTCATGATGACCCAAGTCTTGAAAGGAATATGCAATTTAAATGATATTTCACCCTGCAAATTTGGATTTTTCAGATTTGAGTCTATTTCCGAATCATCAAGCTTCGATTCATCTCGAACTTTGACATTGTGATACGCGAGAATCTTTTCCAAAGTCTCATATCGATTATTTTTTATGATCGTGTAAATATACTTGGGAAAGATTTTATTCCCATCGGTACTGATTTTTTCGCTAATGTTTTCATAAAGTTGATCAGTCAGTACAGCAGGTTGTTCCGATGAATCTATTAAATTACGGTTATCTGGAGACAACACCTCGCTTAAAATATGTGGTACGTGACGTGCCATTTTGAACAAAGTCTATGGTATGCGTTTAAACTATGTTAAACACGATGAGCAGAGAGAAATGTGCAAACTCCTACCTTTGCCGTCGTTATCGTTACAAGTCACGAGTAGCACTGGACTGAGAATAGGGACTGGCGCGATTTTGAAAGTTGGAATGTATGTATCCCACTGATGAGTTTTCTTCTGCTTCGTTGGATATTTCTCAATAGAATGAGAAATATTATATGTACCCAAATGAAAACTAAAAACTTGAAAATAATATTTGTTTTCAAAAAAATTGTTGCGAAAAACAAAATTTTTGTTTGCCTTTCTCCTACCAAATTTATTTTGGAAATATAAATTGGGAACAATGTTTAGAACAACTAGAACAACCTAGAACAACCACCAAAACATTTTTTTCAAAAAGTGGGGGGCTGCGAAAAAAAGTTTTTTTTCCCCTTACCACTACAAATTTTATTTCGGAAATATAAATTTTGAACAATGTTTAGAACAACTAGAACAACCCCCAAATTTTTTTTTCCCCAAAAGTGGGGGACTAAAAAAAAAGGGTTTTCTTCGTCTTACCGCGCCAAATATTGTCCTCTTGGAACATTGTAGAACAATTCTACAACAACTCAGAACAACTTTTACAATCTTGAAATTCTAAAAATGGGGGGCTTACTTCCTGTACCCCTCGTCGCCTGGATAAAATACTGTCGTAAGTTACAATTTGCTACTTTTGGGGAGACGCAATTTAAGTTCAAACATTTCTTCTCAAAAACTATACGGTGAATTTTTTTAAAAATGGAATAGCTTATGCAGAAAATGTCTGGCAACTCAAAAACGTGAAAGGAAATGTAATATTCTAATAAAGGAAGGAATAAGAGTAAATTATTCTCAATATGCCGGTGTCGTATGTGAAGTTTTAACCTAAACTGCTCGTAACCCAAACATATACGACAAAATAATCACACATACGACAAAAATAAAACAAATTCAAATGTCGTTAAAATATAACATATAACATTAAAACAAACTTCCTTTCTATATAAAAACAGAAATAAACTCAGATTTTTTTTTTTATGATTATTTATTTTTCTATGTAAAAAATATTTTTTGCAACAAAACTTAAAATAAACAAAAGTAAAAATTAAAAATAAATAATTAATTTATATTATTCGATTAGACGGCTAAAAAATTTTATTAATTAAATATTAATTTAACTAACATTTAAGTAAAGGAATAAAAATACTCTTTAAAAAGCTTAAAGTTTTAATTATTTTTTAAAATGGCACGATAAAATGTTTTGTCTTTATTTTTTTCAAGATATGGAATCATACTTTTTACATAATTTTTTTTTCTTGTAGTCGATGGCCTTGGATGAAGCTATACGTAGCATTTTTTGCCATAAATTGGCATCACATCGGCTTTGAAAACGTCCGGTGTTTTTGATCAAATCGTAATAGGTGTAAAACGCTTCCTTAAATGAAGTCTAACATCCTATTTTGTAAGCATTTTCTTTGTTAAAGATTAGTGTTTTGACTTTAAAAAACTGGATCTGTTTATAAGACTGGTTTTAAGACTTATAAGCATAATTTTTTTTTATCCTTTGTAAGTTTAGGTGTGCTTCTAAGTATTTTCTGGATCTCGTTGAACGGCAATATTGAGAGTCTAAAGCCGCGAAGCTCGAAATATGGTCCTTCACCTCATCTACACGGTCGACATCTGTAGCCTTTCTACCACGCTTATTTTGAGATTTAGTAGACTCTCCATTTGTATATTTTAAGAATAAATGGTATATTGTTCTTTGTGATATACTCAATGTGTTTAAAAAATACTTCTTGCATACTTGTATGATCTCATGCCTTACTTTAAAATAGTAATGAAAACTTGCCTTTTTTTGTGGATTTTCAATATGTCTGGTATTTTTTCGTCTACGTTTAACTTCATCTTTTTTTATATAAGTTCCATAAAATATTTTTTTGTCCTCTGATGATAGACTCCAGAAATTCATATGAATGACTTCCCTCTGAAAAATCATAAATGCTAGTATTTCATTGTGCAAATCTGTCTTCAAATCTCTCTTTTGCCTTATCATGCGTTATCTTACGCATAGAGTTCTTCAGACACACTTGGTGCAGGGGACTCGTACAACCTCTGCGGCATCTTGATCACAACTGAATTTATACCAGTCTGTGCCTTATCTTATGAGACATACGACAAACGTTTACCAAATTTTCAGTAAAATATTGTCGTATGTGCATCAAAAATGATACATACGACAATTATTTACCAAACTTTCACTGAACAGATTTTGTATGAAAAAAATGTCGTATGTTTATATTTTGTCATTATGTGTAGCATTTTGTATACACGTACGACAAAGAAATACTTAAATGTTGGCGAACTTGCACATACGACAAATTTTAATAAAATTATCTTGGAAACTAACGTAGATATTGAAAAACGGATTTCACTGGGTTGTAGAGAAAAATTCAAATAACAAAACTGCATTTAAATCTCAAAACCTCAACTTTGCACATACGACAATATTTTATCCAGGCGACGACCTTTTGAATTACTCAACGGGCATATTAGCAAAACTAATCCATTATTTTTTGTAAATGAGAATACCAAAACAGAGCAAGAATACTTAATTCAACCTATAAAAGATTACAAAAAATTGACAAATACTACATTTTCACTAGGGCCGAGATTAGGATATTTGAAAATTTGCTAAGAAAGTGTTTTCATCTAGGTTTGCACATTTGGTTTGACAACAGGCTATCTTCTTCATTTTTCTTTTTTACAACCTTTTCATTCCTTCTTCTTGTTTTTGTTTACTACTGCCGTTGCCCTGTATATTATTTCAAAATTGTTTTATTGTATTGTTTACTTCGGGATCCGTTCAAAATCCCGAAAATCAAATTCCCGAAAGTTCAAAATCCTGAAAAATCAAAATCCCGAAAAATCAAAATCCCGAAAAATCAAAATCCCGAAAAATCAAAATCTCGAAAAATCAAAATCCCGAAAAATCAGAATCCCGAATGTTCAAAATCCCGAATGATAAAAAGCTAATTAATTACAAATGTTACAGACACAGGCGCCTGCCTGACAAATTTACATACCCTTAGCGGAGCAGCGAAGCTGCGTGAGCGCGGTGTGCCCCCGAAAAAGGAGGAGAAAATCAAATGATCCCGCGAAGCGGGCCACCCAGGTCAAATTAATTACAAATGTTACAGACACAGGCGCCTGCGTGACAAATTTACATACCCTTAGCGGAGCAGCGAAGCTGCGTGAGCGCGGTGTGCCCCCGAAAAAGGAGGAGAAAATCAAAAGATCCCGCGAAGCGGGCCACCCAGGTCAAATTAATTACAAATGTTACAGACACAGGCGCCTGCGTGACAAATTTACATACCCTTAGCGGAGCAGCGAAGCTGCGTGAGCGCGGTGTGCCCCCGAAAAAGGAGGAGAAAATCAAAAGATCCCGCGAAGCGGGCCACCCAGGTCAAATTAATTACAAATGTTACAGACACAGGCGCCTGCCTGACAAATTTACATACCCTTAGCGGAGCAGCGAAGCTGCGTGAGCGCGGTGTGCCCCCGAAAAAGGAGGAGAAAATCAAAAGATCCCGCGAAGCGGGCCACCCAGGTCAAATTAATTACAAATGTTACAGACACAGGCGCCTGCCTGACAAATTAACATACCCTTAGCGGAGCAGCGAAGCTGCGTGAGCGGGTGTGTCCCCGAAAAAGGGAGTTAAAATCCGAAGAACCCGCTAAGCGGGCCACCCAAGTACTGCTGATTATGAAAACTGTTGACACAGGCGCCTGCCTGCATCACTAATCCGATTTTTCAGTATTGATTGCTATTCGGGATTTTTTCGGGATTTTGATTTTACGGGATTTTGATTTTTCGGGATTTTGATTTTTCGGGATTTTGATTTTTCGGGAATTTGATTTTTCGGGATTTTGATTTTTCGGGATTTTGAACTTTCGGGATTTTGGTTTTCGGGATTTTGAACCAGACCCGTTTACTTCCGCCGTTGCTTCGATTGTTGGTTTTTTTTACTTTTGCCGTTGCCTTGGATTTTGTTTCCAAGTTTACATTTCAGAAAATATCTATTCAATCGTTTTCAATTAAGTTGGGTTTGATTTCTTTTCACATAATTTGCAACATTGATTGCGTCCAAATCAAAAAAAATTTAATTTTATTTTGTATGGAATGTGGAGTAAAATTTGGAAATTTTCTACGATATCACCTTTTTAGCCCTAATGAAAACATAATTGATTCTTATTCACGCTCGAAGCATAAGTAACAAAGAAAAAATTATTGAAAAACGAAATGAAAATCAAAGCGGCCCACCAGTTTTTATAGGGAATGAGACAATATATGAGTTAGATGACAGAAGGAACAAGTCGGCACCAAGATTTACGAGCATAAAGTTGTTAAGAACAATAAAATAACCATAGACTCAAATTAACGAAAAGTCCATTAACAAAAAATTAAAAAGAAACATAAAAATGACACTTAACTCAAACATTAATTAATTAAACTTTTGACATTTAAACAAATGTCTCTCGATTTCATGTCGTAAAACAATATAATTTATCCCTTGCAAAAAGTAACATGAATATCTTCTTTAAATCAACAGATTATGCTTTTCACATGTTTACATTTTTGTCTCTTATATTATTACAACAAACCTTTAAACGATCAAACTGTGTGGCTTCAAATTTAATACACTCTGAGTACTAAAATCTCCCTTAAAACCCAATTCCTATTTCCTTAAAACCACAGACCAATACAGACCGCCAACTCGTACTCTTGCCTGAAACACCATCGAAATATTTTGTTCTTGTCTGTGGATACGTGTACATCTTTGTCTGTGCATTTTGTGATGGCAACCTTCCCTGCGTATGCCATTTATTTGGTTGTTGTGTTTGCTGCTCCCAAGGGACAGCGTCACACTCTCAAAATAACTGGCATGTCAGCTGATTTGCAGCTTGTTGGCATAAAGAGAGCCCATACAGTGAGTTGGCGGTCTGTATCTCATTGGTCTGCGCTTAACTGCTGGAACACAATACAAAAACGCAGTCAAAACCGCAGCCGCAATCGAATCGCATGCCGTACGTACCTAATTATAAGTACCCAAAATGGAATCGTACGTACTCCACCTTATTTTTACAATTTCCACTGAAAAACATGCATATATATGCATATAATAGATGATAAAACATATATCGCATCATGTATAGTCTTTTCTACTATAAATTTTTACTTACCTGACCTAATTTGTAAAAGGATTGTATTAGCACGTTCGGGTTTTTTTTTTTATGGAATGTCAAAAATATGCGCGTATTTATTAAAATTTGGCCAACTCGTCCATCGCCGTTTGCGGCTGCGTTTGTGGATCCGTCTGGTTATGTTCACAACATTGAATTCGTGTGTATTCAATATTTTTACATGCAATACGGATGCGTTTGCGGACCCGGCTCCGGCTCCATTTTGTTCCACCAGTAAACCGATGAATTTGATCATTTTGACAAGCTCTGCTATTCAACATGTAACTTGCAACACATCCATCATTTGAGGCGAAACCCTGATTTCGCCGATTAATAATTATGAATTTCAATCATCGGTTCATTCAGTTCATTCTTGCATGGGAGGAGTTACAAGCAACATACTGAACACATTTATAAAGATACTAGCGAAAAGTACCCGGCGTTGCCGGGTTTCTGTGGAACGAATTTCCTCCGAACACAAAGTACTATGAATAATAACAACTATCGTAGAACATTCCCGATACCAAAAAAATCTCTCGAGCATTATTCACATTCCCAATTCTAATAAATGGGAAATATTACTGTGGAAATTTTATCCGGGATAGCCCCTTGTAGCTATATAGATATCGCATATATAATCCTATAGCGCCATTCGTTAGCGCAAAAGCACTTAAAATAGGTGAACTTAAGAAACTATCAATCTCTTGCCATTTCTTAAACATTTTGAAAAAAGCTTATAGAAGCATATGAACATTGATTTTTCATTAAAAAATTTATAGCGCTTGGAACTATTTTTTAGAGCATATTGTTGCCCTAACTAACTATCACTATCTGCTCTTCATTTTGAGCTTCTTTCATTGTTTAATTTTATTTTTTTTTTTTCATTTTCATTATTTTTATTTGTTTCTTTTACTTTTTCCGTGATGAAGTGATGAAATCTTTTTCAAAATCAGAAGTAGAACAAAAAAAAAATCATTCGATTTAAGAAAGTGTGTTTTCCGAAATTTAATCGATTTTAAGATTCTTTTCCGAAAAGAATCCACGATTATCGAAAACTGTCAACTCCATTTCTGTTAAATTTAAAAAAAAATTTCTCTAATTTGAAAACAAATGTTCGTTTGTTAAAATCAAAAATACATTCAAGATATAACATATCATTTCATAACATATCATAACATTATCATTATCATTATCATTATCATTATCATTATCATTATCATTATCATTATCATTATCATTATCATTATCATTATCATTATCATTATCATTATCATTATCATTATCATTATCATTATCATTATCATTATCATTATCATTATCATTATCATTATCATTATCATTATCATTATCATTATCATTATCATTATCATTATCATTATCATTATCATTATCATTATCATTATCATTATCATTATCATTATCATTATCATTATCATTATCATTATCATTATCATTATCATTATCATTATCATTATCATTATCATTATCATTATCATTATCATTATCATTATCATTATCATTATCATTATCATTATCATTATCATTATCATTATCATTATCATTATCATTATCATTATCATTATCATTATCATTATCATTATCATTATCATTATCATTATCATTATCATTATCATTATCATTATCATTATCATTATCATTATCATTATCATTATCATTATCATTATCATTATCATTATCATTATCATTATCATTATCATTATCATTATCATTATCATTATCATTATCATTATCATTATCATTATCATTATCATTATCATTATCATTATCATTATCATTATCATTATCATTATCATTATCATTATCATTATCATTATCATTATCATTATCATTATCATTATCATTATCATTATCATTATCATTATCATTATCATTATCATTATCATTATCATTATCATTATCATTATCATTATCATTATCATTATCATTATCATTATCATTATCATTATCATTATCATTATCATTATCATTATCATTATCATTATCATTATCATTATCATTATCATTATCATTATCATTATCATTATCATTATCATTATCATTATCATTATCATTATCATTATCATTATCATTATCATTATCATTATCATTATCATTATCATTATCATTATCATTATCATTATCATTATCATTATCATTATCATTATCATTATCATTATCATTATCATTATCATTATCATTATCATTATCATTATCATTATCATTATCATTATCATTATCATTATCATTATCATTATCATTATCATTATCATTATCATTATCATTATCATTATCATTATCATTATCATTATCATTATCATTATCATTATCATTATCATTATCATTATCATTATCATTATCATTATCATTATCATTATCATTATCATTATCATTATCATTATCATTATCATTATCATTATCATTATCATTATCATTATCATTATCATTATCATTATCATTATCATTATCATTATCATTATCATTATCATTATCATTATCATTATCATTATCATTATCATTATCATTATCATTATCATTATCATTATCATTATCATTATCATTATCATTATCATTATCATTATCATTATCATTATCATTATCATTATCATTATCATTATCATTATCATTATCATTATCATTATCATTATCATTATCATTATCATTATCATTATCATTATCATTATCATTATCATTATCATTATCATTATCATTATCATTATCATTATCATTATCATTATCATTATCATTATCATTATCATTATCATTATCATTATCATTATCATTATCATTATCATTATCATTATCATTATCATTATCATTATCATTATCATTATCATTATCATTATCATTATCATTATCATTATCATTATCATTATCATTATCATTATCATTATCATTATCATTATCATTATCATTATCATTATCATTATCATTATCATTATCATTATCATTATCATTATCATTATCATTATCATTATCATTATCATTATCATTATCATTATCATTATCATTATCATTATCATTATCATTATCATTATCATTATCATTATCATTATCATTATCATTATCATTATCATTATCATTATCATTATCATTATCATTATCATTATCATTATCATTATCATTATCATTATCATTATCATTATCATTATCATTATCATTATCATTATCATTATCATTATCATTATCATTATCATTATCATTATCATTATCATTATCATTATCATTATCATTATCATTATCATTATCATTATCATTATCATTATCATTATCATTATCATTATCATTATCATTATCATTATCATTATCATTATCATTATCATTATCATTATCATTATCATTATCATTATCATTATCATTATCATTATCATTATCATTATCATTATCATTATCATTATCATTATCATTATCATTATCATTATCATTATCATTATCATTATCATTATCATTATCATTATCATTATCATTATCATTATCATTATCATTATCATTATCATTATCATTATCATTATCATTATCATTATCATTATCATTATCATTATCATTATCATTATCATTATCATTATCATTATCATTATCATTATCATTATCATTATCATTATCATTATCATTATCATTATCATTATCATTATCATTATCATTATCATTATCATTATCATTATCATTATCATTATCATTATCATTATCATTATCATTATCATTATCATTATCATTATCATTATCATTATCATTATCATTATCATTATCATTATCATTATCATTATCATTATCATTATCATTATCATTATCATTATCATTATCATTATCATTATCATTATCATTATCATTATCATTATCATTATCATTATCATTATCATTATCATTATCATTATCATTATCATTATCATTATCATTATCATTATCATTATCATTATCATTATCATTATCATTATCATTATCATTATCATTATCATTATCATTATCATTATCATTATCATTATCATTATCATTATCATTATCATTATCATTATCATTATCATTATCATTATCATTATCATTATCATTATCATTATCATTATCATTATCATTATCATTATCATTATCATTATCATTATCATTATCATTATCATTATCATTATCATTATCATTATCATTATCATTATCATTATCATTATCATTATCATTATCATTATCATTATCATTATCATTATCATTATCATTATCATTATCATTATCATTATCATTATCATTATCATTATCATTATCATTATCATTATCATTATCATTATCATTATCATTATCATTATCATTATCATTATCATTATCATTATCATTATCATTATCATTATCATTATCATTATCATTATCATTATCATTATCATTATCATTATCATTATCATTATCATTATCATTATCATTATCATTATCATTATCATTATCATTATCATTATCATTATCATTATCATTATCATTATCATTATCATTATCATTATCATTATCATTATCATTATCATTATCATTATCATTATCATTATCATTATCATTATCATTATCATTATCATTATCATTATCATTATCATTATCATTATCATTATCATTATCATTATCATTATCATTATCATTATCATTATCATTATCATTATCATTATCATTATCATTATCATTATCATTATCATTATCATTATCATTATCATTATCATTATCATTATCATTATCATTATCATTATCATTATCATTATCATTATCATTATCATTATCATTATCATTATCATTATCATTATCATTATCATTATCATTATCATTATCATTATCATTATCATTATCATTATCATTATCATTATCATTATCATTATCATTATCATTATCATTATCATTATCATTATCATTATCATTATCATTATCATTATCATTATCATTATCATTATCATTATCATTATCATTATCATTATCATTATCATTATCATTATCATTATCATTATCATTATCATTATCATTATCATTATCATTATCATTATCATTATCATTATCATTATCATTATCATTATCATTATCATTATCATTATCATTATCATTATCATTATCATTATCATTATCATTATCATTATCATTATCATTATCATTATCATTATCATTATCATTATCATTATCATTATCATTATCATTATCATTATCATTATCATTATCATTATCATTATCATTATCATTATCATTATCATTATCATTATCATTATCATTATCATTATCATTATCATTATCATTATCATTATCATTATCATTATCATTATCATTATCATTATCATTATCATTATCATTATCATTATCATTATCATTATCATTATCATTATCATTATCATTATCATTATCATTATCATTATCATTATCATTATCATTATCATTATCATTATCATTATCATTATCATTATCATTATCATTATCATTATCATTATCATTATCATTATCATTATCATTATCATTATCATTATCATTATCATTATCATTATCATTATCATTATCATTATCATTATCATTATCATTATCATTATCATTATCATTATCATTATCATTATCATTATCATTATCATTATCATTATCATTATCATTATCATTATCATTATCATTATCATTATCATTATCATTATCATTATCATTATCATTATCATTATCATTATCATTATCATTATCATTATCATTATCATTATCATTATCATTATCATTATCATTATCATTATCATTATCATTATCATTATCATTATCATTATCATTATCATTATCATTATCATTATCATTATCATTATCATTATCATTATCATTATCATTATCATTATCATTATCATTATCATTATCATTATCATTATCATTATCATTATCATTATCATTATCATTATCATTATCATTATCATTATCATTATCATTATCATTATCATTATCATTATCATTATCATTATCATTATCATTATCATTATCATTATCATTATCATTATCATTATCATTATCATTATCATTATCATTATCATTATCATTATCATTATCATTATCATTATCATTATCATTATCATTATCATTATCATTATCATTATCATTATCATTATCATTATCATTATCATTATCATTATCATTATCATTATCATTATCATTATCATTATCATTATCATTATCATTATCATTATCATTATCATTATCATTATCATTATCATTATCATTATCATTATCATTATCATTATCATTATCATTATCATTATCATTATCATTATCATTATCATTATCATTATCATTATCATTATCATTATCATTATCATTATCATTATCATTATCATTATCATTATCATTATCATTATCATTATCATTATCATTATCATTATCATTATCATTATCATTATCATTATCATTATCATTATCATTATCATTATCATTATCATTATCATTATCATTATCATTATCATTATCATTATCATTATCATTATCATTATCATTATCATTATCATTATCATTATCATTATCATTATCATTATCATTATCATTATCATTATCATTATCATTATCATTATCATTATCATTATCATTATCATTATCATTATCATTATCATTATCATTATCATTATCATTATCATTATCATTATCATTATCATTATCATTATCATTATCATTATCATTATCATTATCATTATCATTATCATTATCATTATCATTATCATTATCATTATCATTATCATTATCATTATCATTATCATTATCATTATCATTATCATTATCATTATCATTATCATTATCATTATCATTATCATTATCATTATCATTATCATTATCATTATCATTATCATTATCATTATCATTATCATTATCATTATCATTATCATTATCATTATCATTATCATTATCATTATCATTATCATTATCATTATCATTATCATTATCATTATCATTATCATTATCATTATCATTATCATTATCATTATCATTATCATTATCATTA
The DNA here is from genome assembly GCA_916050605.2 of Platycheirus albimanus. Lineage (NCBI taxonomy): Eukaryota > Metazoa > Arthropoda > Insecta > Diptera > Syrphidae > Platycheirus > Platycheirus albimanus. Next base: position 122,990,830 of record OU696696.1, read on the forward strand.
TCATTATCATTATCATTATCATTATCATTATCATTATCATTATCATTATCATTATCATTATCATTATCATTATCATTATCATTATCATTATCATTATCATTATCATTATCATTATCATTATCATTATCATTATCATTATCATTATCATTATCATTATCATTATCATTATCATTATCATTATCATTATCATTATCATTATCATTATCATTATCATTATCATTATCATTATCATTATCATTATCATTATCATTATCATTATCATTATCATTATCATTATCATTATCATTATCATTATCATTATCATTATCATTATCATTATCATTATCATTATCATTATCATTATCATTATCATTATCATTATCATTATCATTATCATTATCATTATCATTATCATTATCATTATCATTATCATTATCATTATCATTATCATTATCATTATCATTATCATTATCATTATCATTATCATTATCATTATCATTATCATTATCATTATCATTATCATTATCATTATCATTATCATTATCATTATCATTATCATTATCATTATCATTATCATTATCATTATCATTATCATTATCATTATCATTATCATTATCATTATCATTATCATTATCATTATCATTATCATTATCATTATCATTATCATTATCATTATCATTATCATTATCATTATCATTATCATTATCATTATCATTATCATTATCATTATCATTATCATTATCATTATCATTATCATTATCATTATCATTATCATTATCATTATCATTATCATTATCATTATCATTATCATTATCATTATCATTATCATTATCATTATCATTATCATTATCATTATCATTATCATTATCATTATCATTATCATTATCATTATCATTATCATTATCATTATCATTATCATTATCATTATCATTATCATTATCATTATCATTATCATTATCATTATCATTATCATTATCATTATCATTATCATTATCATTATCATTATCATTATCATTATCATTATCATTATCATTATCATTATCATTATCATTATCATTATCATTATCATTATCATTATCATTATCATTATCATTATCATTATCATTATCATTATCATTATCATTATCATTATCATTATCATTATCATTATCATTATCATTATCATTATCATTATCATTATCATTATCATTATCATTATCATTATCATTATCATTATCATTATCATTATCATTATCATTATCATTATCATTATCATTATCATTATCATTATCATTATCATTATCATTATCATTATCATTATCATTATCATTATCATTATCATTATCATTATCATTATCATTATCATTATCATTATCATTATCATTATCATTATCATTATCATTATCATTATCATTATCATTATCATTATCATTATCATTATCATTATCATTATCATTATCATTATCATTATCATTATCATTATCATTATCATTATCATTATCATTATCATTATCATTATCATTATCATTATCATTATCATTATCATTATCATTATCATTATCATTATCATTATCATTATCATTATCATTATCATTATCATTATCATTATCATTATCATTATCATTATCATTATCATTATCATTATCATTATCATTATCATTATCATTATCATTATCATTATCATTATCATTATCATTATCATTATCATTATCATTATCATTATCATTATCATTATCATTATCATTATCATTATCATTATCATTATCATTATCATTATCATTATCATTATCATTATCATTATCATTATCATTATCATTATCATTATCATTATCATTATCATTATCATTATCATTATCATTATCATTATCATTATCATTATCATTATCATTATCATTATCATTATCATTATCATTATCATTATCATTATCATTATCATTATCATTATCATTATCATTATCATTATCATTATCATTATCATTATCATTATCATTATCATTATCATTATCATTATCATTATCATTATCATTATCATTATCATTATCATTATCATTATCATTATCATTATCATTATCATTATCATTATCATTATCATTATCATTATCATTATCATTATCATTATCATTATCATTATCATTATCATTATCATTATCATTATCATTATCATTATCATTATCATTATCATTATCATTATCATTATCATTATCATTATCATTATCATTATCATTATCATTATCATTATCATTATCATTATCATTATCATTATCATTATCATTATCATTATCATTATCATTATCATTATCATTATCATTATCATTATCATTATCATTATCATTATCATTATCATTATCATTATCATTATCATTATCATTATCATTATCATTATCATTATCATTATCATTATCATTATCATTATCATTATCATTATCATTATCATTATCATTATCATTATCATTATCATTATCATTATCATTATCATTATCATTATCATTATCATTATCATTATCATTATCATTATCATTATCATTATCATTATCATTATCATTATCATTATCATTATCATTATCATTATCATTATCATTATCATTATCATTATCATTATCATTATCATTATCATTATCATTATCATTATCATTATCATTATCATTATCATTATCATTATCATTATCATTATCATTATCATTATCATTATCATTATCATTATCATTATCATTATCATTATCATTATCATTATCATTATCATTATCATTATCATTATCATTATCATTATCATTATCATTATCATTATCATTATCATTATCATTATCATTATCATTATCATTATCATTATCATTATCATTATCATTATCATTATCATTATCATTATCATTATCATTATCATTATCATTATCATTATCATTATCATTATCATTATCATTATCATTATCATTATCATTATCATTATCATTATCATTATCATTATCATTATCATTATCATTATCATTATCATTATCATTATCATTATCATTATCATTATCATTATCATTATCATTATCATTATCATTATCATTATCATTATCATTATCATTATCATTATCATTATCATTATCATTATCATTATCATTATCATTATCATTATCATTATCATTATCATTATCATTATCATTATCATTATCATTATCATTATCATTATCATTATCATTATCATTATCATTATCATTATCATTATCATTATCATTATCATTATCATTATCATTATCATTATCATTATCATTATCATTATCATTATCATTATCATTATCATTATCATTATCATTATCATTATCATTATCATTATCATTATCATTATCATTATCATTATCATTATCATTATCATTATCATTATCATTATCATTATCATTATCATTATCATTATCATTATCATATATCATTCATTATCATTATCATTATCATTATCATTATCATTATCATTATCATTATCATTATCATTATCATTATCATTATCATTATCATTATCATTATCATTATCATTATCATTATCATTATCATTATCATTATCATTATCATTATCATTATCATTATCATTATCATTATCATTATCATTATCATTATCATTATCATTATCATTATCATTATCATTATCATTATCATTATCATTATCATTATCATTATCATTATCATTATCATTATCATTATCATTATCATTATCATTATCATTATCATTATCATTATCATTATCATTATCATTATCATTATCATTATCATTATCATTATCATTATCATTATCATTATCATTATCATTATCATTATCATTATCATTATCATTATCATTATCATTATCATTATCATTATCATTATCATTATCATTATCATTATCATATCATTATCATTATCATTATCATTATCATTATCATTATCATTATCATTATCATTATCATTATCATTATCATTATCATTATCATTATCATTATCATTATCATTATCATTATCATTATCATTATCATTATCATTATCATTATCATTATCATTATCATTATCATTATCATTATCATTATCATTATCATTATCATTATCATTATCATTATCATTATCATTATCATTATCATTATCATTATCATTATCATTATCATTATCATTATCATTATCATTATCATTATCATTATCATTATCATTATCATTATCATTATCATTATCATTATATTATCATTATCATTATCATTATCATTATCATTATCATTATCATTATCATTATCATTATCATTATCATTATCATTATCATTATCATTATCATTATCATTATCATTATCATTATCATTATCATTATCATTATCATTATCATTATCATTATCATTATCATTATCATTATCATTATCATTATCATTATCATTATCATTATCATTATCATTATCATTATCATTATCATTATCATTATCATTATCATTATCATTATCATTATCATTATCATTATCATTATCATTATCATTATCATTATCATTATCATTATCATTATCATTATCATTATCATTATCATTATCATTATCATTATCATTATCATTATCATTATCATTATCATTATCATTATCATTATCATTATCATTATCATTATCATTATCATTATCATTATCATTATCATTATCATTATCATTATCATTATCATTATCATTATCATTATCATTATCATTATCATTATCATTATCATTATCATTATCATTATCATTATCATTATCATTATCATTATCATTATCATTATCATTATCATTATCATTATCATTATCATTATCATTATCATTATCATTATCATTATCATTATCATTATCATTATCATTATCATTATCATTATCATTATCATTATCATTATCATTATCATTATCATTATCATTATCATTATCATTATCATTATCATTATCATTATCATTATCATTATCATTATCATTATCATTATCATTATCATTATCATTATCATTATCATTATCATTATCATTATCATTATCATTATCATTATCATTATCATTATCATTATCATTATCATTATCATTATCATTATCATTATCATTATCATTATCATTATCATTATCATTATCATTATCATTATCATTATCATTATCATTATCATTATCATTATCATTATCATTATCATTATCATTATCATTATCATTATCATTATCATTATCATTATCATTATCATTATCATTATCATTATCATTATCATTATCATTATCATTATCATTATCATTATCATTATCATTATCATTATCATTATCATTATCATTATCATTATCATTATCATTATCATTATCATTATCATTATCATTATCATTATCATTATCATTATCATTATCATTATCATTATCATTATCATTATCATTATCATTATCATTATCATTATCATTATCATTATCATTATCATTATCATTATCATTATCATTATCATTATCATTATCATTATCATTATCATTATCATTATCATTATCATTATCATTATCATTATCATTATCATTATCATTATCATTATCATTATCATTATCATTATCATTATCATTATCATTATCATTATCATTATCATTATCATTATCATTATCATTATCATTATCATTATCATTATCATTATCATTATCATTATCATTATCATTATCATTATCATTATCATTATCATTATCATTATCATTATCATTATCATTATCATTATCATTATCATTATCATTATCATTATCATTATCATTATCATTATCATTATCATTATCATTATCATTATCATTATCATTATCATTATCATTATCATTATCATTATCATTATCATTATCATTATCATTATCATTATCATTATCATTATCATTATCATTATCATTATCATTATCATTATCATTATCATTATCATTATCATTATCATTATCATTATCATTATCATTATCATTATCATTATCATTATCATTATCATTATCATTATCATTATCATTATCATTATCATTATCATTATCATTATCATTATCATTATCATTATCATTATCATTATCATTATCATTATCATTATCATTATCATTATCATTATCATTATCATTATCATTATCATTATCATTATCATTATCATTATCATTATCATTATCATTATCATTATCATTATCATTATCATTATCATTATCATTATCATTATCATTATCATTATCATTATCATTATCATTATCATTATCATTATCATTATCATTATCATTATCATTATCATTATCATTATCATTATCATTATCATTATCATTATCATTATCATTATCATTATCATTATCATTATCATTATCATTATCATTATCATTATCATTATCATTATCATTATCATTATCATTATCATTATCATTATCATTATCATTATCATTATCATTATCATTATCATTATCATTATCATTATCATTATCATTATCATTATCATTATCATTATCATTATCATTATCATTATCATTATCATTATCATTATCATTATCATTATCATTATCATTATCATTATCATTATCATTATCATTATCATTATCATTATCATTATCATTATCATTATCATTATCATTATCATTATCATTATCATTATCATTATCATTATCATTATCATTATCATTATCATTATCATTATCATTATCATTATCATTATCATTATCATTATCATTATCATTATCATTATCATTATCATTATCATTATCATTATCATTATCATTATCATTATCATTATCATTATCATTATCATTATCATTATCATTATCATTATCATTATCATTATCATTATCATTATCATTATCATTATCATTATCATTATCATTATCATTATCATTATCATTATCATTATCATTATCATTATCATTATCATTATCATTATCATTATCATTATCATTATCATTATCATTATCATTATCATTATCATTATCATTATCATTATCATTATCATTATCATTATCATTATCATTATCATTATCATTATCATTATCATTATCATTATCATTATCATTATCATTATCATTATCATTATCATTATCATTATCATTATCATTATCATTATCATTATCATTATCATTATCATTATCATTATCATTATCATTATCATTATCATTATCATTATCATTATCATTATCATTATCATTATCATTATCATTATCATTATCATTATCATTATCATTATCATTATCATTATCATTATCATTATCATTATCATTATCATTATCATTATCATTATCATTATCATTATCATTATCATTATCATTATCATTATCATTATCATTATCATTATCATTATCATTATCATTATCATTATCATTATCATTATCATTATCATTATCATTATCATTATCATTATCATTATCATTATCATTATCATTATCATTATCATTATCATTATCATTATATTATCATTATCATTATCATTCATTATCATTATCATTATCATTATCATTATCATTATCATTATCATTATCATTATCATTATCATTATCATTATCATTATCATTATCATTATCATTATCATTATCATTATCATTATCATTATCATTATCATTATCATTATCATTATCATTATCATTATCATTATCATTATCATTATCATTATCATTATCATTATCATTATCATTATCATTATCATTATCATTATCATTATCATTATCATTATCATTATCATTATCATTATCATTATCATTATCATTATCATTATCATTATCATTATCATTATCATTATCATTATCATTATCATTATCATTATCATTATCATTATCATTATCATTATCATTATCATTATCATTATCATTATCATTATCATTATCATT